>VZRM01003030.1:395160-424956 GCA_013397955.1 Grantiella picta
GGCTGGATTTGGAGGAACTTACAGGTGGTAGACATAAAAAATTACTCATTTAGGATTTTGTCTATATTTATGAAAACAGTCATGCAGAATTTTCTCCCCTTATAGTTTCACCCCTCTTTATGCTTTGCATTTCCCCAAAGTGGTCACAAACCCAAAGCAAGAATGAAGTGTGGTTGCCCTTTTGAAAATAAGTATTAAGTGCTGAGTTCTGTCTTAATGCAGAATCCAGACCTACTGATGTGAGAGGGAAAAATTGCCTCAGCTTGCCGAGGGCCAGAATGCCACCCACAGAAGTGCCTGATTGCCAGAGAGGACTGGGCACCTGCTGTCTGAAAAATCACTGTAGTCTCTGGTATCTAATGTTGATCAGTTAAAAAAAAAAAGACACAAAAATAACCAGTGCAGGCTGAAAAAGCTGGTGCAGAATGGTGTCTCTGTGAAAGCACTTCCACAAGATGATTAGTACCAGGTTACAATACCAGGATATTAGTACTGGGGAGCTGCACACAGGATTTTGCATGCACAATACACAAGTGGTTTTCTTTATGTTTACAGCTATACCTTTGAGGAACCATTGATTAGGAATATAAATATTTATGCACAATAATCATTTTAATAGGCAATTACAATTCGTTATTTAAATAGTTTCATAATTGCTCAGTTCACAAACATGAGCACTAAAAAAGAGCATCTGATAATGTTATACCATTATTCCTAATGACACCACATCCACAGACATTAATGAAAGAACAAAATTAATGTCAAGCTTGGGTTGGTTAATTTAAAATCTATCAGATTGCAACTGCAAACATAGAGACACAGCATCTCAATGAAAGTTGTGATGGAAAGAGACAAATCCCAGAGCTTAGAGCATGTTCTTATCAGTACAAGCACCAGGCAATATAGGAAAAACAGGTAGGAGAGGCACAAAGTAGTTTTTAAGACTGTTTTCTGAATACAGGGGCATATGAGGACAGGAATATATTCTACGAGAGACTTTGTATTAAGGGTGATGTTTTACTAAGTATGTAAGGCTTTGAGAGTCAATGTGACAGTATCTCAGTATGGCAAACCTGATTCAGGTCAGGATGAAATTTACACTGACTTAGATATCATCAGAAAACATCGGGAGTAATTTGATTCCCTGCAGTCCCCCAGCTGGCTGATTCTACTTCCAGCTGAGTAAAAATCCCAGACAGCTCCTCAAAGCAGTGAAAATATCAATATTGTAGTCTCAAGGCATCCTGGGGATGTTCCCATCCTATGTGTGAGACAGAATCTGCCTCACTGTTTTTTCAAGCTTGGGTTGGCTTAGAATCACAGAACAGTTTGGGCTGAAAACCTTTAAAGATCATCTACTCCAAACCCCCTGCAACAAACAGGGACATCTTCTACCTGATCAGGTTGCTCAAAGCTCTGTCCAGTCTTAAATGGCTGCAGGCATTTGGGATCCACCACCTCTCTGGACAGCCCGTGCCAGTGTTTCACCACCCTTATTGTAAAGTTTCATCCTTCTATCTAGTCTAGTCTCTTTTAATTTAAACCCATTACCCCCTGACCTATCACAACAGGCCCTACTAAAATGTTTGTACTGATTTTAGTTATAGGAAACCTTTAAGCACTAAAAGCCTGTGATAAGTTCTCCTGGAGCCTCATCTTCTCCAGGCTGAACAATTCCAACTCTCCCAGCCTGTCCTTACAGGAGAGGTGCTCCAGCCCTCTGATCATCGTTGTGGCCCTCCCCTGGATCCACTCCAGCAGGTCCATGTCTTTCCTTTGCTGAAGACCCAGGAGCTGGGTGTGGTGCTCTATGTGGGATGTCAGTAGGGTGGAGAAGAGAGGCAGAATCCTCTTCCTCGACCTGCTGTGCTTTTGGCACAGCCCAGGATGGGGCTGGCTTTTGGGACTGCAAGGGCTGGTGACCCAGGGACCCCTGTGGCTCCCTTCCAGCTCAGGATATCCTATAATTCTGTGCCCAGCTTTTCATCCACCAGCTCTCCCAATCCTTCTCTGTGAGCCTGCTCTCAATTCCTTCACTCCCAACCCAGGTGCAGCACCTTGCACTTGGTCCTGTTGTACCTCACAAGTGCTCCAGCACTACAGCCTAGCCCTGGCTGACAAGTACAGGACCATGTTTTCTGCAGATTTAAGAACCTATCAAGAGTGCCCTGCCTGAGTACACTCAGCAGCAAGTGGCTCTCTGCAAGCAGAAAAGCCCTCCTTGCCGTGCCCTGAAAGGTGATGCTGCACCTTGGGAATGGTGAGTGGTGGCAGGACAGAGAGTCCTTTAACAAGACCTTATCTGTTGGATCAGATCACTAGATCTTTTTGCACCCTGGAACTTGGGAATATATTAATGGTAATGAATTCCTCTGGAAACACGATTTCGTCTTCTTAAGCTTGATTGTGTCATTTCTTGTATTAATAAGTATCAAAGCTGTGATAATGACAGAATTAACATTGCCAATTTAGTTCAGAATTAATATTTCCCTGAAAAGAGTCCAAAGCAAACAATTTATGCTTGCTGTGTTCAGAAACCTGATTGAAAGAGGTTGGAATGTGCATTACTCAACAAAAGTGACTGCAGACTTTATCCATCATAGTCTAGTCCAGGGATGCTGAAGTCACAAGAATTTATGGAAAGGGAAGAAGGGACCCATGGGCATACATGAGCAGAGGCAGAGATCTATTTTTCAGTGGAGGCAACACAGTCACTTAAACTAAGAAAACAAGCAATAAACAAAACCAGGCAGCGACAGCTATTAAAGGTCTGAATCATTACCATTCTGAATCATTACCATTCTGAATGCAGAATAAATAAGTAGTATTATTTAGTATGCAGAATAAGCAATAGGTAGGTATTTGTGAGTTTAATCAGTGATGGTGAAGCTGAGGAACAGCATCTTGGTGCTGAGCCATGCAAGATGTCACAAGAGACACCATGCAAAATCCCAGCCCAAAATTAAATTAATGAGACTTCAGCCAGTGATTTCAGCTGGATTAGGATTTATTGCCTCCTTTTCCCACCGATAATCTTGCACTGTAATTTAATTTCTCAACAGTCTAATACTGTCAGTTAGAGCACATCTTGTCACATTTGTATAGGATGGCTCTATACTCACAGTAAAGTGAAATAGCATGAGTGTTGAAAAATGTGAGGAATTCTCATACATTAAACAGTTCTTTAGGAGTAAAAAAATTAAAGCTATACCAGGAAATTTATCTGCAGTCTGGCTTCACTGAGAAGTTCCAATCATCTGTTCTAAATGTTGGCATAACCATACATCTCCTCCTCCCTTCAGTTCAGATTTGTAAATGCAATGAAATCTTCCGTGGTTTATTCTGAGAATAGAGAATTACTATACTCTCATGGTGCTGTAATTGCTCTATAATAGCTAATAATTATGCATCTGCAATATCATAAGCACAGTATTGTGAAATCCAGTGCAAACAATTAGGTCCTCTTTTATGTATCAGAAAATTATTCCAGAAATGGGATGAGGCTCAGTCAGTCGTGTAGACAGATGCTATTTTGCATTTGGCAATGCAGTGAAGAAGATGGTTTATCTAACCCTTCAGAGTCACCATCAGTTGTTTTAGGAGGTCTGTCAAAAACGCTGCACAAGCTACCTACAACTTTGACATAAAATGCAAAGAAAAATAGTGAGAGGAGAACTGATCGGGGGAAAGCAGATTTCCTTGAAAAACAGATGGCACTTATGTATTTGCTTGTGCCTTGTGCACTTTCAGTTTAATTGCTTTGAACCTCAGAACTGGAATTTGAGCCCCACTGCCCTCTGGGGACTCTGGCATGGAGCAGCTCCTATGGAATGTGCTGTGTGCTCACAGCCTGGACTGCACTGGTTTGATTAGGAAACAGCATTAAGGAAAACCTTCTTTAAAACTGAATTGAAATGCAGTTTTTAGCAAATAGGCTTTAAAAAAAGATATAGTTTTTGGGGGGGAGGATCAAGGTTATGAAAAGTGCCCCATATTCCGTGTAATACTAAAGGCTGCCCTGCCAAAAGCACTGGTGGCTTTCTTTTTTTTTTTTGTCCCTTTGTGCCTAAAGGGACCCAGTTCTAACTCCTGCTGGTAAATCCTTTGCACCTCCATACTTTAGTTTGCATTCCTTTTCCACATATGCCGAATCCACAGCCAACTGTTGCAGATCCATATTTCCTGGGACTTGTAAGGCTCCCTCACCATTGCGTTGTGTTGGTTTGCATAAAGCATAGAATTATAGAATAATTTGGGTTGGAAGGGACTTTTAAAGGTCCTCTAGTCCAAGCCCCTGCAAGGAGCAGGGACATCTTTAACTAGATCAGGCTTCTCAGAGATCCAGAATCTCCAGAAACTCGAGGCTCAACTCTTCCACAGGGAATTGGTTTGTTTTCATGACTCTTTTTCTGTTGTGCATTTTCCTTGTGTTTAGAGAGGCAGAGGAGCAAGCAGTCACAAAAGAAAACAAGATTTTAGGTGAAAAAAAAAAATTCTACAGGTAATATTGCTCAATTTGAACGTAATTATGATCTGGCATCTCCTGCAAGAGTTAAAGTCTCAGTAGAGTATGGCACACAGGGCATGAACAAAAAGGTTTGCTTGTGGAAAAAAAGACACATTCTTTTCAGCTCCTCTCCTGTTGATGTTGTGCATAGTATTAAAAAAATTATTTGGTCTTGTTTTTTCATTTATTATCCTTTGCTGACTGCCAAAAATAATCATCAGACCTGAAACACAATGGGAGCTAACAAAAAAAAAAAAAAAAAAAAACCCAAACATGACAACAAAGGAAAGAAGGACTGCAGAAAAAGGATTTTGGAGATTGTATTGTGCGAGCGAACCTGAAAAGGGTGGGTACAATCTGGACCTGGATAAGGCTGCCCTGTGAGAAGGACTGAAATGGCAAATATTGTGTAAACTCTAGATCAGCCTCTGCTGACACAGCGGGACTGGAAACACAGGAATTGTAACTGTAGTCTCAGGTCTATGGGAATGGCATTAGGAAAATGTCATATACTGTTGAAAATATGTCCTGCTTGCAAAATTCCTTATTCTTTGAAGAATTCTACAAAAACACAGTATATAGCCTTTATAGATCTCAGAGGAGAGCTGTAGGTTTAGGCTTTATTTTCTCCTTTGCCCTGGGGAAATTTCCTGTTGGCTGTGGTCGACAAATACACTGCAGACCAAAATTCCCCGTAAATCATGCTGTGAGTCAAGTGCACACCTCTTCATTTGCAACCACCTTTTAAAACCTGCCATCTGTGGAGGACACTGCTCTTCCCACAGCCACAGCAAGTGCTGAGCAAAAGCAAGGTGCCAAATGGGGCAAACGTGACCATGCTGCCTCTGAGGAGGATGGGTGGGCAGCAGAGACATCTTTCACTGAAGGGGATTCTTCAAATCTGGAAAAGTCAGATATTTCATGGCCTGTCCCACTTCCTGAGCAGGTGTCTTGCCGTCTCTACAAAGCATTTGTGTAATTTTGATTGAAAGATGAGCATTTAAAATATTTCTTCTCTTCACAGTGTGGGAGGTTTCCCTTGGCACATGCAAGCTCATTTCAGGTAGACTATCTATTCACTGGCTCAAAATATTTTTTCGGGGTAACTGCTTTATAAACTGCTCCCTAGAAACTTTTTGTATAATGCTGTATCTATTAGCATGGAAAGAAAAATTCTATCCACCTATGAAGTTTTCCATTGTGAGCCTTTTTTGGCTCCCACATGTAAAGATACCTCCTTTTGAAAAAAAGTCATTTTGCTGCACAACTTATTGTGAATTGATCTTCCAGTGCTGGGAGTGCTGTAAATGCACTTGGAGGATTAACATTGGATGTTTTACATCAAATGCCTTTAGGCAGGCTGATATTAATATCTCTTGCAATAGAACCTCTCTGTAAGGCCCATCTTGCCCACAGATCTGCCATGCTGAGCATTGCCCCACCATGCAGAAGGATTTCTTTATCTCAGGGCAGTCTGGACACCAGGGTGCTGCCAAGCTGAACAGTTTGCACACTGAGGGTAAGGTTTAGTGTTTGAAAAGAGGCCATTTGTGGGTTTGCAGGGTGTCCTGCCTGACCTTCACGTGCTGCTCAAGGAGGATATAGATCTCCTGTGTCATTCCTGCCAAGGCAGATATGATTTTCCAGGATGGAAACCACTGAATCCAGCCCTGAGTGTGCATCACCCCAAATCAATGAAGGCAAGCAACAGTTTTCCATTACAAAGCTTGAGAGATGTCTTTATACCCTACATAATTAATTATCTATTGGTAACTACGTTCTATCCATGGCTCTGCCATTTGCTTTGGCTCATTGCTTTATTTCATGCCCTCAGAACTCTCCCAAACATTGGCAGATAAACATCTTTTAGGCTTCACATCTCGAAATGACAGATACATTTATTTGTTTTTTCAGTTTCAACCACAACACCAAAGATATCTGGCAGAGGCTTTGACACAGAGGGTTCTGAGTGTGGTGGGAGTGGTGCTAATCAGTCACACTCAAGTTCTTATTAAGGCAGCCACTGACAATAATTACAGCTGACATTCTTAAGGCTTTTTATGGCCTGGTTTAAGCCTGAAGCTGGTATTCTTGTCTTCTCTCCCTATTTCCTTTTTGGAGAGGCTGCTGTAGCTCATGTTCAAATGTATTTGCTCTCCAATCCTTCCTTATTTAAAAGGACTTCATAACCTTCGGGTCAGATATGAAGTTACTTGTTTTCTACATCTGCATTCCTCAGTCAGAAAAAGATACCGAGGAGGGAAAATTAAATAAAATTCAGAAACAGCAAGAAAAAGGTACATCGTGTTCTCCAGCAGTATCTCCAATTAATAAATTCACTTTTAATTATTTTTCATCTTCATCTTTCTTGACAACTTGTGCAGTGAATTTCTTCAGATATTGCAGCTTTTATTTTTGCACTCCCATTTTGTCTATTTTTGAAAATTATGCATTGCAGAACAGAATATATGCTAGTTAGCAAGAATAATCATTTATCTTACTGTAATTGCACGTCATCACCCATTAGTCAGTAACAATGATTGGCAATGCAATTTTCTTTGCAATAAAACTAATTAATATTCACATCATCATCTGCTGTTCAGATACTTCTGAAAGCAAAATTTGACATTTTTTTAGCAAGCAAGCCATTAAAAGGGAAAAAAAGCATATGGAATGTTAAAAATGGTATTTGAGTACATGAAAAATATGAGTGCATGAAAAATATGAGTGGAAGCTAGCTTAGAATGACCATTTCCATTAGGAAATAAATAAAAGAAACAGTCTCCCGTTTTAGTTAGCTCTGATGGATTTCTTCTGGAGAGTCAGCAGAGTAGTTTTAGCCAATAATCTCAGCATAATACATCAGAAAAAGAAGGAGAGAGGTTTATGATTTCTCAACAAGTGCACCTGACTTCACTTTTGAAATGGAGCACATTTTTTTAGCAGTGTATATCAAGGCTTTTTCTGTTTCATCATCCAAATCAATCCTGTGCTGAACTGTCTGAGAAAGTTCTTAAACGTTTTGTGACTAATTCCCTCTCCCTTCTAAGACAGAAACGTTAGAAATATTAGTAGTAGCAGGTGACTGGGTGCCAAAACATCTGACAAACTGCAGTTATTTTTCACTTTGTTAAAATATAGAATTAATGGAATTGTATCATGGTTCCAAAGTTAAGGCCCAGTATGAAAGAGTCCATGCACTCTTTGGCACTTCTCACTGACATTTTACTAACTTCCCATCAGTTAATTTGGATGAGGAAGATTATGCTCAAATGAGGAAAAATATTGCATTCTGCCAAAGCCAAGTAATTTTTGAATGAATTGCAGTAGCACATTAGCTGCTCTCAACAATTCCAGTTTCCTGAACTCTTAAATGCATCCCTATTATTATGAATATCTAATACAACATTATCCTATGAAATATTTAGACACATTAGAAAAGAAGATCAGAGAAAAAATAAACAGTTCTGGCATTCAATCCACAGCAATCCACCTCTCCTTCAGAATTTTTTTTTTAAACAAACCATATTCACTTATATTTTGAACTTCTGTGAAGACAATCTGTTCTTCCTGTCAATGTTTCCAGTCTTAGTATTTTGATTATATTGCTTAAATTATTGCTCTACTGGGAATATAAATTATTTGTGTCTGCATATTCTACTATTACTGAGGGAATATAACAACAAGTACTTTCATAATCATCTAGAGAAATATATTCTTTTTCTACATTAATAAGACAACCTTGCTCCTCATTCTCACAGTTTCATCCTAGCCAGGGGCAGCAAGTGCCCTGCCAGAGCCCACTTTGTTCAGAGAGAAACTCATCCACAGAACAGGAATTTCATGTATAAAACATCCAGCAAGATTTATGGCTTTTATGAGGAAATCTGTTGGCACATCCGTGGATGTGCTGACTCTAGATGGACTAACTCATTGTGACCCAATGCAAATTGCAAACATTAGTTAGACACGTGGAGCTCACAATTTCTAATGAAAAATCTGCCTGAATTTGGTTCACTTTGAATGTTCACAAGGTATTATTCATAGGAATATGACACCTATAACAAAAACTAACAGAAGTAAACAAAACAGAGTGAAAAATAACACAAGAAAAAAACACTATTTTTTGCTTGCAAAGGTTTATGCTGCACAGCTATTCAAATATTCCTGTAAACAAAACCACCCAAACCACAAACACCTATAAGAATGTTTATGAATAGAGAATAAAAAAGAGAGGAAATAAGGGTGAAACCAAACACCTGCTCAAAATTCATATCTACATTGAAAATCTTGCTTTTCAGAATTTAGACAGCACATCTATTTTGCCACATCAAGATCAAAGATCCCAGAAGCTCTCCTTGTGTTATGTACTTGTGAGGATACTGACCCATGATATTCAGGGTGGCTAGCAAAGGATTTTAGAGAAATGCCAACAACAGGTTGGTATATTTATTAAAGTCTTCCTTAGTACTTGATAAAGAAAATAATTGTGAACAAGTTCCCAGTGGTTGAGGAGTTTGCTATTTTAAGAAGCTTGTTAAGAAAAATACAATTTATTAAATTACTATATTGCTTTTCCACCTATTATGGTCAGTCAAGGTTGATATTAATAAAGGGTGGTCAAGAATTTAGAATAATTTAGAAACTCGGATGTCATCATCTGTCCAGGTGCCCACTGACAAAACTCATCAGATCTTTGTGCACAGTAGCCAACCCTCCAAATAAGGTCTTGCTCTCCAAGGCAAATTTGTGTATAGTGTACTTCTGTCCAGCTGACAATTAGTGTGGTTTATAACCTAGAAGTAAATGTAGTTCCTTCCTCACCTTTAGTTTCCCTGACCCATGAATTTTGGCTGTTTGATATACTAGGAACCAAAATTTCCCAAACACAGCCCCAGAGCCTTAGAAAACCTACCACAACCTGATTTGTAACTCCAGGTTAAAAAAATGTCATTTATATTTTTTGTTGTTTTTTCCTAACAGTAAACACAAGAAATCCATTTCACTACAGAGTCACTACAGCAAACACAAGTAACTGCTGTGTTGCCTTATATTTAATTTCATTAAAAAGCACCCCTATGAATATTTATAGATTTAAGCATGCAGAGACACACATAAACAAAGTGTGCTCCGATGTCACTGATCTGCCAAGCTGAATTGCCCTGAGTGGGTCACTTGCCAGAGCGAAGTTCTGGAAGGAATGAGCAGATGGTGGAGTAGACAAAGCAGAAAGAAAGCTTTTGATCATGGCTCTTCAATGTGTTCCCCAGCAGAGCTGTGATTATGTTTCCTTGATAGAAAGAAAGCCATTAAATAATTTACTGAACTCTTAGGTTGTTGAAGCTGTTCCAGAGCCTAACAGCACCTTGGTGCCTTTGGACTCTGGATTGTCTGGAGTGCTTTGTTCACGAGAATTTCATTCTTTGTCTGCATTGTGCACCAAACCTGCTCAGCATTGCTTTGTAGGGTTTGTGTAGAAAGTGATAGTCCTGGCTTTAGGGTTTTCACTGCTCCAGGCAAATTGGAAACAATCCCCACCGCCACAAATTGATCAGGTTTCCAGAATTAGGAGGGATGAAGTTCCTAAAGTATCTAGGAACCTTAATGCTTTCTTCCAAGTGATACCAGCAAAAGAAAACTTCTTTTACTGGATGGCAATGGTTGATGAAAGCTTTGCAGCCCTCTAAGAAATTCAGTCAAAGGAAAGAATCTGATAATAATAGAAGATAAATTTAGTTACTTAGCTATTGTGAAAGAAACAGCAGACTCTTGGACCATGTTGGATGCTCCTGAAATGCTTGAAGACAGTTTCTCTGTTCTGAAGCTTGAAAAACTTATTAGAATGGGTCAGTTTTAAATTGGATTCCAACTGATGAAAAAGAGTTAGTTAAATTCAAATTGTGGGCTATTTCAGTTCTGTTGAAAGTTTTCTTATGTGAAAGTGGTCAACCGTATCTCCATTTTAAAATATTGTTTTAATTAGTATTTTATTTTTTAAAAATGACATAATTGTTATCCTTGCTATCCTTGTGAAATTAAAATACTATATTTTCAAAATTACTTCTTATATTGCTTACAATATTCTCTCACTCCCTCCAATAAGCATATTTGAATGACTTGCCCTGTAAAGCAGACAGCCAAAATTTTCAGTCACTGACCCTGAAATAAATAAAAATATTATTGTCTTAAACATTTGGGAATGAGGATGCAAATTGTAAGACAAAGAGAAAAGTGATATGATGTCATGCCAAAGACATGTCAAAATACTTGTTTTACCCTACCACAACAAGAAGTCTAAAACTTAGGAGAGATATTTTTAAGGATTTTTTTTCCCAAGGTAGCGTCCAAAACCTTACATGTCAGGTACCTCCTGAGCTGGAGGTGATAGAATGCATTATTTCCCATGAACTTGTTGCCTTTGGTTTCTACAATTTTTAGCACCCATAATGTGCTGCAGCAAGGAGCTCTGCAGCTCGAACGTGAGATGTAGGAAAAGCTGCTTTTCTGTGGTTTTAATTTTTTTATTATTCTGCTCACAGCTGATTGCACTTGATGTCTCCTAGTTCTTGTACTGTAAGAGATGCTGGAGAATCAATTCCTTTTTGCCTACGCCAAGCCTGATTTTCCAGACCTCTATCAAATCCTCCTTCACCTGTCTTTCCTCCTGTAGGACAAGTCCTTGTCTACTCAGCAAAAGTAAGAACAGTATCCAATATTCCTTTTCATCTTTGTTGTGCCTCTTTGAGCATTTTTTGGAGGATGAGAGCTGCATGGCATGGATTTTTGCAGGAGCATAAATGTTTTCTATTTGTTCTCTCTTCTTTCTCTAATAATTCTTAGCATGCTATTTTCTTTTTTCGCTCTTTCTGAGCTATGGAAAGTACCTGAACTACATGTCATAACCCTAGTCTCCCTATCCAGCTACTTTGCTAAACACAGATCTCTTCCTTTAGTATGCAAAATAATTTTATATGCAAAATAATCCTTTTTTTCCCCACCCATGTGCATTACATAACATTTACCCAGATTGAATTATATTTGCCCATTTTGTTTCCCAGATGCAGTTTTGCAGAATCCTTAGGCCAACCTTTACAGCCACAATCTTTTGCTCTCACATCCTCAGAACTGTATTTTCAGCAAAATTTATCATGTATATTAAGGAATTCCTTTCCAAAAAAAGTCAGATAGACTCCTAATTTGATGGTTTTATGCTGCATTTAATGGCTTGTTGCTCCCTTGGTCATTCATGGTATATTTCTTGAAAATTTGTCATCCTTACTGTATCTGCTGCTTTCTTGCTCTCAGATATGAAATTGAGTTTAAGGGACACTTTATACACCACTAGCAGTTGTTCACTTTCTGGTCCTTGAGCTCCTTTTGATTTCTTAGGTAACTGCTTATTGATGCAATTTGTCCCTGTCCAATTTTGTTGTTTGCTCTGTAAAATGTATTGACACCTCAGTTTGATTCAGATCTTCAGTGAATGCCCAGTAATGAAGGGTTCCAGTGCAGAAACCTCCCCAAGCTCTTCCACAACAAATATAAAGGCAGAAAATTAATTTTGTTTTCTGAGTTCTCCTTTTGCACCTTTATTATCTATTGACTCTACAGACCTTCTGGAAGGCTTTTTACTCCTAATGGGTTTGAGGGACAATGTGTTAAGTGTATAAAAAATGCTGGTAAATACTTTTCAATTACAAGCTTTTTTTGGTCTATCTTTCTGTGTCTCTTACAATCAGCTTGCCAACACCTGTATTCTATGTTTTGAAGGAAACCTTAGATTTTCTGAAAGCTGCTACTCAACTTGAATTACCTCCCTTCCCCAAAGTGTAGTCAGACCTTCTTCTTTTTTGCCTTTATCAGATATTTTCTGAAATGTGATGTGCATTTGCTTTAGGCCTAAAAATGTCATTGGTGCCTACCTGAAGGCTGCAAAAATTTAACTCCAACGCCTTCCTCTTAGAAGAACTTCAAGCCCAAGATTATGAAAATATTTAAGAGGTTTTGACTATCATATCCATATACAATTTGGTTTCCAAAGGCTCTTTCCAAGACTCTTCTGTTTCTGTCTCACATAAGTGTACAATTAAACAGACCACGAAAAGCTGTAACTTGTTGAGGATTAGCACAGTGTAGATCCACACAATCATCCCTCTTGTAATGGAAGCTTCAACACTAAAAACGAGAGTGCCAAAATCAGCCTCAGAGCTCCCTCAATCAAATGGAAAGAGACCAAACATACTTCTGCCAGTGGAGAAAACGTGCTTCTAAAAGGGCCAGGAGACGATTCAAAACCTCCAGAGAGTTTTGTGGCTAAAAGCCAACATTTTTCATGGAAAATATATTCCATAGCATAACAGCCATTTGTCTTAACACCCCATGGCTGCCTACAAACAAAGCGTTCTGCCAATGACTGGCACAAGCTTCAAGCAGCAGCCAGAAATCAAGCTGGTCCTTTTTATTCTTTCCTGGTTTGTTATTTTTTTCAATCTCTCAAGGGCACATCTCACAGCCTGGATGAGAACACAGAGAAAAGCAGATGGCAACACCATTTGCAGCCTGAGTGACAGCAGAGGATGCCAAAATGCTGATTAATGGCCTCGTCCCCTCACAAATCTTTGTTAACTCAATTGTTTTAGCATTATCTGAGGACCCAGAACAGGGCAGGCACCTCTCTAAAGAATAAAGGTATGATCCCAAAAGGATCTGCAGGCTTTGTTCAGTGTTATGCACCCTAAAAACATCACTGCAGTGGGAAAACAATGACTACTGTGCAGCTTGGGAATTTAGAAGTGGCACTACAAGACCTTCACACACCTCTGCTCTAGAATATAGCTTGTTAGGACAGGATTTAGAGAGGCCATTCATCTGGTTTGCTGTTCTAGGGTTGCCTGTTTTTCCCAGAATGTGGCAAACCTCCAGACCAGGGTCCTCTGACCGCACTCTAACTACTCCAGAGCAGCCTAGGTGGGATTTTCTCACTGCAGAGCACAGGCAGAGGAGGAGCTGGTGTGTCATAGGGGTCTGCATAGGAAGAAATGCAACAACCCAGTGAGGAGTGCTTTCACTCAAAAGCTGTTATCAGCAAAATATTGGATGAGATGTTGGAAACCTAATGGTTGCCATGGAGTTTGGCACAGAGAGTTAGGGTTCTTTGCCTGGTTTATAGGACAGAGACTTCTATTGCAAGATGCACATTTCTGCTTCAATTAATAATATCGATCCTCGCAATAAATATAGATTTCTTCAATGGATGTCCTCTTCATCTAGTGCCTATTTTTACATGTTATCCAGAAGGGATGTAAATAATTAATATCCTCTGAGCCACTGGTTCAGCCCTGGTGCAGCAAGACAACCAAAGGCTGTGAGGCAATGACACATGTTTAGATAAGAATTTCCCACAATATGTGATCCCAGAGTAAGGTCAGATCTCTCCTGACATAAAGGGCATGGGATTTGCCAGGCTAAATTGGCCAATAACAGCTGCTGCAGAGGGAGGGAAGAAATATAAAATAGAATGAGCAGAAAAACCTTTTTACTACTTCAGCCAGTGGTGTGCATGAAGAGGATCCCCACAGGGAAAGATGGTTCTATTAATAGCACGCTCTTGATTAGCATTTGGATCTGATTTTCTTATGCACTGACATGGCAGAGTTGCCAGAAGAACCACACTATACCCCATGGTGATGGCTAACACAGGAATATCTCCTCTTGTATCCAGCTGGTAAAATCTTCCTGTCCAGGAGGTTCTGCACAGCTACAATCCAAGTGCAGTACTGTGCTGTGGGAGAGCACCTGGCAGCATGTTAGAGCGCCTGTTGGGAGATGGTGGTCCCTGTCTTTCAAAGCAATATTGCTCTTCTTCCAGGGAAAACCATGTAGGCTCAATATTATATTAAAAAGTCTTCCACCGATTGGTTTTGTAATATCTTTCTCCCCAAAGGAGGTGGTCCAAGTTTCTCAGGATCACACTTTCTCATGAAGTTGCCTGTTAAAACTTTCTCTGTAAGGTACTTAATATGGAACAAAAGCAGAACCAAATACCCTACAATCTTTTAGTTGAGTGTATCCCTGCATTTAATGTTTTTATTTTGCTTATCAGAAATCTGCATGCAGTGGTTTTAATGATAATTTTCTTGAATATTTTATATCAATTGCATGGTTGGAAAATTAGAAAAAATTGCCATTTAAAGTAGTCCTTCATAATTGGCAGAAAGTGCACTTTTGTGTGTTGTAACCCAGAGGCCAAATGAAGTTCTAGTCATGAGATGACCCAGAGGTTTTGAGGCTGTTTACATTTGTTCCTGTGTTTTCTCAGTGCTGTACAAATGTCAGATGATGATTTCTGCCTCTAGAAGAAGGAAAAAAGATCAGAATAGCCAGAGTAGCTGCATCATTTCTATCTGGGTAAAACTGACACGTGAGGAGATGATCAGCCCAAAAAAACAAAAAAAGGCATTCAGACATCTGAACACGAGCACTGGGGACATGCTGTGATCTTTGAGCTTGTCTAAACTACTGATCCCAAAACTCCTTCTGGTTTATACAGGCACTGTGGTCATGGACATTCTGGAAGCACCTGGAGGAGAGTTTCCCCTAAACCTTCTAGTGGACAGTGTGTCCATTGACTCTAGGTTTTTATGCTGTTTTTCTCTTCTTGCAGGGAGAATTTAATCAATTAATATTTACCATGTCCTACTCTCCCAAAGTATTTAGTTTCTACTCTTTAGTCAATCAGACCCTGTCTCCTGGACTTTCTAATATCTGTGGTCTACCAGCATCATAAATTCTGGATTGTTCCTATGCCTCCCATAGCTGGTTTTTATTCATAGCTGATTTTTATGTTTTCACCTCTTATACATGATTTTTATCATGTTTTCGTCAGAAGGCATACTTAAATCTCCATCATCCTTCTGCATCCTGTCTGCTTTCTCACTTTCTTAATAGCTGGCTTGAAAATAAAATTATCAAACGGTAATGTGACCTTATTCCCCACTTATGCCTATTTTTCCTTTCTCCTTTCTTCCCTCTTGACTCTGATTGAAAAACCCGATCCAACCTCTGCACTTTATTGCATTTCATCACATCTGCTGATCATTCTTTCATTCACTGTCATGTTACTGTTGCCTTAAGTTCCTGATTTACTACAGTTTTATTTTTCCTATCTTCATTATACAATCCTTCTCTGGTATTTTCTACTAAAACAAACAGTCTCACACTTTAGATCATTTGCTTCTGTAGAGACCAATTTACCTTCCCGTTCTCATTTATCTTTATTCTTATTTACCATGCTGTTTTCAATTCCCTCAATTCCATGGTCAGACCTGTTAGTTCTGCCTTGTATTCTTTGCACTCGATCAATCCAAGGCACTCATGCCAAAATTTTTAATGGCCTATTCTTAGCCAAGTCCCAGAACCTGTACTCTGTCTTCATCTCTGTGACCTGACAGCTGCCTTCAATACTGCCACCATTCTCTTTTTCTTGAAATATTGCCTTTCCCTGATGATTCAATTTTCTCCAAGTTCTCCTCCAAGCTATTTATTCACTCATCCTTTCTCCACAGGATTCCCTTTTTAATTCCACAAACAAAACCATCTTTCTACTCTATGATTACATGATCTACATCTCAATTCCATCTGTCTTTCTTCTGTTAAAAAGTAAAATTTCTACCAGTTAGTTTTATGGCTTAAGGATGTGTAATCCCCTAGTCTCCTACACTCTTCCAGGACCTTCCTGCCACCTCATTTCACAGGGTTTTGTGTGTGGAGCCTCCTTTTGCTCTTTCTCTGCAATAAGGGATCCTCATCCCTAAGGATGTCCCTATTATGGAAACTGGGACAATAGCAAAAGAGTGTTAAGCACAAAACCTCAACTTGTGGATTGAGTGCAGTTTAGTGACCAGACCCTTTTGAGGGAATTTTCACTTAAGCATCTTTTGGGGAAAAAAGGCTTGCAAATTTTTTGCCGTTTTCATCTTCCACAGCAGTTGGTGCATCTCCCTCAGCAGGTGCATCTTTGGCATCTCTGTACCAATGTGTATCTACAGCTCTTCTGAGAGGCATTTCTGTCATGGCTTTCTTGCATTAGACTGTATCAGTTATATGCTTGAGAAGTGAGCTTAGCTGCGGTTATTTATAAAATTTGGGATTTTCTTTTTCCTTTCTTCTGCTTTCTGGTTTTAGCAGAACAAATTTAACTTATAGCAAAAATAATAAATAAGATATGAAATTATCCTGAGAGAAGACATAGCAGCCTAAACCCATGAGAGGCCTGTGATTTTATTTGTTCCTTTGTTTGAACAACCCTTTGCAGACAAACTCAAGGGTCATTATTGTGGAAACTTTCAGTCAAAAGTGATGTCACCAGAAATCATTTTAATGGAGCCTCATCTTCGCATCCTATTGATTTATCTGCTAAGTATGAAGGAAAATCAATAAGCATAATAATTTTCACAACTTTTAAACATCTACGGTAGCCAAAAAATATTGTCTGGTGCAGAAATGAATCATTAGAAAGAAAATTCATAGCTGTTGATAGGCATGAAAACATTTCTTTATATTAGGAAGGTGATTTTCATGTCTTGCCTACCAGCTTTCGTTTGATGTATTTGTGGTAAAGGTGAATTTCACATAGTGACAGCAGAGATAAAAATACTGAGATTGTCCAAAGTATAGAGATCTACAGAGGGTGGAAGCAAAGCCAAGTAGCCTGGGAGGAATACAAAGAATTTGTCCAAGCGTCCATGGATTAGGTTAGGAAAGTTACAGCCCTTATAGAATCTTATACAGATCTTATAGAATTAAATATGGCCAGAGATATCAAGGGAAAATAAGAACTTCTATTGGTACATCAGCAATTAAGGGAAGAATAGGGAAAATGTAGGCTCGGTCCAGAAGCAAACCAGAGAACTTGGTCACCTGGGACAAGGAAAAGGCTCAAGGAGATTGGAACTATATGATCTTTAAGGTCCCTTCAAAACCAAATCACTCTGTGATTCTGTAATTTCACCTAAATCCATATAGATTAATTAATCACAGAGTCACATAATAATTTAGGTTGGAAAAGACCTTTAAGATTACTGAGTCCAACCATGTTTGCTTACTGAAACAGAAGAACTCAACTGGCTTCTTTGGTGCTTTTCAATTTGGAACCTCATTCCATAAACTGCTAATGGAGAGAAGATACCTCTGGAATATGAATTCAAGGAAACCAATTTAGGAGCATATTTCTTACTGTGAGTTGTTTAGGGAGAGGAATACGAAGAGTTCTCAATGTCAGCTGTGTTCCTCCCTCACCTCCACCTGGCCACTGCAGTGGCATTGCATTCCTATTACAATAGACAACTGCGAAATAAAACAGGTCATTAATTATATCATAAACCTATTTATATCTTGGACAAAGGTGCAAATTAAAATTTTGAAATTTTTTTATTTGCATGGAAAGTGCTTTATGTCTGCTGCCATTTCTTCCCTCCAGGGCTAATTTCGATGTAGTAATCAGTGAGAGTAATGCTCCTGAGAAGCAACAGAAAACACTGGTTTTCCAGATGAATTACAATACACTGGAAGATGAAATAAGGTATTTTGTGGTTAATATACAATAAAAGGTAGATGTTTACTTTCTATGTGGTGCTTTGTCTGATTATCTGTAAAGATGAAATTACTGTAGTTTGATTACTTAGTGATCAATATGATCCAAATTGAAATAAATTAAATGTTATTTTGTGGGAGCATTTTTCTGATTATCAAAGGCTTATATATGAATAATCTTAATGTGTTACTAAAAAATATTTCATCCGCGAATCAAGAGCCACATTTTTCACTGTTTTCAGATCATTCACTTACAACACCTCATAGAGGCTGAGCTTAGTTTCTTGTTACTTGACAAAGGTCAAATATGTCTAAGGTTTCTTAAGTAAGACACAAAGAGCTGTTTTGTTATTATAAATATGCAGAAAACATTGGAAGCGTGTGATTTAGCAGCAGCATTTGAATGCAGTCACTGACAAATTAATCTAGTGGTGCCAGATAGTGGAGAACAGTAATTTTGGCCAACTAGCTCCCTTGGGTGCCCACTTCTTTCCATCAGTTCATAGGAACTTGCCTTTCCCTTACTCATCACAGTTTAAATGAAAAAGAATAAAACCAAGGAAGTTTGATTTGCAAGTAATCATGGATTGAAAGTTTGAAGCGATGCTTTGGCTGCTGCATTCTGTGAATGAGCTGTGGGTTTGTCATCTCACACAGCCAGAGGTGACATGGCCTTCTGTGGGGCTGACTGTGAAGGAAGCAATCTTCCACAGCAAAGCCATCAAATCTTTGGGCCAAAATAACCTAAAGATATCTGGACTTTGACAAGTAACAGCAAATAAGGTCATGTCAAATTCTGTTACATCACAGTTCGATAAAATTATTTTTCTAAGTATCACTGTGTTGTATGCTGTTGAAGCCACAGATGCATGAATATGCATTAGAAGAGTTTCTGATATTGGAAGAGAAAAGTGATGGTTTCAGTAAGCTCAAATGGGAACTCTTCTCCAAGAGACTTTTGCTGACAAAAGGGTGTGTTTGTGTCATGTCTACATGCCAGACTCTTCCATTTCTGCAGCTTTTCCCATTCTCTAAGCTCAGAGGATACAGACTCGGAATTTTACCACCAATTTTACAATCAGGCTCAGCTCCAAGTACTTTCTTTCCCCTTAGACACTTGCCAGATTAAAAGCATTCCATGTTTCCTCACAACACTGACCTCCCCACCAGCTTCCAGCTGTGACCGCTTATGCCGTGCAGAGGATTAAAACAAGGCTTGCTCCTTCTCTGTCTGCATTAACTCTTTACTTCAGTTATGCTCATCTGGCATATGAAACACCTTGCTAATTCAAGAAAAGAATTCTTACATGAAGGGCACAGCTTCCTCAAGGCTTTCCAAACTAAATTAGTATTCAATTTAAATC
This sequence comes from Grantiella picta, assembly GCA_013397955.1. Taxonomy (NCBI): domain Eukaryota; kingdom Metazoa; phylum Chordata; class Aves; order Passeriformes; family Meliphagidae; genus Grantiella; species Grantiella picta. The sequence continues at coordinate 414,622 of VZRM01003030.1, forward strand.
TTTCTTTGCCCCTAATCTTTGAAAATCTAATCATGTGTTTTTCCTTTCATTGCATTACTGCATTAAAACAAAACTTGTAGATACCTGTTCTAAATTCACTGTCTTTGCTTACACCAACATTCTCTTAAACAGACGTAGTTTCTAGAAACCTCATCTGTACAACCATTTTATTCATTGTTATTTAAATATCTATGTATTTTTAAAGTTTTTTTTGGGGGGGAGAAGACTAATGAAATATTTTTCAGATAAACTACCAACCAAGGACAATGTGAATTGGCCTAAGCAGATTGATTTCATCAGGCAATTGTAAAATCCTCTCTGGGTATATTTACAACTGTTACCTCTATCAGCTTCATACAATCTTAATTGTATATTGACTTCTAAAGAAAATTCAGCAAGGTCAAACTCCAGTCAAAACTTTGAAGAATATTTGAAAATATTAATTATATTTATCAATTTTAGAAGTATTTAGTAATAATGCCTAATATATGGACTCAAATGTTCAATCTAACAGGCACTTTCAGCAGATATGCAGCAATTCAACAACGTTATAATGATTGCTCTTACTGTTAGTACAGAAATTAGTGACACTTCAGACACTTTGAGGTCTGAACTGACCTCAAAATATTCAGCCTGTGATTGTGGAGTAGCCCTTGAACTGAGCAATCTTGAACAGAGAAGATATCCAACGCTGATTTGAGTGAGGTTAACCAAGGGCAGGAGTCTGGGGGCACCCCAGCTATAAAATCTGCCTCAGGTCGTTTGGCTTTTCTAAGCTCTGGGCAAAATTAGAGACCTCAGCAGGCACTCCTTGCTTTCCTCCTGTTTTTCAGCTAGCTGTGTTACTGTGGACATGGAATTAACAGCCTGGTTTGAGAGAATGCGTCTCTGATTCCTGCATTTCCCGTAATCACCAATACTCCTCACAACTAACAAAGCTACCTGCAAAATCATGGAAAAATTCTAGGAAAAAAAAGAGAAGGAAAAAAAAAGTCCTGCAGCTAATGATTGGCCATTTACAGAAGAATATGTGTTGTGCCCTGAAATAAATGCTTTTACAGGTGTCAAAAGTTCTGCTAATGTAAGGAGAAATAGATATTTGCTAAAACCTGCATAATGTCCATTTTATTCCTTGCTACAAAAGCCCACTAACCTTCTTTGTTACTGATAGGCAAGGTTTTGTAAAGGAAAAGGCCTTGTAAAATGGCTCTGGCCTGTTACTTAGGCTAAGTAGCAGGCTGGAGCCATGTTCCAAGGCCTTTTCCTTTACAAAGCCTTGCCTATCGGTTAACAATTCTTCACAATTTAAAGTTTTATATGTTCTAGATAAACCTCCTTTCAGCCCTACCTCAGCTGATTTTTAATGTGCTCAGCCTCAGAGATGGCCATTCCTAAGTTAGGCTCAGGGAAAGTAGAGCTGCCATGATCATTTGACATCTATGATGAAACCCAAAAACTTACAGAGGAGACCTTTTTTTCATCACTACTTGTCCTAGGTTGTAATATAGATGTATTTAGTATTCTATTGCCACCAGCTGTGGGGCACAAGTTGTTATCTCCTGCNCATTTTTAATTTTCTGATTAAATTATAATCCTGACTTTTGATCTCCCACTAGTTTGTTTTCAAACTAATACACTACTGCATTTGAGATGCCAAAGTTTCTCCTTTCATATCCAACAGAGTGTTTCTGGCAGTGGTTTAAAGGATTTTCCTTCCAGCAGTGCCTATGCTGGGCTGATGGCGAGGCAGGCCAAGGGGCTTGGATATCACTGGAAAAGCAGTCCATAATTTTTTAAGACTGTGACAGTTTGCAGGATTTTAACAGTGAAGCCATCAGGAAGTCTTTCACAGAGGAATAATTTTTAGGCAGTAGGACATGAGGAAACTCATGATCATAAAGCAAAGGAAAAAGAGAAGATTTGCAGCTCTCATCTTTGTTTGAAAGTATGCAAAGAAATAAATATATTTTTCCCCAGACAGCTGTTTAAAATGTATTAGAGTACCTTGCATTATTTATCTCATTCTGGGTGTCTGAGCTGATTGTGCTGAGTAACTCTTCAAAGCAGGAGAGGAAGGACTGATTAAACGATGTGCGCCTAACTGCCTTTTTTAACTCAACATCAACTGCACAGATGAAGTAGATGTGCAATTATCTCTTCCTCTTTTTACCTCATCATTTATGAGCCACGGTTTACTTCAATTTCTATTTCAGGCAGTCAGTCTTAAACAAACATAGCCTATTTTTCACTTTTTATTTGGACACGTGAACTGTTTTATGATATTTCGTATTTGATTTATATCCTGGAAAGCTTTGGAAAATACTACAAAGAAATTTCAAGTCTTGTATTTAGTTACAACTGACAAATTTTGGGGCAGATTACCATTTATTCCTATGTAACAGAGAATGAAATTAATTCCTCCATTCATTCACTTTCTCTGTAAATGCTCAGGAGATGGTCCAATTAAAAAAATGGATTCACAGAGCTGGTACTTATGGCCTTTAAAGGATCCTAGAGAGTTTATGTAGCCTGTAGGTAATGACAAAGGCAAATTTAAACCTTAAATGAAATTACAAAATGGCTAGAGATCTCCTAGTGACAGCCTTGATAAAAGATATGTCATAAAAATCAGTACTTTGAATATGAAGTTGCTCTTATGTTGTGGCTGGGAATCATTTAGGGAAAGATTAAATCATCTCTAATCAACCTGAGCACTGGAATTCAGACAAACAGATTCCAAATCCAGGTCCACAGGAGGACCTCCTAGAAGGTAAAGCTTGCCATATTCCATTAGCAATGAAAATGAAAAATTCTTGTGTAAGGTAATTGCTAATGTTTTGTGTGAGGGGCCATCACCAAGACAATCAGCCTTCAGATGCAAGATGTGATCAAGCCTCTGTTTAAAATCAGTGGAATCCTGTTGATTTACAGTGGTTAACTATTTGGTGGCAATTTTTTTTCTCTTCAATTAATAGATGCAGGGAAAAATTTGTGTTTAATTTATGCAATCTCGAGCTACACGAAGGTTTAAAAGTGATGAAGAGCAAATGACCACAAGAGAGAGGCTCATGCCTTTTTCTCCTGTGCAGCAGTATAAACTCTCAGGCAACCCCCTCCCTGCTGTGGGGGGAGGGCTCAGAAGCTGGAACACGCGGGAAGGGCTCTCCATGGCAGCGAGCTGTGGGGCTGGTCAGACTCAGTCCTTGCAGAAGTGTCACAAGTTTAGAAAGGCAGCTGTCTCGTTCCAGGTCTCCATGATGTCTTTATCTAGGATAACCGGGGTAGAGGTTGGGGGACTATGGAGGGGGGGAGGGAAGATAAGGGAGGAAGTGAATTCCATCAAGGCCGGAACGAAAGAGAGCTCCTTCCACCTCCTGCTGGGGTTTTTATCCCTGGAGCTGGGAGGCAGTCCTGACTCACATCATCCAGTCAGGAGGGGTCAGGGGAGGGAAGAATGCATCACAACACTCCTGCCCTTGTTGAAGTGGCTACTAACACACTTCTGGGAAGAAAGTCAGAGAAACGGTTTTGGAAGGGCATTTCAATTCTAGGTAAGAAAATATGCCGAAGTATAAACAGGGCCACAGTGGAGATGAAAGACTGCAGAGTGTGGTGGTTTGGTTCAGCTGAAATGGAAAGGGAGGCCTCTCCATGCTTGTCTGAGTAAATATTAACAGATATAGAATTGTCTGCAATGGTTTTAGAGAACAGGATACTTAGAATAATATATCATGAATATATATTGAGAGAAATGGAGCAACATCATCACTTTTCCTTATCAGCTGGGGCTCTGCCCAGTGTGCTTCTGGCAGCCATAAAAATGATCAGGCTGTGTTCCTCTCCTGGCTGGAGCAGATGTGGGACTATGACTGACACTCCTTCCATGCTATTATCACAAACAGATAGCTATCAGAAATTCAATCTCTCCCCAGCCTTGCAATGTGTCTCCAGGCTGTGACGGCACAGACATGAGGCATATTTTAAGCTGCCTGTAGATTCCAGAATGAATGAGAGATTTAATATGGGGAAATGGGCTCTGATAAAAGTGACTTATTTACCATGCCCACTCTGCGTGCTGCATCCCAAAGGGAGCAGAGAAAAAGCAAGAAATAATAACAAAAAATTGTGTAGGTGGATTTATTCATATGTGATGTTGTCTATCACCAGTAAAATATTTGTCTCACTGCAGGACAGAATTCCAGGAGAAAGGGGTGAAAATAATATATTTCCTGTTAAAGAGAATTTGGAACAAGAAGAAATAATTTAGAGAGAGAGCACTAATGTTTGTGAAGATGACCTGTAACCCAATTTATATCAAGGCTAATCAATGAAATCAGAAGCCCTATTAGATATGAGATGGGAATGGTTTGATGCCAGGGGATAGGGGGAGGTTAGCTATTTTATATCTTGGGATGTGTTACTAAAAACCTTTGCTGATATCACAAATAAGCTGAATTTATGACTGTAAGGATGGTAACAAAAATGCATCACAGATCACATAATCTTGTTTTCCAGCCAGATCACTTAGCAATGCACATAAAAATATCACATAAAAAGGAGTCTAATGCCTCAGATCTTTACAAATGTCTAACAAGTAACAGTTTGAGAGAGAGGAAAAACATTATGCATAAGTCATCATCAATATATGTTGTCTTATTTAAAGAACATATTTATGTATCTTGGACATTTGCATTTTACAGTTTGCCATGAAATATTCTCTTTCCTTGGTTTCAGAGAAGAGGAAGACAGCTGGTGGAGCTACAGATATAAGAATGTTTTCCCTTTGAAATGGAAAAAGTTGACTGTTGCCTTCCACAGGGACAGAGATCAGCTGGGAGAGGGAGCAAAGTTTATCTGTGCTTTGTCAGACTGTAGCACCAGGCTGTGTATTCTTGGAATCACCATTCTATGGGAGTACAATATGAGACATATGCCATAGATACGCTTTGGACTGGGCAATATGTTTAAAAATAACTTTTCAGCATGATATCCCTATTTTTGTTTTTTGGGGGGTTTTTTGTAAGCCTCAACTGAATCCTCAAGGTTGTGTTAAGCCTTTCATTGTGGGAATGGCAGCAGGGGGGAAAGATTTGATTACAAAACAGTCGTATCATCACCATTTCTAAGTTCAAATTATTAAATTATATTTTATCATAATTATAAATGTAATATATTGCTGAAGAGAGGGAGTAGAATCACCATCCCTGGAACTGTTCAAAATAAATGAGCTGTGGTGCTTATGGACATGGTTTTGGTAGTGTAAGGTTTAATTGTTGGACTTGATGGTCTTGAAGGTCTTTTCCAACCTTAAAAATTCTATATTAAAAATTATTTAAATATATCATTATATATAATATATAATTATATTGGTTATTTAAATATTTATATTTTATAAATTAAAAAGTGGTGAAAAGAAGGTCACATCGCATACTGCCCTATTTCATGCATTAAAAAGAAAACTTAGTCAAGTTAAACTAAAATTTTTGGGAAGACAGGGGTGAACATTATTATGAGGAAAGAGACTGTAACTATCTGCTTTTAGATTAAATCAAAGAATAGTTCATCATTTTTCCCTGTGGCAATTTAATTCACACTTGCACTGTTCAGGTAGAAGCATATTAATGTCAAATTACAGAAAGCTAGTCATTGTAATGCAGTGAATAACTAATTCCATTGTTAAAATGTATCAGTGGTTCTCAGCCAAGGATAAATGACATTGCCTTTTCTATGCATAAGGAACAATCCTCTGTGCAGTCAGCAAACTGATGGATGTTAAAGATACTCTGTCTTCTTAGAACTCAAATCCTCTCCTGAATTGCTCATGCCCGCTGCTCCTGCCAGCCAGGCCTGTTAAAAACACAATTTAAAAAACTCACCAAGGACCAGTGCTGTTTCTCCATGTCATGCTGGCTGTTCTGTTAATTTGTCAGGGCTCTGTGCTTATTGTTTTCACCAATCTCCCTGTACGTTCAGCCAAATGATCCCACACCTCAGGGACTGTGGGATTGACCAAACCCCAGCCAGCTCCTGGGGTCTGCACAGATCCAGAGGGAGGGGGAGGAGAGCTTTTAGAAGGACTGAGAGAACTGAATTATAAAATTTCCTGATCACTTTAAAAGGAAGGAAAATTCCTAAAATCAGCTTCTTGGGCACAGTTTCCTGCTCTTCGCCAATACTGGGAATCAGTGCATTGTGCTGAGGAACAGTGAGGCTCACAAAGACAACAAAAACCAAAAGCTTTCCTCTACTTCCTCTGCAAGGCAATGGAGTTTGACTCTGAAGAAGGAGGGGAGGACAGTGGCAGGAGGAAATCAGCAAACTGATTTTACCTCCCGCAGGTCACTCAAGTGTTACTTAGCATTAAGCACAGCCCTTCAGAGCACCAAAGCAGCTGTTCCAGTCACCAGAGACATCTTTCCAAGGAGGTGTTAATCTTTAAAAAGTTAAAGCCCTCAGGACCCATGAATATTTTGTTCTTGCTCTCATACCTGCAATTATAGGGAGCTATATGCGTGTATGTTTTTAATCCCTGTGAACTAAGAGATGCTTTTACTTCTTGTTCTGAATCTCAATAGCCAGAAGGGCTCAGTTCCTTCACCTTACTGTCCTCTTGACAGTTTCCCAGAAGTTCTGACTGGACCAGAAACACTGTACAACAAATTTTCTGGGCTACCTTAAAGCCACGACATCTGGGCCAGCTCAATATCTTGAGATATGTTATTAACAGTGAAATGAAATCCAAAGCCAATGGCAAATCTTCTACTTCTCATCAGCCCACTTTCCCTTATATTTATTTTCCCTTTATTCCATTCTTTTGCTTTCTGAAGTTGTTTTGAAGCATATTTGGGCTTGGATAAGCATCATCACTATTGCTCAGTTGGCTTTGTGAGTACATGAAAATGTAGGAGCAAAATAGATTTGGAAAGCTTCCTTTGTCATGGAAAATTCAAACAATGCACTTGTTAATGACTAAAAATGAATAAATAGTTTTCCTTAACAGTTAGGTTTTAAGAGAAATATTACTGTTCATATTACTGGAAATGGAGACAAAACCCTTCCTTAAATAGTGCAACTAGAGCAGATATTTCCATCTGTTCTGCTATGGAAAAGAAACTTGTTCAGAGGTGGAGGATTTGCTGCTTTTCAGGAAAAGATCAGATAAGGTCACAAAAATGTCTCGGAGGCTAATCTCATGGGCTGCTTTATTTATTCCTTCCTAGCAGTGGTAGGTCAAATCTTCTCAGTTTAAAAGTCAGAAGTGTAGGGTAAAGGTTTCTCTATTTGTTTTGACTTCCACCTCCACAAATTAAGTTGGGGTTTGAAAATCAGGCTGTTTCCTTTCTCCATTAAAGATCCTTCCACAGGAGTCTGGCTGACTCTTTTGTTCTCCAGGCAGAAATAGAAGTAAAATATATTACAGATCTAAGAGCTAAGTAATTCCCTCTTGCTGAGAGGACTCCCAGGACCAGTCCCTCATAGAGGCTCCCTGGTATCTGTCAGATTCCAGCAGCTAAAGCAGCTCTCCATTACTTTTGTCTTTATTCACTCCGAACTGTAAAAACCTCACTAAGACAGTTTTTCTTACCCTGTTTGCAGTTGCATGTGGAGCAGTTTTTAATCTCTGTTGTAAGCAGTTCCTGAGGATACCTTTACACATCTTGGGCACTACACAGATATTTCCAGGTCTAATGCCTTCTGCTTTACTATGTGGTAGACCCAATTCTCTATTAAATTTCTTGTCACTTTTCCTGTCATATTATTCTGCAGAAGCTGCTGTTTAAATTCAGCATGACCATTCACAGAAAATGATAGTGCTCAGCACAAGTAAAGACCAGCAAACTTTGACAACAGTAATTAGAGTAGTCCATTTACTGCTGCAATTTCAAGAAGTCTCTCTGAATTTCATGGATGCTGCTGGGCTGGGCTGTGCCATTTTAGGGATCCTACTTTAGGCTTCAGTATCCCCAAGACAGTCTTCTTCTCTCTGTGTGTCTCTCTAGCTCAGTTGCCTACCATAAGAAAATCAAGACACTCCTCCCCCTGGGAATAAAGATGTGGTGTCCATTCATTGTGGATGGAAGAGGGACTGGAGTCTAAGTGTGAAAGAGACGTTAAAATTGTGAAAATTGTCTTCTTTCTGTTTTATAGAACTTGAAATCCAACCCTGTGCTTTGAAAGTCCAATGAATTCAACAGACATGACCAGACTATGGGGACATTCAGACATTCATATCCTTTTTCTTGCTCAGTTGGTGAAAACATTTCTGTCAAAAGAATTTTTCCATAAAAGATATAGTTGCTAACCAAAGAAAATTACTTTTTTTTTTTTTAATATTTGTTTTTCAGTCCCAGTCCTCAGAGACTGTAGTCTGGACTTTATTCACCATCCATCTCCAATGTCACATAGCAATGACTGACAACAGAAATAGTAATAATGACAGTGATAACATTTTAATTTTATCTGGTGGGGTATGTTTTTCCCTTCAGAAATTTTATTGTTCCATGTCAAATGTATCTGTATTTTGGTTGCTAATGCAGGTATATTGAATAAATATAATGATGGCAGTTTATGTTTCTACAAGCTCTGTTTAAATTGATTTGTTAAAAGAACCAATATTATTTTACTGTATTTTGCCTTCTGGTACAATGTCCCGTGACATCCTGTTAAACATTACAGTCTTAAGTAGGCATCATTTAATGCAAATATTGCTACTTAGGGTGATAGGCACATTTTAAAGAAAGATATATCAAAATGAATCCTGCTTTCTAGAGCTATTACATTGCATTAACTCAAGAAATAGAACACAATGAAATTGGGGTTTCCATAGATTCAAGATGTGGGGTTTTTTTTTAAGTCCTAACAACTCTACAGAGAGTGGAGATTTTTTCATTTATTTTTATGAGAGAAATCAGACTTTAAAAACACACAAACATGCTCACACAGTCAACAGTCTTGTTCTGAACAGAGATATCTTTTGATACTCCTGCTGCACCCAGCAGAATTGAGCTCAGGTACCCTTTGTCCCTCCTTGTTTGAATCAATGGGAATATTGTCAATCCATGCCCAGGACTGTCTGATTCTTGGGCAAATCTTCCTGCTTGACTCAACTTGCTCATCTTTCAGCAAATTCTCCCTTTGATGGAAAGGATCATGTTTTGGGGAAAGAGAGAGGAGTTAATGCAAGAGCTTCACCTGGGCTTTAAAAGGTGACCTTGCCACCTGCACTGTGAATCACCAGGGCTAAAAATAAGTATTCCATGGAAGTTTGTAAGTTATATTTCTAAAATGGTATTTTTAAAATTCTGGGCCAAGATTTTCACAGATCATCAGACTTTCGAATCTCTGCATGCAAATAAAACATCACATTCACTCCTCAAGAAAATAACCCACATCTACTCAGCATCTTTAGCACTTTACTTGTCTTAGGCTATGCAAACTGAAACATTTGTTTTATACCTTGCTGGTTGCTCAAACATAAAGCAGATCACTAAATCTACAAACACCAATTCAGGCCTATTCACCAGCCTACTCTGGATTTAAAATAAATAATAATGTCTACCATAATTTAAATAATAAATGTCTACCAGGAAATCAGAAGTTCCAAGCAGTGTAGTCCAGCAACCACTGACAGGTGTGAAGTCTCAGGGTGAGAGGTTTGAAGAGGCACAAAAAATTTAGTAGGTTAGCATTAAAAAGCAGGTACCTTAAAGAAATTCAGACTGATAAATGGCTTGCTTGTCCTTCATGTAAAAAAAAGTGTCCAGTCTTACTCCATCATTTTGTATTTTCAATTACATTATTCCCTTTCTGGGCAGAAATTATACTCTTTTTAAAAGCAGTAGATTTGCAGGTGCACAATTTATATTTAGACTCTTATTAAAAATGGAGTGACATTTCAACATTTTTCTTCTCTCAGAATGAGCTTTGAAATGCCTGAGAAATTTTCAGGGCAGATCACTTTTTGTAAACAAAGTTATTAAAAGCTGAATAAGAGCCCTGCATTAAAATTTGGCTGAACTGGAAAGAATTTATGCCTGTAATTTATTATGAAGACTGCAACGTGGCTCTGTAGGGAAAAAAAAGGAAGAAAAAGGGTAAAACAAGACCAACCCAAAAGCTTGTCTAATAAGCTGAAAATAACAGCTTTGCCACCAGGTTAGGCAAGTAAGAAGGTTAAATATCACAACAGGAAAAAGCTGTCTAAACTACCAGACAATTTTAGCTGAGAGTCTTTAGGGAATATTTTTAAAGGATATGTCAAGTAAAAATAACTTCTTCACAGGAGAATGTAGTGCAGAGGAAAGGAAAGGGAAGGAAAGGGAAGGAAAGGAAAGG
>VZRM01003030.1:425040-443409 GCA_013397955.1 Grantiella picta
AGCTCCCTCCAGGTAGTAGGAGGTGTTAGGGAGAGAGCAGCAATCACTTTGATGCATAGACAGGAAAGTCAAATATGCTTTCTTTCCTCACACCAGATCACTAAAATATTATCTTATCTTTTTCAGCCAAGATTCTCAAGCCTGACAGCAGGGTAACAAGAAGACATGGATTGGAAAAGATCCCTTGGTGTGTGACAGAAACAAATGACCCAGGATGAGGGGTTAAGCAGGAATTAGTTGCATTTTTCAAGTTCTGAACTCAACCAAAAGTATACTAATGCAAGCAAAGAAAATATAAAAGAGGAAGAAAAAGGCATAATATTAGTCCTTGGAAAGTAACACTTTGGAAGAGACCTTTCTGTTGGAAAAGCTGTTTCCACATAATGGACTATACAGATCATATAATTACCTATATTACAGCAACAAGAGAGCATTTTAATTTTAAATAAAGGTGGATAACACATGTACATCTTTAATTAGGGGGCTGTTGCCAGATGAAGACCAATGCCAGGTGACTTTTTAGAGAGTTCAACTGCATGATAGGGAATTTTTTTAAAAAATAGCTTTTTTTTCTATTCTGAGGAGTCTGAAGTATATTGCAAACATTATTAAAGCTTCAAAAGCATAGGAGGTGACCCACGTTTTTCAGTAATGGTGACATGAAGGATGCAGAGCCTTGGTGTCTAAATTCTGAAGCATCACCATGTCCAAGCTGACACATCAAAATAGAATCAATGATAAAATGCCAAAGGAAAAGTTTCCAGTGAAGAGACTTGAATATTTTAGTGTGGCTGCAGTGAAGTCAGTTGGCACAACTTCAGGAAATCCCTTTCTGAAATGACATACTGACCAAAAGCACTTACAAGGTTCTTAATGTGCGTATCTTGTGATAGAGAATGTTATGAAAACCTGAATAAATTACCATGAATAATTCTTAATAATATATTAAAAATAACAGCTAATTTTTCTGAATACATTTTCTTTATAGTTGGTGAGCAAAGCCTACACAAAACCCTTACAAAAAGCTGCTGGCACTCTGCAGTGTTCCTGTGAGCTAATTACTGAAATACTACTGTTTAGATTAAATTTCAGAATTTCTTCACATCCATCATGTACTCCTCTTGCCCCTCAGGAGGTTTTTGTCCCACCCATATGCTGTGTTCACCTACATGAGAATACAGTGGGTATGTGCATTCAGAGGAGTAAAACTTTATTTTATTCCTGTATTTATAGCCAATGAGAATGATGGTTCTTTCCATGGAATTTTAGACATCCACTAACACCATGCAGTGTTTGGGATTCATGATATTCAGGGGCCAGAAAATTCAATATCTTTAGCTGCTGACATAAGAACAATTCAACAACATGCAAACAGCCATGTTCAGCTCCGTGAAGGAGAAGCTGCATGACAAGAAAATCATTACAATCTCCTATAATCTGGCAGATGGATACAGTTCTGTTGGCACCTGGTGAAAGGCTATTCAGGAGCAGGCTGTGCATCCCTTCTTCAGGGCGTTTATTAAGCAGTTTGTCAGACGATACCGTGCTGCAGCAGAATCCCAGACTGGTCCATTTTGGACCTCCAGCTGCAAGTCACAGATGTAATGAAGAGGAGGAAATATTCTGCAGTGAAGCAGCCAGAGGCCCTAATGAAATGTGGCACATTAATTTCTGAGCTATGAAATTATATAATCCCAGTGGATTTACATTTCAAATTCAAGGATCATAACGAGGATGAGACAGTCTCTCCTGTGAAAAATCTGTTTACTTCACACATTGCTTGTGGCTGGGTTTTGCCTCATGTAATGATGTCTGGGAGCAACCTCTTATTTGAAAAACTATGGCTCATGAATTATTGTGTGCATTTGTTCAAAGGTGTCCAAGAAATGTCAGCCTTGTTGCTTTATGAAACAGGCCAAAGAGCTGATGTAGACAGCGAGACAGATGGATGGATGGATAAACAGATGGGCAGACAGACAGGTAGATATACAGAGCCCAAGTTTGATCTGACAAAAAGCCCTGGAAGAAAATACGAGTAATTAATGCCTTGTCTTGTTCTTGAACCAATCGGTAGTGGTGGGGAATAAATTTAATAACATTTTCTCAAGAATTAAATTCAGATGCCTCTGATTAAAAACTCCCAGCAGTTTAAGCTGGGTTACCCACATCCCTGTTTGTGATGCTGTCATCAAGCTGTCAGCTGCCTCACTTCCCACCAGGTTTATTCCAATGCATGACACACAATCAGGAGAGAACCGATTTATTCCCATTTGAAACTGTAAGTACAATGAACATGAATGATATTACCAAGAATCAGATAATTTTGCTGTCTCCCAAAGACCCCAGCAGCTTTGGAGCATTTAGACGGGTAAGGGTTCAGTTTTCAGCACCAAAAAGTGCAGGCAGAGCTTTCATGTTTACAACATGAGCCACAAAATTGTCCCAGACCTTCTTACACGCAGGTAATCCAATTTCCTCTGTCATGTTGCCAAACTCAGTGCCTGTCTGAAGCAGAGGAAGAGAATCAAATTCCTCTTGTCTGAGCTGGTTCTCACGGTACTCAGAGTGGCAGGTTTTCCTCAGGCAGTATAATTTCCATATTTACTTGTCTTTTGTTACTGGTTTGTAGTGGATTACTGTGATAGGAACATAACTATTCCACAAAAGCAGCAATTTCATGAAGGATGTGACACTCAGGCAATGTTTCAGGCTGACATATCGAATTACTCAGATTACATATTTACAATAGTTTCAACTTAGTGTTTTTCCAATGCCAACACAAAGCAAGATGTGCAATTGTGTGCAAGATTGAGGCAGCTATACACACTATTCAGATGTTGTGTCATCCACCAACACATTCTTTGCAGTTTGACTTGGTTACAAGACTTCAAACTTGTTTTGAAAGCTTCTCAAATCAGTTTTACTTTGTTATCCAATATTAGACTGGAAACATAGTCTAGGCATTAAAAGCAGTCTACAGTGCATGGCAATGAAAGCAGAATGATTCTGTTGAGACAATGAGGTTCTTTTGTCAGAAATGGTAGCATGGGGAAAGGGGAAGATACCTTTGGGTATCTTCGGACAATAATCTATGAAGAAATAAATACAAAATTCCATGCAAATTCCCAGAAAGGATGATTAATGCAGCAACTTACGTTCCTTAATATATAAATTTTACGTGTAGCTATTTGATTTTACCTTCATTTTCTCCAGAAATATGAGGTCTCCAATGCTCAGTTAAGACAGTGGAACAATTCCTTGTCTTTTAACAAGAATTATCCTTTGTCCACATTTTTTCCTCATTTTAACTTCCTACTCAGCCTCAGGTTTTTCTTTTTATGTGTTTTGATTTTAAAACCAAACAAGATATTTAAAAAATCAACCCCTTAATAAGGGCCTACTTTACACAGAGTAATGGGAATTCAACATTCATTCTATAATACATCCCAGGTAGTATCGACAGTTTTTCAATACAGAGGAAAACTTGGGAAATGACAGTATATATCAAGTGATTCTCAGTCAAAAATGGAAATAAGGATTAATAATTATTTTTACATTAGAAATCTGGAATCTCTATACATTCTTTTTTTGCCAAGCATTGATTTATAATGCAGGATATGACACATGNNNTATATATATATAATGTCTCTTGATCTATTGATGGATATGGTATATGAGATCAGAGGTTGCTTCTTGGCTGTTACTTAAAAAAGTCCATCTGAAGCTGGACCAAAAGTACATTAATCATTCATGTTCAGGTACAGATAGACATGCTGTGAAACACTTTCATCTTTTCCCTAAAAATAATGTTCAGCTATCTTCCAGCCTGTTTGACATCTGCAAAATCTCCTAAGATACTAGAAAGGATTAGTCTTTGTCTATTTTTGATTTAAATTCATGATGTATGATATTATAAAATTATCCACTGACAACGCTGTGTGAAATATTTGCTTATTAATTATGAATGGAAACATGACACCTGTGAAGTCACTGGTAAAATGCCAAATGCCAAGATTAAAGTGCAGGAACAAGTGCTAATGCTTGGAATGGAGATTGGATCTTGATCCACGTCTGTAGCTCAGATGAGGAGTTTGAAAAGTGCAATAAGGATAAAAACACCTTGAAATTATAAAATTAAAATTATCTTTTCTTCTACAGATATAAACCCAGGGGAAAAAAAAAGAACAAGTAAAGGTCTCCATTTTTAGTGTTCAATGTCAACTGGTTTTATTAAAGGCACTTGGCATCAGAGCTATTAAAATCAAACCCACAGTACTGCACATTTTCAAACTATTTAGCAGTACCACCCACTGCCTCTTAACATAAATAATAATTACTTTCTCTGTCGTTTAACAGATGGAAAAGTTGAAATATAAAGAAAACCAGATCCAGAGACAAATCTTTCTAAGGGAAAAGTACAAGAAAAATGTTAAACCCAACTGTTCTCTCCTGTTAAAAAATACAACTGTATGAAAATTTGCATCACATATTTTGCTGGGTTCAGGACATTATTTCAGCTCAAAAGAAGGGAGTGAATACCTTATCCTGGCTCAGACACAGCAGCAGAGTTGGGCAGCTCTGTCACACTCATTCCAGTTTTAAGCACTGGCTGGATACACTCAAACATTCCATTCCCAACAGAATGAACAATTTTAGATTGAGGTATTGAGAAATACATTTTAATCAAAAAATTGTACTGTAAATACCTTGAAATGGGCAAAGCCTGATGACAATGCCCTCTAAATTCTCAGATTTTTACAACTGCATGGTTAGAAAAGACCTCTGTTGGTAATATATATTGATTTCAAAGATCCATTTACAAGAAGATGAATCCAAAAGAATGCCAAAAGTACCATATTTTCTAGAGATAATGGAGAATGTTCTTTGACTAAAATTAGTTTTTTGCTGCTCTGTCACTACTCCCTTTATATATATGCCTCATGGCACCTATTGTCAAGCTAATAGGGGCATTCAACATTTCACTGCTTAATGTAAATTTTTTTTAATAAGATCATTGATTTTTATTACTGATCATTCAAGTAGAATTTATAAGTTGTATTCCCCTTACCATCCCCAAACACAGTTATCCCCCAAAGGTAAAAAAATCTTGAAATGGGTATAAAAATTGAATTACATCAACATGTTTTTATTCTGCTTCAGCTCTTTTCCAACTGTTCCACAATTAAAATTCTACGTGGAATATACCATTGAAGAAATAAATCTTACAGTGCTTAATCCGAGAAGATTCAGAGAAATAAATCACTAAAGTAACAGTGAAACATCTACTTACAATGAATGCATAAAGGAAAAGGTAAATGCTCAGATGAATGGATAGTTCTTTGTAAATGTTTTTCTTATTTTAATATGCAAAAAATTCTTTTTCCTTCAGGATTTTCCTTCAGGTTTGTCCAGAACTGCTGAAGGTTTGTTCTAAGCCGTGGGTCTGCTTTTACATTTCTATAACAGATCCACAGCCATTAGAGTGGCACTGTAACATCAAAACCAGCAAATAAAGTACCTGCCTTTTATAAGAGGAATGAGTGAGGAAAGAGATTCAGGAAATCACTTCTGACCTTGGTCTATTAGTCTGACTTTGAGTCATTACTCTGAAAGAGTAATTAAAGCATGACTGTAAAAGAAAAATACAAGAAAAATCAACAGACTGTACAGACAGAGGTTTACAGCCAGCGAACCAAAATCTTTCTCATGATGCTGCCTGTCTGACAGAAATACAGTAACTCACCCACATCTGAATTGCATGGAGCATTTGATGTGATTCTACATGACAATTTATTAATGGGAGTTAGTTTAAAAATAAAAGGAACACAAAGAATAGCAAATGATGAGGTGTCTAAGGGAAAACAGCAGATGGGAGGAAATGTGGAAAGTGACTGACATGGCTATACTTTGCCTTTCCTTAACCTGCATTTACTTCATCAGCACAATAACATGAGCCTGAGATTTGCTGATGACACAAAGAGGGGAGACATTGCCAAATAAAATAAATAAATTTTATAATTAAATAAATTAAATAAATAAATATTTCTGATAAAAGTCAGTGTGCTTCATTGATTGCACAGCCCTAGGGATGACAGCATGGATTTGGGGAGTGACATGCAAGTTCAAGCACATGGTGTTCAACAGTGCACATTTCTCTTCCCAAAAGGATCCTACCAGTTGGAAATTACAAAAGTGATAAAGATCTAGGAATAGTAGTCTGAGGGAAGTCTGCAGGGCTGGCAGATTATGGGATATGAACCTCAACACCATCAGCCATGGAAGTGTCACCTACCAGGTGGTGAAGGGACAGAGAAGCTTGGATGGTGTGTCCTCTGCAGCACAGGCTGAGAGTACAGGTGAGCTTTCACAGGAAATTTTACAGAAAAAGATATCAGAGTGGTCTGAGGGATGAAGAACCTGAAAATGGGAGACCAAAATGCCTCGTTCCACTTCTTTAGCTTAGGAAAATTCAGATGGAAATGAGTAAAAGTAATATTTAAAAATCAAAGCAGCAAGACAGTCACAGTCTTCCCGTTTGAGTAATGGTGTAAACAAGCTCTACTTCCAAAAGACTCCTTGAGCTGTTTGTAAGAAGAATTGTATCATGTCTGGATTTAGGAATTTAGGAGTTCAATGTAAGTCCTGTGTGTCTCAAGAAGGTACTGTTACATGCTACAATCCACCTGCTTATCAGACCACTGGGTTTGTTGCAATATTTTAAGGCCATGTGGTTTTCCAGAAGGATGTCACTGCTGGAGGAACATCCTGGAAAAATTCAAAGCAAACTAGTAGCTGGAAAATACCAAGAATTATTTAATTTTTCGAAAGTGACTGAGGCAAAGAAAGCATTATTCAGTTGTCTCCTGGCACAAAACCCTAGGGGTTTTCTTTAGAGAGGAATTTCTTACTGCAATAAATGGAAAATTTGCATCAGGAATTTTTTTTGTTTGTTTTGTTTTGGTGGGGTTTTTTGTTGGTTTTTTTTGTTTGTTTGTTTTGTTTGGGTTTTTTTGGTTTGGTTTGGTTTGGTTTTCTGTTGGTTTGATTGTTATGTTGGGTTTTTGTGGTGTTTTAGGCTTTTTCTGTTGTGTATGGCAAGTCAAAGAATAGAATCCATTATTTATCTATAACAAAATGTGTCAGGAATAAGAGTGAAACATTTCACAAATTTATTTAAGTAACTGAACATAATCATGACTTACATTACAAACATTTCAATTCTAAGCCTAATTAATATTAAATATTAATTGAACATCCATGTAGACATGAAAACCTGCTCTACCCTGTGCAGAGGCAGACATGACCAGCAGCTGGAATGTTCATAGGCTTGATTTTTGCCTTTTATTTTTTTTCCTGCAATTACAGGTTTACAGAATTTATAGGGCATCTGTTTCTGCACACAACATGACATTGCCAAGCAGTCTAGAGTTGAGAGGCAGCTGATTATCTACGTAAGGCTTTGGAAATGGATGTACCTTGAGTTCAGAGGTGACTTAATTTCTTCTCTATTTTGCCTCTTTGTATAAGAATGGGTGATAATCATATAGCCATGAAAGAAATTAAGAAGGTATTATTTATTACCTTTGTTGACCCAATGAAGAGTGGTGCAAAATAACCTGCATTTCTATTTTGGACAGAGGTATTCCAGATGTTCACTTCTGTTTGGTTTTTTTTTCTCTTAAGCATCAGCAAAACTTCTCATTCTGACAGAGCTGTTCTCTAAATATTTTGTGGTTGTTATGTTGCCTAGGGAATTGGGCAAGAAAGAGACCCAAAATACTTTTTTTTCAATAAAATGACTCATCTTCGAGTCATAAAGTTTGTTATTGCAAAATCTACTGTCTAGAATTCTGTGGATTGAAATTTATTGTCCCAGCAAGAAACACTTCCACACTGCAACTTGTGCTATAACAAATATCACTGCTAATATTAATCAGAAAATAAATAAGCAAATACCACTACATGAATAAAGGAAGAACCAAAATCAAATACTGCAAGTGGAAGATAAATACACCTTTAAAACAAGTAGTTTCATTGCAGTTTTCATCTGATATGAAAAGTCAGACCTAGTAGTATTTAGGAATAAAAAAGAATAACTTCTTTGAAGTTTTAGCATTGTAAATGATTGCAGAACAAAGAGTTCAGATGAATTCTGAATCTGTCAGCTGTCATAGTACTCTGGACATCTTTTTCCTTTATATTTAAACTATATTTTAAAGCTTAAAGGAAGAGATTGAATGAAAAATAAAGAAAATGTATGCTAAAAACTTATATAAGTGGCCTTAAAGATTTTTCATGATTTCAATGTTGAATTTCCTTCTCAATGAAAGTGCCTTGGACCCCTGGGAAATTAAAAAGTTCTATTTCTGAGGGGTTTGTAATGCTTTCTGACATTAGACTGATAGAGTGAATGAGACAATGTTTTAGAAGTAAGTAATCAACTGTTGACTTCAAGATTCCAACCTCAGACTTGTTTTTAATCACGGATTTTCTGTGCTATGGAAGGAATATTTTCAGCAAAGGAAATTTTTGTCGTCTTAGTATTTTCAGCCTTGACCTCCCTTGTTTCCCACATTTTACAATGCTACTGTTGCACTTCCTCCAGTTCTTTGCTGACATTCAGCAGCTCTTTGGGCTGAGTCTTACTGCAGAATGAGGAAGGACATCACTGGAACATTTCCTGGAGGATTTGTTGGTCCATACATCTTTGGTTGGAGCAGCATCCCTGTCAACAGTGAATTACAGCAGACATTTTGCCTTGCCTTGGCAGTTCCAAATCTTTAGTGCTTTACTGTGTTCAGATTTCCCTATTTTAACATTAATCTTGGATCAAAAAAGGGATGGTTTTCTCCTAATCATTGATCTTTTATTCATGAACACACAACTTTTGCTCTTGCAGGAACTACAGGGCGTAGTTGCTCAGTTTGCCATTAAGAACTGAGGCAATTTGATCCCTGAGTTAAGAAAACAATTAAGTTTGTACTTAAGCTTAATTGACTGAGTGAAAACAAAGAGGCTTTTGCATTTTGTTGAATAGTGAAGCTTAAACATGTCAATGTTCTCTTGGGCTGTAGCTCTTGGTATATCACAGCATTGCTGGAAATAAAGTTTTCATGCACACATTTTTGCCATAAGTGATCAGGATTAAAACCACTGGGAAATTCACTAATCTCTCACACAGGTTGTGTCTTAATTGTCAGCAAAATTGGAATGAAGTAGGAGTTTCCCACAGAACTTTTTCACTGCAGAGTCTGCATCTGCCGTGCACTCAGCAAGAGAGGGAGCTAACAGCAGAATTTCAGGGTCTGGACTATGCAAAGAACAAGATGATAATGGAAAAAAAAATTAGCTCTTTGTTTGGTAAATCATTACCCCTAATGAATATGCAAGTACAGATTTTCTGGTTTTTGAAAAAGACCTTTCTCATCACCTGAGATGAAAGGGCCAAATCTCACATTAGAGATACTACTCCAATTTTGCTGCTAATAATGGAAAAAGCAACTAAATATCCAGTTTCAGCAAAAACATGAAATTAGTCAGTTAATGTGTAATTTCTTTTAACTGTGTGTTTATACTAAATAGCTTGGAATCGTGATAATTATAATTTGCGCTTGTATTTCATTTTTCATCTGAGTTCAACGTCCTTCACAAACATTACAATAAATGTTTTCAAAGAGTAGCTCAGCTTCACAACACCCAGTGCAGCAGGTAGGATGCAGGAAGCAGCTGGAGAACAGGGCGCAGGGAATTCAGAGTGACTTGGTGACATTCCCAGGCAGATCAGTGAATCCTCACTTGCACAAGCCTTCCTCACTGCCAGCGAGCACAGACTCCTCATAACAACAATTCACAAAGTGTCCTAGAATAACATTTTAAAATTATCCTGAAGAATGGCTTTGAGTGAGGTTTTTGTATGTCTCTTCTTTCCCAGCATTTATTGGGCAGGGGAGGTAAAAATCTGAAAGGCACAAGTGGAGTTTGAACACACATTGATTTGTTGATCTGCAGGCACCTGATTGCCTCTGAACCTTAGGAACAACCAAAATCACAATAATTCAGCAGACATCTGCTGCAGCAAAAGCAGTTGGGACTCTTCACTTTAAAAGACTGGGAAAACTTGATTGGCTGTAATTCTTATTTCCAAACCTTTCCCAGCTGGAATTTTATGAAGATTGAAGTTTAAAAAAAATAAAAAAAGGTCTTTCTTAAAGCATGTTAAATGGCATCTGACAAAAATAGAAGCTTACTAATCTAATGTAACAGACTCATTAATCAAGGATCACTAATTGCTCTCATTTCACATTAATTACTGTAAGATATATAGTCTAATGACCTTTGATTACTAAGTCTTTGTGGAGGAAGCAAAAACCTAATTAACTTTCCTCCTCCTTCCCGCACAAATTAAAAGAAATTAACATAGTTCTGAATCCAACCAACTTTTACAAAGGGTATTTTAGGCAAACACCTTCCTGTTTTCACTCTTCAGCTAAGGATCCACATTCTTGAAGGACACACTGCTTTTTCATCTAGGTCCTCTCAAATCTTCCTGAGAAGGTAATTTTTTCCTCCTTGCATTTTCTGTATGTCAGAGGAATTTATCCAAGGTCAATAATAAAAACATTTGTGAATGTTTCTTTTCAGAACTATTTTTTATACTCTTTTCATTGTTGTGTGCCTCAACAAATCCATCATACTTTCAGCATCACTTTTTTCTCCTCCCAGTGCCTCCCTCATCAGTTAAAGCTGCCTTCAATTTATATTCCAAGGTCCTCTTTTAAATTTTATCTTCTCCTACATGCTGATCTTGTATTCATTGCTGATTTTTCTATTGTTGACAGCCAAAAAAAGCTATAGATATGTTTAGTTATTAATTCAGTAGAGATCTGAAAGTGAATCACTAAATATTGCATTTTTAATGGTATAAAGCCTGACATCTTCAGGCTGATTAAGTCTTAAATCTTTTTGCTTCTTATCACCTCTTCACTGCTGTGTCTTGGACACCCACCAGCTGCAGAAGAGCAGATGTCTAATGGCAGTGGGGAGGACTTTGGGCTTCATTCTCACTCAGCTTTATGTCCTTCCTGAGGCACCTGGTAACTAAGCCTGCATAAAAAACCTCAGTCAGTATTTGTTTTATAGATACATATACTTGTACAACAATAACATAAAGCGCCAGTGTTGAATATCATAGAAATGTGACAGCTAACAGCACTGTGGAAAGGGAAAAAAAATCAATGCCTTTATCCACATATGCAGAGTACTTTCAGCTTTTTTCAGACTCAAGTGATTTAAAAAACCTTCCCTCAATTCCATCTGTGACCTTTCAACATATGTCTAGCATCCATTTTACTGGTGTAGTAAAGGAAAAGGTAACTCACTCGGCAGAAATTAAATTTAACAGTTGCTTTATTATCGTTGTTTTAGGTGGGGAAGGTCTCTCTTGAAAGTTTTAAGGCATTCTGCAAATAGTCCCAACACGCAGCTCAGACAAACAAAGCGTGCTCATTCCTGAAAGGAAAAGCAAACACAAGGATTGTTTCTGGCAGCTTCATCCCAGCTGTGCTGCAAAGGCTGCTCCAGCCCAGGTTACTGCCGAGGATGTTACAGAGGAAGCACAGAAGGGAGGCAGGAGAGAGGGATTATGATTCTATTGTTAGCAAGCAGCATTTCCAGCTACCATTAAAAATAATTTATCTTTTTTTTTTTATTTTTTGGTTCTCAGCAATTACTAGGTGAGATGAACATCTCTTCTTTATGAGGGCTCGCTAGGAGTGCTGCCTTACAATCTTGCCCAAGGCTGTTTCAATGCTGTGTAAATAACCATGTCACACAAGGTATTCAACCCAGAACTGCAAGTAATGAGAGCTTTATAAATCCAGTTCATTTTACATTTAAAAGGCTTAGGGAAAGAAACGAAGTTTTTTAAAAAACAGGCACTGGCCCAGCAGTTTGGCTAAGGACAAACCTTGGGAAGCCCCAGTTCAGCTGTGTAATGAGGGGTATGAAATTTAATTCCTGTGATTCCCAAGCACTGGCACACTTTTGGTGCTGTTAAACATCAGGAAATGCAGTGGGGAAATGTGAAATACTACCAAAACCAGGCCTTCAAAAGTCAGGGATTTGGCTTCCAAAATCACGTTTTATGTGCTTATGCTCCACCCCAGTTAGTGCTCAAGGCCAGGCTGGATGTGGCTCTGAGCAACCTGGAATATCTAATAGAAGATATTCCTCCCCATGGCAGGGGGGTTGGAATGAGATGATCTTTAAGATCTCTTCCAACTCAAAAAATTCTACAAATCTATGATTTTACATCACTTTCAGTGTCGGGAGTTAGAGCTACAGAGCTATATCAGACCAACCACCTGCCCTGTCTGACACAGGGGTTTTCATAGAGGTGTTGCAAGAAAAGGATTACCACTTCTAAGATTTTGCTGTAGAAGTTTAAAGTGTATGAGAAAGTTGTGGAAATTCCTAGCTTCTTTGTGAGACAGCATCTTGGCAAGCTATGAAAGAAATTGGTCCATTAAAAAAACACCCACTTCAAAAATTATGAAAGAAAAAGAGATAATTCATAGATAATTCATTACAGAATGCAGTGGTGGGAGTGACTGATGCTTATTTCTTTTTATCCCTTGAGTCTGAAGCAGCTTCGTGAGGTTTCTCCAGGTGGCTGGGGAGCCTCTTTGACATTTTTTTAAATCTGTAGAAGTCCTGAGATGCTTTTGGGTGGATTTCTGAACCAGCAAAAGGAATCCTTGATCTTATGCATGTTCACATCTCAGGTGGCCTCAGACAGCTCTCTGAGGACAATGTGCATCTGCTTCAGCTCACTGGAAATCCAAACTAATCTCGGTTTGAGTTTGTTTGTTAGTGAAGTTTAAAAATGACATTTGCAGAGACAGCCAGGCAATAACCCTGTAACTGCTGTCAATGCAGCTCCCATCCTGCACTCAGTATTTCTGCAGCCCCATTCAGCTCCAGGAATGAGAAGAATGGGACCATAAAATAGAGAAAATCAGGTCAGAAAAGCTGAAAAGGAGTACAGTGAGAAAGTTAAGAGCTACCAGGATCAACTCCCTCCAGGAAACTAAGGGGATGAGTGTAAGATGATGCTTGGACGCTGAATCAACAGGAGGATTTCTTGCTCAGAGCTTGACCCTCTCAACAAGGAGCTCTGTTGAGTTCCACTGAGTTCCACACTTGGCCATGGTGAAGCTGAAGTTGGGTTTTTCTCTGGAGCAACTACACACAAATTGCTACAAATGCTGTGGAAGATCCTTCTCTAGAGTATATTCCCACTGAATAAAATTTCATCAGAAAAAAACAGGTAGGACCTGTGAGAGTTGAAGCAAAGTTTCTATTTTTATGTGATTGCACAGAAATAGAAACTACAGCACCAAACATGGTCCAAAATGCAGTAAGGTGAGCCAGAGCTGGAGAAATTTTTTATTTATTCCACAAAGATCATAATGGCAATTCAGAGTCAGAGAAGGAAGATTTATTTAGCTATTTCCAAGATGATTTAATAGACACCTGTCACTCATTTTCCCATTTATTTTATGCTTTTTTTTAAATAAAACAATATTTTCTTTGTCTAAATTTAACTTTTTAATAAGATAGTTATTTCGAATTTTAGGGCTTTGTACTTCTACTTTTTAAATTATGCTGCATAACTGCATTGGTGCAAGATGTAGGCAGTAATGTACTGTACCTCCTCGCAGTTTTCTCAGATAAGTACAATATCCATATTTTGAATTAAAAGCAAATTATCCAATCCAACAGTCAAAGACAAGAGGATTCATTTCAGTCAACCACTGCGAGTCTTAGACAGGGAGGACGTTTTTGTAGTTCTCTGCAAATATCAAATCTTAAAAAGCATTTCAATAAGGTAATAAGTGTACGACACCTTTTTATATCATTTATAAAGAAAATAAGCCAAAGAAAAATGGGGTTTATTATCTCGCTTTGCTTTGGCAGTGACATTATGGGAGGAGAGCTCAGCTGCCATTTATGAAAAACACAACCTCCAATAACTCGTTTTATGGGTTTTGATTTTAGACTCTCAGCCATGAGCATGCATAATGTTTTGAGGTGTCATTTTTTTACACCAATAAAAAACCTGATGTAAGATTTTATGTGTGGCATTTTGTCACACGAATGGTGAAATGTTAAAGTAAGATCAGCTGAAACATTCACCACATACTTGACTATCTCCTGTGAAATGAATATCTGGATAATTGGCAAAGCAAAAATCTTTGTTATGAAGATTTATGAATTGAATAAAATTACCTCCTGCAACATGAATTTCTGTGAGACTGAGATTTTCTTTTCTGCTGAAAAACATCAGCAGTTATGAAGTGTATCCTAAGAATTTTCTTTCAAGAATAACACTTTTTTCCTATTTTGTGTTTGACACAGAAACTCTCTTCCCATCCTCTCTTGTTTTCCAGGTTATTAATATTGAGTTTTAAATAATCTTAAAGTCTAAAATCCAACTTGGCTGTCAGTTCTTAAATCAGCCTCTTTTGCATATCATTTAATTAGTACCAGTGTTTGCTAGAATCTTTACCCTGTATTAGCGAGTGCAAAATATTCAAAGGGGATTGCACCTACTGGAATCTGTCCTCATAATTCCATAAATGATAGTTGCCCTTGGACTGGAAGGAAAAGATTTTAAAGGGTAAGGAAAAGTATAAAAATTAGGTTTACTCCACAGAAACATGAGGAGTGTTGGCATGGCTAGTTCAGAGAAAATACACATCTGGCACAGAATTCTCATGGGACCTCAGGAGAGTCAATTTATTACTCCATTTTCAGCTTTAAAATAAACTAATAACATTTTATTTCTCTTGACATTTATTGGGAAGCTCAGTACTAGACGTACTAGTCTATGAATTATGACTGTTGAATACAAAGTTTTACAAATAATCTAATCATCTGACATTTTCGGTCTGGACTTATTAAAACATTTTAGCTTTGGCCACTAAAATTACACAGCTTTCAATAACAGGAAAACACTAGCAGAGCTGCCTGCTTTTTCAGGTGTGTAGATGCCACTCTACTGCTGCCTCTGCTTCTCCTGTGGTTTCCAGTCCATGATAAAGGACTTGACACTCTGATGTTACGCCCATGTTTTTGCAGTTCATTTTTTCCTGTGTAGCACCCAACAGCACAGACAAACCACCTGGCTGTGGGTGAGAATGAACTCCTTATCCCGAGGACAAGTCAGCATTTACACTTCCCAGGATTATGTCACGTTTTTTGCTCTACAGCTGGTCCTTGTAGGCATTTTTCTAGGAATGTCACCAGGGCAAGTCATAGAGTTGCTCTTTTTTTCCCAGCATTTACACTAATGTTACCCTTGTTTCACACTATGGCATGAGCAAGAGTCCTCAAGCTTAGCATGAATTAAACTGAGACACAGGACACAATAGTAGCACTGTAGAAATAATCAGAGAGAGAAAGAGAGCAGTATTATTTACTCCTTGCAAGTTTTTCCTAACATAATGCATCTCTGAAACCCAGAGGTCATTTATTGTGAGCATAACGAATACATTCATATCCACCAAGGGCAATAAATATTGCAAATTAAGTTGAATAATGTCTATACTGTCTATTTCATTTCTACATGAGAGGCACACGTGGGACTTATTGCAAGTCAGTATTTATAAGGCAATATATGGTATGAGTCTCATTCAAAGTTAGAATTGCAGAAATGTCACAAACACCCAAATTTACTGTTACTGCCTGAGGAACAAGTGGAAAAACAAAATCATTGCAAACAACCAATGTGCACAGAATTTATAATGAATATCTTAATCACGAACCTACTTTTTTCAAGTTACGACTTTTTTTCTTGTGAGAAGATCTTGGCATTGGAAAGGCTGAAGGAGAAAGGTAATGCAGCACAGCAATTCCTAGAGAAGTGATTCTTGCCATGTTTTTAACTGGATTGATTGTTTCAAATACACTCTAGCTTACACAGATCTTCAAAATATTTCCAGAAGTAACAACCAGGGAATCAAAAACAGAATCACAACTTTTAGTGAAGAATGGATGACAGGAGGGAAAACCAGGCACTCATTGCCAACCATAAGCATAAATAATTATAATTTAAAATTAGTGCTGTGCTGCTGGCATGTATACAACTGAGCAAACAATGTATACAACTGAGTTTCCAAGATTTTTGGTGATGCAAATGGAGCACATAAAATTTATAGCTTTGCTGTTCCAACCAGCTGCTCATGTGAAGTTCAACTGTGGCAGGAGTTTGAGTCCAGATTCTTGTGAGATACAGAGGGAGATAAAAGAGAATGAACAAGTGACCGCTGTGGGTGGTATAATAGCAAATTAAATTAACTGTGGAGATAAGAGTATGACAATAAGATATTAATTTAAAAAAAAGGAATTCAGTTGTTTAAAAAAGATCTATTGACCTTATTTATCACATCAGACAAAGCTGGGAGTCATTGCATCTCCTCCAGTGTGAATTTTTGTAGGATGCTAAGTCCACAAATACATGCTACAATTTTTATATTCCCAAAAATTATGCAAGGATGCTGAACAGGGACTAAGGTTCCTAAATTGGGCAGTTCTTGCTTTAGGAAGTTAAAAGGCTATTTTCTGCTCACCTGATTTCCACACCCAGAACTTTAGCAGTTCTCTGAGGACACAGATATCCAGCATAAGCTGTGATTATCTCCTGCTGGAGCCCAGCACTCTTCCAAGAACAGATCTGTCTGTGTTTGGATAGCAGCAGCGATGTGGCAGGAACCTGAAAACATCCTGACTTTTTTTTCTTTGATAATATCTACCCTTTACTAAATTTTTGTTCTGATTATGTCATTCAAAAAATAAAGAAATCTTCAGGTCCATGACAGCAGCTTACTTACATTGTTAGAAACATAGTTTTCAATAACAAACCATACTGGAAAGTTGGCATTAGTGTTCTTCCTAAATCCCAAATTATTTTTATGCCTGACCCAAGGTATCTTGTTCTGGCTTTGTGAATCTTTGTCCACCTGAAATGCATGCTTTTAAACCCAAGACTATTTTTAGTATGTTTTTAACACATCCCTACCTCCAACTCTTTCTGTGCCTTAAAGCAGGAACACCAGAACTTTTTTTCTCCTCGATGCAGTCAGTGTTGTGGTTTGATTCCCCTGGCAAGATATAGGAGACTTTCCTTCCAGGGAAAGTTTGGATTAGAGTGGATTGGATTAGAATGGAATGGATGTTTTAAGAAAGTATTTTACAGACCAGTATTTATGTACCTACATGTGTGTATATTATATATATATAAATATATAAATATATATATAAAATATAATCTATCTAGAAAGTGACGAATAACCCTCCATATATGCCTATATACAAATATATATTTATTTTATATATATGAATATTTATATCTTTGGATAATAGCCTTTACTTGAAGAATTCTGGGTCATACAGAAAAGTGAGAGAGCATCTATTAAAGACATTCTCTCAAGCAGCTCTGGTTATCAAGGCTTGTCAGAGTCTCAGTGCTTTCCCAGCCTTACAGGCATGTACAGTCAATCTTCTTGGAGCCCAAAGTGTGAGAGTTAATGAAATTTGACAACTGATTGATGTCAGATGCAGCATGGAATTTGGAAACCCAATTACCTCCTTCCCTTTCAAAGCAGAGGTCATTCCAGTCAACATGACTCTGCTGACATGCTTTGCAATTCAGTCCGAGAGGTTGCAGGAGATTCTGCATAAAATGGAGCAAAATTTCCAGAAGAAAATGACACACACTGGTCACATGAGCCAGGTGGAAACATGAAGATCCCCTTTCTGCACCCAGACAAAGACTATTTCTGTTTTGCTGGTTGGCTGTAGTTGAAGGTGCAAACACAGTACTGTGGCAGTGCCTCTGTTTCTTAACTCCATGTCTTTTCCCCAGTGCTAAAACTTTATTTACTTTAGCCCAAAATTTTAATGGTTCATACAGGTTTTTATACTAAAGTTTCAATGAGACTACCGCTCTAGACTTTATTTAAAGTGCTGAAGATGATACAACTTTGGTAGAGCTGGGACAAGTTGCACCAGAAGAAAAATCCAGCAAATTACTTACAAATTTTAATGATCAGCTTTCCAGTCTCACACTCGGTTCATTAGGCTCTGCTGGTCTAAAATTGGAACTGCTGGGACTTGTGCAGATATCTGCAGGCAGAAATCCCTGTGTTGAAATCAGAGGGGCATTTAAAAATGGAGATACAGTGATCTCTGTCCTTTCTCCATTCTTTAACCCATTAGCATGGAACACCTGAATGTGGACCTTGGCATCTGCTCTGGATTTGTTTTTTAGCAATTAAGGACTGTTTAAATACATTATAATGTTAATAT
>VZRM01003030.1:443455-535222 GCA_013397955.1 Grantiella picta
TTTTAACTGCAGAACAGTTCCTTTAGGGGAAATAAGAAGAAAGAGATCAACCAGGCCTGTGGCAGAGCAGGACCACAACTATCACAACCATCATCTCAGGTTTCTCCAGGATGCTTGAGGCAGTAAATCAGAGCACTGGCTTTTTATTGTAAGCACTTTGAAGCACTCTGTCTATGAAAGAAGTGAAAGCAATGCAGGGCAGCAATCCAGGGTCTGGCCTGGGTGTCCTCACCCACCCACCAGCATAAATCATAAATAAAACCCTCCTGGGGAAGGGTTTACTTCATTTTACTTTTATGTTTCTTATGTATGGGAGACGTGAATATGCAGTGTAGACCCTCTTTTGAATTTACATTTCCATAATTAATTATTAAGTGAAACCAAAAAGCTGGGAGAAAGCGATACAAACCCATTATCTCGTCATTTGTTAATGGTGTTAAATAAATAATTCAAAAATAAGACTATCTACCTGCTCTTTGACAAGTAGGTATTATAATTAACTCAGGTAGAACAGAGAGCATCCCACAGACACCTGGCCTTCAACCTCACATGTCCAATGCAATAATCCTTTTGTTCATTGAAAAAAACCTATAAAAAATCCAAAGGTTCAGGCCATCTGTCTGGATTCTGAAGCTCCACTCCAAATAAGAGCTGAAGTAGATCTAGCTACAATTTCAGGGGAATTAATTTTGAATTACTCATGTTATTTATAAAAACATGATTTTTGCAATTTCCTCTGAGCCTTTACATCAGCATTAAAAGTTTAGGATTAGGAAAGTCTGTTATTTGAAAAAAAAAAAATAATAAGGAATCATCAATGCCTTTCCTCTAGGCTTTCAGCAGTATCAACAGCTTTTACAGGGCAAAATGCAATTTTAAGAACTCAGAATCTTCTTTTTGCTGGGGTTTTAAAATTTCACCCCATTCCAAAATGTCACTTTTTCATTTAAACCAATACCCTGAGGGTCTGCAAACCTGCAGACAAAAATTTATCCCTTTTTAAGCAGAGTTTAGAATTTGAATATACTGCTTTACTTTAGAATATGTAAAGGCTTAACTAGATGGCATAATCTACCCTTCTCTTTTATGAAAAAAAAATAAAAATTTGAACAGAATTACATTACTCCAAGCCTCCTTTGTGCTCTACACATATTACTGATATAATTTGCTGCCAGAGATATTAATCATTTTGAGAAATATATCTCTTGGAAAGCTCTGGTTACAGCAGCCCAAATTGCATTTTCCAAGATTAAATGAGGAAGCAGCTTTTTCCCTGGTTAAGCTGCACAATTTGCATGTCAAGTGAGATTATCTTCATGATTTTACAGTTACTCAGCTCATCTCAAGGAACACAGCTTGCTGCAGGTGATGTCAAAGTTTTCCTTTTCACACTATACAGCATTTGAAGCAAGACAGCAAACACGAGAAGCTCATCCAGTATAACCATGACAAACCTTTTGTTGTTTGGCTTAGTCTTACAAAAGACAAACCTTGCATGGGATGATTTTCATCACAAGCGAACATCCCTAGAAATAATTTTCATTAATACTGCAGAAGTTACATCAAACTGGAACCATGCCATCCTGGTTGATTCACATTTTCCTCCAACATTTACACCAGCTAGAGATTCATTGCCCTTCAGTGATGCATGGCTGTTAAAATGGTCTCAGCAGGGCTTCTTTAGCCTTTGCTAGATTTTTTTCTGCTAGCAAGAAAATAAACAACAAAGATAACTTTGTCATTTTTTTCTTTTCGTCCCCCAGCCTGCTCAGACAAAGTCCTGGAAGCACCATTGGAGCTTGAAAACAAAATATAAAGAACTGTGATATCTATAGCTGGGTGAAGATTTTACTGTGAAGTATTCCTGAGCAGCAAATGTCAGTTCATAAACAGAAACACTCTGCAGCAGTTTGCCAGATTTAGTGAAGTTTCATTTAGGGAAAGAATAGCTCTTGCAGAGCTTTGGTGAGGAAGAACCCTCAGAGTGAGCTGTGCTGCTGTGAGCTGAGCAAGACAGACAGCAGAGAATGACAAAATCACATCATTCAAAGAAGGGAGAACAAAAATATGAACTTCTCTTTAGGAAAAGGGCAAAGATGGGAGCACCGTTGAAAGTCTGCAAGGAAGTGGCAAGGCAACGTCTGTGTGAGAAGGATAAATGTTGGGACACACTGGGGCAGAGCTGTGCTCTTCTTCTGAGTCCCACTTGTAGAATTTCAGTTTGGGTTGGAAAGGAACTTCAAAAGTTCTGTCTGGTTCCTGCCATGGGCAGGGACATCTTGCACTGGATCACATTCCTCAAAGCCCCATCCATCCTGACCTTGAACAGCAGTTCATCCTGAGCATTTCTCTGAGCACAAACACACTTCTGCCAGCTGTGCTTGTACAATCCTTAAAAAGATGCCTCCTCCTCGTCATCATCATCATCATAATTTTTCTCTATTTCCATTAATTTATTTTCATTCCCCAGCATGAAATGATCAAGAAGCAGGGCAGGGCTGATCAGAAAGCAGCAGGGTTTGGCAGGAGAGTGCCAGGGTGTCACACTCTGCTCAAGGACTGCCACCAGCAAAGTGGCCCTGGCTGCTCACATTCCCCCGTGGCTTCCCCAGTGGCTCATGTGGGACTGAGGGAGAAGATCTCCACTATTTGTATGGAAAATCAAACAAATGGTGCTGTTTTCCTGGCCTCTCATGATCTTGCCTGTGTACTCACAATTGAAAAAAAGAAAAAATAAAAAAAAAGCCATAATAAAATACATGGGCAGATTGGCCATGGGATATCTATTTCCCCTACTGCAATCTACATTACTCTGAAAAGTCTCCTTTCATGTCACTCAGGCAATGGAATTACACTCATTTTCTTGTGAACATGAATGTTCCTTAATAACATTATTTTGTTTTCTTTGTAGCTGAGGCTCTTTCAAGATCAAAAGGAATTTAAGTGCAATTGGGTTAAACAGGAATTGGAGCACTGAAACCCAGAAAAAAACAGCCAAAAAGCGAAAAAAATACAGTGCAAATGATGCAGTGGGCCAGATCTCCATGTACTGCTCTGCACTGAATCCAAAACTTGTGCAACAAGATGCTGCTTGAGATCCCTGAAAATTTGTGGCTCAGACCCTGTTGGGCCTCGAAGATGAGATTTATTCAGCCTAATTTAGGTGGGATTTTTTGAATCATTCCATTTTTCCATAAGCTACATCAAGGAGGAAATTTGCTTCTCAGCCTTCCCTCACTCATAAAAATGAGAGGCCATTTTACAAATATGAGGGAGTCCTGCTTACACTGAAAACACATCTTACGGTAAATTTCAGCTAAGGAAAAATACTTTTCTGTAGGATTTGCTTTTTTTACCTTGGATTAAAATTATTATTATCTTAAAATATCCAGTTATGCTCTAATCATCATTCCAAAACCTCATACTATTTCTTTTTACTTCCCCTGTAGTTTGCCAGCAATATGGAAACCTGTCACTATCAACTTTTGGATATTTCTGTGCACTTAAAGCCATCTTGATTAACCTGGTACACCACAAGTCCTGGAAGATTCTAGACTTAATCATAAATTGTTTATTTATAGGGAAAGCATCTTGAGATGCTTGTTTATTTTTTTTTTATTTTAAAAGAGCACAAGGTTTTTTTGAAGTCTGCTTTACTTCCTGTAAGAGATGCAGTATAATCCCATACTTACAGGCTTCAAATAGACCATGAGCTATTTCCGAAGTCATTTGGTGTTTTGAGTCCACTTCATAAAGGATTTGCATATCTTTTAAGTATCTGAGTTTCTTCTGGCCTAAACACAAAAGTGCCTCTAGAGGCACAAATCTCAGAAAGAATATAATGAATAAATGAAAAGCATTTGCATACTAACACAATCCTATTCTTACTTTTTTTCTTAGGAGAAGGCAGCTATTTATTGCAGCCAGTTTTGGCACATGTTGGTAGCTGCAGCGAATAGATGCACTGCCAGCATCACACAAAAGAAAGCTTATCAAGCCCTGTCTTTATCTGAATTACTTACATAATGCAGAACCTGAAAATCTTTCAGAAAACTGCCAAAGAATCACAATTTACCTAAATGGAAATTAAGCTTTCTTTTCTTCCCTATTCCTTCTGGTCTGTAGTTTATTCCTTAACACTGTGATAGGAAGAGGAGAGAGGAGAGAGGAGAGGGGAGAGAGGAGAGGGGAGAGAAGAGAGAAGAGAGAAGGGAGAAGAGAGAAGGGAGAACAGAGAAGAGAGAACAGAGAAGAGAGGAGAGAGGAGAGAAGAGAGAAGAGAGAACAGAGAACAGAGAAGGGAGAACAGAGAAGGGAGAAGGGATCATAAAGAGAAATTACAGGACAATATATTTCTTGTGAAAAATATTGCCTGGGAAAATTTAGCAATAAGCAACCTGGAAAGTGATGCTCTACATATATGAGTGGCTGTAATAATGAGTACATATTTTGTTTGTTGACTGTCTCTTTAAGTGCTCTCACTCTGAATGAAGCTCTCAGTAGGACTGTCCTGAGTAAACACAACGTCAACTATATTTAGGGCAAAAGCTTTCCATATTTTTTGCCCATCCCTGAAGTAAAAAGATTTAAAAAATCAGCTGAAACTCCCCATAAAAATAGCATTTCTAGGAAGCATCTTTCACTAAGCAGGAACACCACTGAAATTTTCCATTCTCAATATTCCCACATAAATGAAACCCAAACATCACTGTCCTGTTCTCAAAAACCTGTGGCTAGTCATGAATACATATTTTGAGAAAATGCTTAATAAAGAAAAAGCGCCATGAACCTCCCTAAAAAAATTTTTACAAAGCAGCTGTAAAAAAGACGAGAACAGTACTGAAAATTCAAAACAAAAATAGAGCAGCTCTGGCCATGGGGTGAGAGGGATTCCTAGAGGTGTAAGGTGCAATTCCTTAGGAGAGGCTGTGCTCCCCCTCATCTGCTGAGGAGACATTTGTCTAACCTGCCACCTCCAGTGATGGAAAGTACAGAGATTTTCTTTTTTTTACTGCTAACCATGCTCAGTATTACAAAGCTCTTTTTAAAGCATTACCCAAATCTCACTTGCTGAAAATTAATCCTGTTATTTCTTCCACTGTTCTAAGCAGACATGGAGGATAATCTATCACCCCATCCTTGCAATGACTCTAAAATGACTCTAGTTATACCACATATGCTTTTTGATGGTTATAATTTTAACTAAATCAGGTAATTGGAAGGTTAACTACTGTGTGAAAATTATCACAGCTTAAATAAAATATAGATAATGAATCCCACTCCTAAAAATTATACTTATAAAATAGGAAACTGTGTTAAGGAATTTTTTAGTTTTATTAATTATCAAGAAGGATAATCACAGTGAATTTACTTTTCAATTGCATTATTATTTCAAGATATTTGCAGTTGAGTGACTCAAAATTAGTGGGACACAAGGCAACAACTGATTTGAGATAAAATAAACATGGTCAGGAAAAAAGGCTCTAATAACAATTCCTCGACTTATAACTACTCTGCAAAAATGGAAGTAATGCTCAGTTTGCATATGGGCATGGTGATGATGATTTTGAGTAAGAAAGCTACTCAAGCACATTGATTAAAATCAGGGTGGTGCTTGTTTACTTCCCTGGGCTGTGCATATCTGTTAAAATTACTTTCCCCATTTGCAAATGGAAAGCAATGGTAGATTCATACAGCCTGAAAGCTGAGGATCTTAGGGGAGCAGGAGGTAATGAAATGACTGCTTATAGCTCAGTGCTTCGCTTCAGGCTGCCTTCCCAGCCTTGGCGGATCCAGCTCAGGCTCAGACCTCCTCCTCAGTGCTTGCTCAGCTCTGTGTATGACCATGACACCAAAATTTATTAATTTATTCTAAAATTCGTGCAGGCAG
This sequence comes from Grantiella picta, assembly GCA_013397955.1. NCBI lineage: Eukaryota > Metazoa > Chordata > Aves > Passeriformes > Meliphagidae > Grantiella > Grantiella picta. The sequence continues at coordinate 449,346 of VZRM01003030.1, forward strand.
ATGCAGGAACTGCATGGACATCTTGTTTAAAAATCCCTGTCTCTCCCTTGCCCCTGGGAGAGGAGGAATTTCTCCTTTCCAAGCCTACAGCGCTCAGCCTCTGCCCAGGAGAGTTTGCTGTGCTCTGGGGCTGCTGCAGGACTGAACTCTGCAAACAGATCAATTCTTGCCTTTTTTTCTCCAGCCCCTTTGGTTCCCACAGATCCCTGGAGAAAAATGTAGTGTTTGGGGCTCCAGGGAGATCAACTGTTTAAATCTGCTCTTGAAAGTGCTGCACATTCTCATGTACAGTCAATAGAAATCAGGTTACAAAATCCAAACTATTGCGGTTACATTTTGTTTTGTGAAAAACCCATTAACTTATTACTTCCCCATTAGTGCACTGGGGAAAAAAAACTGAATCCACTTTTGCAATTACCTTAGAGTTTTTAAGTAGGATGAAGCAAAATGCAGGAGGCCAAAGGGTGACTTTTCCATCTGAGCATCAAAAATGGAATAGGACAATGGAGAAAAAATTTGCTCAAATTCCTCACTAGCTGGAAGCAAGTGGCACAGCTTTTTGGGTAGATAAAAGAGAAATATGTAATGAGAAATTGAAGAATCTGTGCTAGACTCTAGCAAAGAGCTCTGACTCCCACAGACTGACAATATACATTTTGTGTAGCTCTGCCAAAATCAAGGGCACATCAAAGGAAAATTCTTCCGTTTGCTATTCTCGTGATAAAGGCCTTTAATTGTCCTTTAGCAGTACTGTCTATTAGCTATATCTATTTATCTATTTGTATTGTTATAGCACATTAGGCAAATGCCCAGAGTGGATTTTTAGTATGAGACATTATTTCAGAGCACAAAGAATTTTTTGTACAAATAGAAATAGATATATATGCCTATGTTTGTGTGCACACGTACCCATAGCTGAATAAAAACTGTTTCACAGTAAGTTGGCATTATTTTCCAAGCAGAGACTGGAAGGAAATATGAGAAGAATCCCAGAATGTGAGGAGAAATGCACCCCAGAAATTTAGCTGCTGAGGAGGAAAAGCACAAAAAGTGGAGGAATAGTTTTCATCTAAAGCCTCAACCTTTCTTTCCTTGATACTAGAATGCATTTGTTTCAGCAGTCCAGGATAATGGGTATTTAGAAATTTGAACCGACAGCACTCAGATGGGACGATCACATCAGGAGAAATAGTGAATTTCTGTACATTTCTAAACGGCAAAGCAAATAATTTCACAAGCACAATGCCTTCTTCATCCAATGCCCTGAAGAACTGAAGCTCACCATTGATTTGCTGCCCAGACTGCATTTCCTCCTCAGCCTGTTCACCCATCCCCTACCCATATCATCATATTTTTTATGCAAAAAGTCAATATTTAGCTTAAGGGTTTGCAGACACCAACTCAGAGACAATACAGGCTGGCAGATTCTAATGTATAAAGTACTTTCTATAGGAACACCAAGTGACAGATTTGATATATATATATAATATTTATTCTGCTTAAGGCTCGTGGAACATCTTTGATATCACTTCATTTGTGCTCTGCCTGGTGCAGGGGAGAGGATTCGACCTTGTTAGTTCCATTTTCAGGATAAACCTGAATGGTCTTCCAGCCCCAGGACACAACAGGAATATTTATTCTGACCTCCCTGGCCATAGATCAGTCCCAGAGGTTTCTATGCTGCAGCATAATAAAAGGTGGTTCTCTCTAGGTTTGCTTTGTGATTAAGGTTTGATGACACTAGGCTGGCTACACCAGTTCTTCCATATTTAATGGAATGATAAAACGGAGGAAAAATTACTGATTTCTTCATGGTTATGGTAAAAAGGCAAAACCCTGAAGCTCTTGGACAGCTATGGAGGGAGCGTAATATGCTTTATACATCTGAAAAATAGGAGGAAAGTTAGGGAGGAGGCTGGAAATCTCTGCATTCCCTTCCACTTGTCTCCCTCCTCAGACATGAGTGGAGCCTCTTTGCAGCTGCAGAGGTTTGCTTGCTGGAGATATTTCTGCTGGCAGAACGAGGGCTACATTCCCTGGATTTTGGAAGCAGTACCTCCTCTTTAATTTCGGGATCTGTACTCAGATACTCCTGTGCCGACTACTGATATGGAGGGATAAGTCTTTAATACATGATTTGTTAATTCACTGCTTTTTTTCTCTGCACAGCCTCAGATAAATTTGTCTTTGGCTTTGTTTTGTGCTTTTTTTCCCTGGAAGAAGTCCTGGCACCCAGCCTTGGTGGCAGAAACTCCACCACGAGAGGAGTCTGGGCTGGCAGAAGGAAGGGGCTGCTTCTGCCAAGGAAGTACTGGGAGGGCAGAGCTTCTCACAGGAATATCTAAGGAATTTAAGGCTCAATAGGACCATAAAATCACCAGTGACCTTCTCTGTGAGCCTAACTACTCCATACCAGCTGTGTATTGAGCAGAATAACTTGCTTTAGGTCAAAATTTAACTTTTTCTTGGTTAATATCCATCATCCTGGGAATTATCCAGCTGTCTTCTGAGGAGATGGGAGGCTCTGTCATCCACCAGCACCTGGGAACAGCTCTTCTGGTGGTTAATTCCTTCCACACACCTTCAATTATTTCCCTCTTCTCACCTTCCATCTCTGCAAACACCCCCACCCCTTTTGTCTAATTTAGAGGTTTTTGTATTACAAAATATGTAATTTATGTTTCCCCAATAAATGTAGGTTCTTTTTCTGATTTCACCACCAAGATAAGGGCAGTCAGTACAACCCAGCAGATTGGGTTCTTGTCTTTTGCTGCTAGACATTGCAAATAATATCTTTGTGGCTCTTCTGTGCCACCTCCCCATTTTTCAGCAGTGTTTAACAAATGCAGAAGTGTGTGTCATTATCCTGAAAATGGCTCTGAGCAGGCCAGCTGTCAGAGGTTCCCTGCAGTCTCCTAGCTGCCTTGGAAAAGATGAGCACTCATCTTCCCCTGGGCAAAGGCAGCAGGGCTCTGCAGGAATGGGAGGGCAGCTTGGAGACAACACTTGTACATGGCATGGCATTGCAGAGACATGAAAATCATTACAGGTATCTCCCCAGAGTTCTGGAAATCAGGCCACTAAGCCTGGATATGCTTCTTCTTCTTTTTTAGCTCATGGGTGACATGTCCATCATCCAAATAATCTGGAATTGAATTCCTATTTTCCCAAAGGATTTGATCTGTCAGAACTTCCTTCTGCATGCCCAGCATGAATGAACCTGACAGAGCACAGCATTCTGACCACAACATTCTCAAAAGCCACTGCTTAGGAAGGAGGTCAAAGTTCTGAGCTCCCATCCAGGGCATGGAGACCAACTTTCATCATTCTTAAGACACATAAGGCCAGGAGAAAGGCCAGGACCTTCCTTTTCCTGCATGTTTCATTATGGCTCATTCACCCTGCTGGCTCTGGATCCCACAGCAGAGTTTAATTCCTGCTCTGCACTATCCAGAGCATACAGATACCCAAAACTGGTTTGTGTGTTCAGCTCTGAGCGATAAATAACAAAACAAGGGATGCTGCAGCAGTCACTGCACCAGTGAGTAAATCTGTTGGGGATGTGGAGCTAAATGCAGTGACAGAAATCTGTCATTTAGCAGAAGCAGAAAACAAACTTTAAATCCTTATATATATATATATCAGATTTTTCTGCACAAAAAATCAATCAGTGAGTAAGCATTACTTGGCTCACCAAGTGGTAAAAATAGCAGAGGAAATCATATCAACCTCTAAAAGTGTGCCAGCACAAGAACAGTCTCTTTTCTAGATAATTTTGAGACAAAGTAAGCTTAGCACTGTTGCAAACTCAGTCTGGGAAGTGCTTGCTTTCATTCAGAGCACCAAAACACATATTTAAAGACAGAGCTGAGTTTCTGCACACATCCTTGAGTGGATGACTTAACAAAAACATATATTTAAAGACAGAGCTGAGTTTCTGCACACATCTTTGAGTGAATGACTTAACTCTGCCATGGAGCACCTGACCCCAAAAAGGACACAAACTGCTGGTGCTGAGTTGTGGAACTTGGTTTCATTAGGAATCAAGAAATGCCAAGAATTTCTTGGCTCATCCCTACCTGATGGCCAATCTCAAGCACAGCCCAGGCCCATTCCAAACCAGCCATCATTAGTGCACACACATCACACTGTCTTTAATCCAGGTTTAACCAAGTCAGAAAACAGATCAGCCTTTCTGCATTTCGAAGGATTGCACTGCCAGTTCCCCCCAGATTTCTTCATCTACCTGAACCTCATTTTCAGAGCATGAGAAGTCATTTCAATTACAGATGTAGAAATAGATGAGCTGCATTTTAATAACAACCTCCTGGAGTTTGAAGGCTAGGAACAAGAGGCTTTCTTCACTTCACTTGTACCTTAAGGTAATGAAGCACTGTCAGTTAAAAAAGAAAAAAAATTATGACTTCAGTTTTATTACAATTGTTCCTAGGGGGGATATATTCAGAATAGCTGAATTGATCTTCAAAGAGGTGCTCTGAATTCATGGTGGTGGTACTACAAGAAGTCCATAAGCTGAACAATGAGATATTTTAATTCTAGAAATACCACAAGGGAGCCAAGAATTCTGGTTTGATGGCATTTTGTCCTCTGACACACAACTGACCTTTTTCTGGTTTGTATCTGATTCCATCGTTGCATGTCTGAATACAGGTGGAAGTGTCTCCACCTTCTGTATCTTTAGTTTTTTCCAGAAAGACGGTAGGCAAGAATTATATAAAAGATAACCCAAAATCACAGGTTAAGATGAGTACAATGGTAAAGAGACCAAAAATTGTTATTTTCTCGAGGAATCACTTTCACTCCCACAAAAGGAGAAACAACTCTGGATTTTCTTGCATCTTTCTTAAATGTAGGCTACAGCACTGTGCTCTTAGCTGTGCTTCAAGTCTTTCATCTTTCAGTACACCTGATTAAATTTAGAATGAAGCACTGAGAAGAGCTTAAGTTATCATTTGCTCTCTCCACTGACATTTAAGAGGCTTTTTCCATAACAGCAGTGCAAGGAAGGCTTTTGTCTAAGGAACAGTTTTATGATCCACCTTTTGAGCTCTGCTAAGCTGAATTCCGGGGGTCAGGCTGTAGTCATGGCAGTGTTTTCATCCCTGATGAATTGCACCTCATGTTCCCTGGGGACCTTGAGGCTCTTCCTGGTCCTCAGGGGAAGCAAAGGAAACTCTTCCTTCTCCATACTGAGCACCTACTGCCTCTCTACCATTCACAAATCCATGATGGCTTACTTGGGATTACTGAGGTTTCATGTGAACAAAATATCTTTCCCTGCCCTAATTTGATGCTCCAAGCTATTAGGCAACTTATTGCATTGCTTGTCACCCAGGGTTATTCCCAGTGCTGACATCAAACCACCCAGGCTGCTATAAATTTATAAAAGCATATGGGGCTTCCTATAGTTATTGAGTCCAGTTACTCTCCAAAACTCTTGGGGTCTGAGTAAGGAAATAACTCAAATTAGAAAGACAGATTCTAAATTATTATCTCTCATGCTTTAAAATAATTTTTTAAAATCCCCCCCTTTTTTTTTAAATTCAATTTCTCTAACTTGCTGTGGAACAGAATTTCCATCTTGGAGGTGTCTAGTTCCCTGCCAAGACTTTTTCCTGTTAACATATTAAAAATTAATAAGAAAAAAAAAAAGACAGATTACACATAATAAAGTTTTCTCAGCAGAGGCAAAAGCACCAAATGTCTGTGAAAAATGCAGGTAAATAAAGATAAATGGTGGCTTGGGACTTCTCCAAGTGGATGATTCATCATCTGGCTGCTTCTCTGAGATATGTTTGATGCTAACAGCATTTATGCAATGTACCCAGGCTTGGGCATACCACCAGCTGCCACAAAAGAATAAACACCCTCCTGCTCCACTTGAGAACTCTAAGATGTATTATTATCTGTTATTACTACATTAAATTGGCAGAAAATTAATCTTTTCCCATATGATTATATATCAGCCTCAATAACTTATTTTCACCTATGTACAATTCTAGCATTTCCTACTCTTTTAACTGCACCCATCCTAGGATTTTTTTTTTATTCTTCATTCAATGTCTCACATAAAAAATGCAATGTCAGGTCATTGGAGAAGGGACCATGAGAAAGAATGAAGACAGTATCAAGTAGTGGCTATATGATCTGAATTAACATTTTCTCAGTTATAGCACTGATGAGTAAAGTGTAAACTGCTGCAAACAAAAAAACAACCAAAAATGCACTAAAAGGTTTTGATCCAACATACTCTGCCAGTTGCAAACAGATTTTAGTGTCTTTCTTGACTGACATTAAATTATGTGCAAGGGATGTTCAAGCAATCCTTACCATCTTGATGAGATTAAATAAATAAAGTGAGATTTTTGTGAGTGCAGGTTAGGACTGGGCAGCTGCATCCCTCTTCATGTTGCTGATACATAAGAATGCTCCTCCTGGGCCAGACCAGAAAAACACATCGTTCAGTATCCTATTGCTGAGAAATACCTTTTCACTCATATTCAGTTAGAGCACACAAAAGAATTCGGATTAAGTTCATCACCTACTTGAAGCTCCTGGAGATTCACTTTGTGCTTAAGTGTTGTTATAAAAAATGCCAAACATAACTACTATTGCTGTGTAAGGCTGCTTTAGTGGGGAAATTGAGAGGCAGAAGAAGAGTTTAAACACCAAAAACCAATGTGGTTTAGTGAAGTGTAAGTATGGTATACCTTTATGCTAATACCAATTAATACCAATTAGTATACCATGGTGCTAATGAAGGTAAAGGTTACTTGCCTGGGCTGCTGGCTCCACACCTTTGCTCCGCCCCCTCCTCCTCAGAGCAGCTACCTCACACCACAAAAACTGGGATGCACAGCCTGGACATCCTTGGGTTGTGCACTTTTTTCCAGACCACAAAGAGCTGAGAGACTTTCCAAGGAAATCCCCTCTCTTCCACAACAGAGATAAGCCAGAGCGATCACAGGAAAAAGAGCAAATCCAGCTCATGATGGCTTTGAGGCAAGCAGTAGCAATCCTGCAGGAGCAGAACCTTTCAGTCATCTTTCATCCCAGCCTGCCTGCTGCTCGCAGCACTCCCAGCACCACCGGCAGATCCAACTGAAGCTGGAGGGAGGATCACACTTTATACAACACCCTGGGTTTGTGCTGCTCCAACAAGTGTTTAGTAGCTGCTCCCAGGCTTCATACAGCACAATTGTTCTGTGCTGCAAAGAAAGCAACTTTTGCTGGTTTAGAGACAGGACACTCAGTCTTCAGCAGGTATGGATGGGATCAGACCTATGGATTGATATTCACATTCTTTAAAATTTGCCCAAAAGTTATAATTGTAATTGCAATTATAGGTAGAATGTGTAATTTCATTCCAAATTGTAGCAGTTCCTAAAATATTTTATTTTTAACAATTTCATGAAGCCCACAGCATGGGACCTCAAGCATTTACTGGTCAAATATGATCATATCTTTCATTACTCTCATATCTGTATCACCAGCTCTGTTATTATAGGTCTACAATTTTCACATCAAATGAATTTTTTAAAATTATTATTATTTAAACTTATTTTTTTTTCCCAAAAAAATCTTCTTTTGGGGCTTCTAAGCAAACTTTCCTCTAACTTTGAAAAAGTATTCTTTGAGCCACACCTCCCAGTGTTTTTCAAGATGCTTTTGGGTAATTTTCCTCTAGGTTACCACCTCTATCATCATTTGGCTTTGACTAGGTTTCCTGTTAAGGGCTTTAGTTCTAATGAGCATCCTTCTCCCTCCATTTGTTGGGTGCAAGCACCTTCAAATTAAACTCCTTTTGAGCAGTTTGGTGATAACTCCTGTCTGCTCCAGCTGGCATCAGCCTCTGAGCCCAATGAAATGCACCAATGGATGGATCCTCTCTCATATCTACCTCTTCCTTCTCTGAAATGGAAGTTGTTAGTTCAGTGGAGCTTGAAGAGTGGTGTTTCATCACAACAGACACATCTGTGTTTCCATGTTAATAATTCTATATTCCCCAGTACCTCTTTAAGTCCATAAGCCCTCCAACAGGAGCTGGCTGTACAATTTGGCCAAGGCACCCTGCTGGCTCATGCCAGCAGTCACTGAATCTCATCAGTGTTGGTGCAGCTCCCAAACCCTTCCATGTTTTATCATTAAAGCTATGTCAAGTTTCTTATCCCAAAACAAGCAACTGGGGAAAGCAATCACTTGTGATTTATTTTCCCTAACCTTGGGAGTGAGAGCAACATTTCTGCTTTTTCTTAAATCATTAAATTTTTGTCTGCAAGATCATTTCTGCACTCTGTAAAATCTATGACTCTTCCTAGGTATCCCTTAACATTTCCTGACCCAATCTGGATGTGCATTAGGCACCTGGGATTCATTACTGGTGTTAATCTGCAGCCATTAAAAATGCAAGGTCGTTTTCAAGATGGGAAAAAATCAGGCAAGCATCTTTCAAACCTGTACCTAGTTCTTTTCACTCCTCATTAAATTTCAATTGGTGAAACCTACTGGTCATCCTGAGCCTTTTGTCAGGTGGGACTGCAGCACACACTGACCATCTGGTGTGGGCAAAGGGTCACTCACTGTGGGCTTTCAGGGTTCAGAACAAACTAGTCCAATATAACCCAGCAGCTGTCAGTTCTGCTTAGGAAAGTCAGGCTTACATTCCTGTGATCTCATTCCTTGCACAGAGCTTTTCCAACAAGTTGTTTGATAGCCCAAAACTACTGAGAGGATTTTCCACAAGAATCTGTGAGCAAGTGCCCTGTGGATGAACTTGGTTGTTCACGTAGTAAATTATAGTGACTTTTGCTCGGAGAGCTCAGCTTTTCATCATGAGAATCTGTTGCTTAATTCAGAATATCCAGGGGGATGAAGCCTTTCGGGGCAAATTCATCACAGCATCACGAAGCAAGCAGCTCATCCAGAGATGCTCACTGAGAGCATCTTTAATGTTAACGAGCCAACATTTGAAAACATCATCCACCACATCAGTCAACAAAAACACCAAAACATTTCAGGAATTCCTGAAAATTAAACTGATTACATCACATTGATTAAATTAACAATCAGAAAAGTCCTAAATTTAATGCCATTAATTTAGCATACTGGGTGTGTATATCACAGAGCATCATTGTGAGTGTCCTTCCATTTTCCATTTGTAAGATATGATGTGAACAACCCTTATTTTTATCATTGTGTTTAATGGTTTGGAGAGATAAAAGCTTCACCACTACTTTACTTACTGTCTCCTAAGGACATGCCTCTTTATATGTAGTTTGTGAGGCAGAAAGACCTCTATACCCAGAGATGGAGTTATGTTGGCTTTAAAAATATTTATAGCATCCTTTCTTCCTTTAAATTACACCTGTCAGTCAAACACAGCACTCAGTGAAGAAGCCTCAATCCAAAACCTGGGCGATCTGAGCTAATTTCTGTATTTCTGCAAAAGAACACAGATTGCCTGTTTTTCCTGCAGAGCAACTGATGACCCTATATTGATCACATACATTTTCTTTATTCGACTGGTCTTTTTTTTTTTTTTCTTCCAGACACCAGCGTGTTTTATAGATGGATATAAGGTGTTATCCATCCCATTTCACACTGGAAAATCATTTCACACTAGAAAATCTAACTTCCAGTGTCAGAAGTGACCCAGGTCGCCTCTAATGCCAACAGAACCACATAGCAAGGCCATTGGTAGACTGTGGGAGAGACAAAAGCCATGACAACACCCCCTGCCCAGGATGTCAAAGCTCCCTGAATCCCTCTTTGCAGTATCTCAACCCTTTATCCCACTGAAAAATTTTTGCAGAGTACTGAGTGAGAAAGTTGATTCTTATCAGTCATTGTGTGCAGTGAACTGGTTCTGCATGCAAAAGCTTTCAGTTTGTGGGCTTATCAGAGGCTAAAATGTGCCATCTCAACAGATTTTAATATTTACACCACATCTGCAGTGTCTATCAGTGCTTATCAGCTCTCAGCTAATCAGCCTTGAGAACAGCAGAAGCCACAATATGCATTGAAACACCCTGGAGAGTCAATGAGGTCTTACATCTGACAGTACAGCACGATTAAAGACACAAAACACTTTTAAAATCCCCAAAGATAGGCAAATATGGATGATCATGTCATCCTAACACTACTTTTTGGTCTTTTCTTCCTTTTCTTGAGCACTCCTGGGAGCTGCACTTCTTCCTGCAGCCCCAAAGTGGCCACAGCTCTGTTTAAGAAAGGCTTCATCTACTGACCTCTAAAATTTCCTTTTTAAAAATAGATGTTAGGTGGGAAGGGCCAAACATGTGAATAGTATTTTTGGAAGTATTGGCCTTGACTGGCTGATCAGAAAGACCATTTATGCTTCCAGGGGTGGTTTCTGCATGCAGAATAATTAAATCAGATTCTGAATGGGGCTGCTTCTGTAAACCTGTACAAGAAACTCAAGTGAAGTGAGACAGAGAAAACACCATGATTTTCTTTTTTTGTTATTGTTCAGAAAAAATGAAAAGAGAAAAAGTAGATGTCAGGCTAATACTCGTCCCATTTTTCTAATAAGATTCTTGGGTCAGTTTTGGAGCAGAAAATCATTTCCTGGGATCCTGTGCCATTGTCATAAATGACACAGTGCCAGAAGAGGATTCATTTTGAACCAGCGAAAATGAGGCAAAAAAAACCTGAAAAGTCCAACAAAACAAAAATTGCCAGAGTTCAATTCCCGACATACCTTTTTATGTGAGAAGGGCTTACAGCCAACTGAGCAAGGGCAGCACTCCCACTCCTCCACTCCCAAACACAGTGGCATGCAGCAGCAGCAGCAGCAGACGAGAAGTCAGATTGTTAAACATATTTTCCTCACTGCATTAATTATCTGCCTTTGTGGGGAATAACAATGCAATGACAAAAACATTCTTATATTTTTGAGAGTGGGAATTTTAGCCTGAGCCCAGAAATTCCAGGTGGAATGAAAGGGAAAAAGGGGAAGAGCTGTCCAAGGGTAAAGGCTGGATTGCTGTACCTGCAGCTCACATCACAGACAGCTCAGCACAGAGCCTGCTCCCCTGCTCTCGAGTGATGGATGGGGCTTTGAATTCCCTTAGCACTTCCCAGATTCAGCAGTGGCTTCACACAGGCTCAGGGGAAAGGCTGCATCTGTGCTGCACATTCTTGCCTCTGCTATCACATTTCTGCCATGCAGCCCTCAGAAGGGCTGTGAATCATCTCTCTGACTCTCCAGCCTGGATTTCTGGTATTTTCCTCTCCTGTGCCTGGCACTGGCATGGCCAGTGACCTCCACCCTGGCCTCCCCACAGCTTCCAGCCTGACCTTGGCACCCAGAATTCAACTGGAGTTACCCTTCTTCCCCAGAGATGAGGATGAGCATCACAGGCTAGGGAGGGAGGCCAAGAAAGGGAAGAGTGGAAAGAAGCTTTTCTGATGTTTTCACGTGTGGGTCTACCAGAAGCTGGACAGAAACACCCCAGGAAACCCTAATGCTGAAGCAAATCAGGGAATCTGTCCCCACTGTCACCCCCTGAGCCTCATGAACCCATGCAGAAGTACCCCAGGCAGCCTGAGATGCTCCTCTGCATTGCCTGGCTCTCTCCTGGTGCTCTGCATGACCAGCAGGCAGCTGCAGGAACAAATTCCAGGTGTTGCCATGAAGTTACAATAATAAATTGAAAGTAATTCAAGAGTCAGTGGTAAAGAAATGTGAATAAGGAGCAAGAGTTTAGACATCCTGGTGAGGAGAGATGCCTCAGAAAGACAAAAATCAGAGGTTTTGGTCCCTCATACTGCATTCTTTAAAGAGGCAAGTGATGGTTTTAGATATTTAAGCTGGCAAATTGGAATGAAATTCTGTTGAAAAGAAAAAAAAGGTTTCATGCGTATTCCTGTCAGGACTGGCACAACTGTCCATCAGAACTGTCTTCTAGAAAGAGTTGTGGAAAATGTGCTTTGTCTTCCATGCCTGTGTAAAACCCCTCTGACAACTCCAAAAGCACAAAGGGGAAGCACAGGACTGGAGATCAAAAGCTGCAGAGGTTTCCTTTTCCTCCCTGTGACCTAACCCTGCCCAGCTGGCCCAGTCCCACCTCCCAGCACAGCACCTGGAGGCACATTTGCCACAATACAAACCTATTAGATTTATTATTACAGATTTATCAGTATTAAGGAGCAGAAAGGACTAACAGGATTCCTGAGTAACTCAAATGGACAAAGGCAATTGCTGGAGTGATCACAGGCTTTTGAGACCCAAGTCATCCATCAAACTTACACCTCCTCCTGTTCTTGTTATCCATCACCCTTTCCTTTATGTAGGCTGTCAATAAATGTTGTGTCAGCAGGTCAGAGAGGATGATGCAGTTCTCAGCTTCGAAGGACAAATAAAGCAAAAAACAAAGGCAAAGGGCATCAGGAAAACTGTAAAACACTTCCTTTGCAACAGCAAATACAATTGTCCATTTTTGACATAGAGAACAACACTGACTAGATCAAATAACCAGGAAATAGATAAATAGGTAGACAGAAAGATAGAAAATATTTATACAGAGGAGCTATACATCTGTGTAGAGACACAGATATGTAGAGATATCAAACAAAAAGGATAATAACACAGCTAGGTCAAACTTAATTAAATAAGTAATTTGTTTTTCTCTTTCTAACTATATTTTGCACATCACAGTTCTCAGATCCCTCCAAACACCCAGAACTAGAAATAATTTTTGTCTATTTTGGTAATGACTGGCTCAATCAAGCTTAAAGGAAATGTGAATATTTCTGGAGCATCCTGGGTAGAAATATAATAACAAGAGTCAGATCTGATGCACAATAAAAGAGTCAGCCAAGGAGGGCCAGAGGGTGACCTGCAGTATACATGCAGACAGGTAAATTATTCAGAAAATTATATGAAATTGGCAAATAGATTCATTGCAGTCTCACTTTATGAATTACAGTAAAAATCCAGAGCAATTGCTCAGGCAGATGCATACAAATGTACAATCCAAAGCCAAGCCAAATCCGATTCTGTCCCTGGCCCTTTCCCTGTGACAATACCATCTTCCCCTCAAACTAATGGTGTGCACAGCACAAGCCACCTTCTATAATTAAAAAAAAAAAACAACAAAAAACAAACTGTGTGTGTTTCCAAGATTGAACAAGACATTCTATCAACATGCAAAATGAACTAATTCAGCCATTGCAAATAAACAGATTCACAAAGCAAAAGATAAACTTTCCACATCTCATTTAATTTATGCTTTCTCACTGCACTGAGAAAACAGCTTTACCCAATCTCTAATGTATTAAAATGTTAGAAACTTTAATAATCAAAACAAAGCCAAATAAACATTATGAAATGCTTGAGAGAATATTTTAAATGAACAGGAGAATAAAGAAAAGATTTGTAATTCGCAAGTCTTTGCAGTTTCTGCACTTAAAGTCTCCCTAAGGTTGTATGTGAAAAAATGAGTATGAACTGGATGCAGTAGGGAACCTATTGCTGGGGACTGAATTTAGCTTTTCACACACAAACTTTTATTCTTCAAAGAGTTCTAAGGGTATCCTTTGAAATATGTAATTTAATTATTTAGTTTTGTTACTTACATCAGATGCAGGTTGAGAGACAGATTTATGAGGATGTTCTATGCAGAAAACCAGAGGTTTGAACAGCTTAGTGTCTCCACATGGTCTTTTTGAGGTTCAATTCCCTCTTGTGCTCCCACTTCCCAGTTTTGTTAGGCAATTTCTGATTTTTATCTGCATCCCTGAGTCACACTTGCAAAAGGCAGTATTTAATTCAGCTGGATGTTCCCCAGTTGAACACAGAGAGATCAGAATCATCCAGCTCCCTCAGCTGCCTTTTTGGGAGAAGAGGGCATATTTGAGAGCCACTTTATGACAGATTGTAACCTTGCTCTATTACAATCATCCTAAAATTTTTACAGAATCAATTTTATTCCATTTCTGGGGGGTGGAAATAAAAAAGGAGTGATCTTTCAATGACTGAACAACTTTTGAGCTGGGGTAGTATCTTCAGATAGCATAATTTCAGCCTCCTGACTGAAATTGTCCAAACTGTCATTGGATTGGAAGGCAACAATGCAACTTGGTGATTTTCACTGCTTTTATAACCAGGCATTTCACTGAGAAACTGAGAAGAGGACAAAGTCAAGTGTTTCGTAATCATGCTTTGAATTTCTGTAAGAAGCTGCAGAATTTCCTCATGGCAGAGACATGAACAAACTATAACCATTCTTGCATTGTTAGGAAATACATTAGATTTTTAATTATTTTTTTAAAAATAGCTAATCTAAGGTGTTTGGGATTTTTTGGGGTTTTTTTTCACTTTTGATCCAATAGTGAAAATCCTCAATTTGCTATGATGTATCCTGTAGCCATAATGTTTCCATGTTACAGGCTACAAAATACCAAAATACATTTTCCCTAAAGTACCTCTCATGAAATGCTCTCCTCTCTTCCTCGACATGTATAAATATATGTATTTGTATAAATGCAGCAAATCCCCAGCATCCTCTCCCTTCAGAGCAGACAGTTGAAGTCACCCACTCACCTGCAGGACTCTTGCTGTGCTCCAGTGTAGGTTTCAGTCCTGCCTTGTCCTTGGCTACAAGTCAGAAGGAGAACAAATATCCAAGATGCATTTCCTGCAAAGCTTTGGCTTGTCATTTTCTTTAATTAAGCAACCATGGGGGAGCTCTCAGCAAAAAGAGGGATGAAATAAAAGATATCTGGTTTTAAGAGCAAAACCTTTCAACAGCTGGCTCTTTTCAGCACATGAAAAAATAAAACTGTTGTCTTCTTTTTGTCCTTCATTTCTGGTAATTTTTCAATTTTCATTCTTAGGATTCATGTAAAGGCTAAACTGGGCACCTCCCCCTCATTTTGCCAGCAGTAATAAATAAATAAATTATAGCATATGGCGCTTTTTATGCCAAGTCTTTTAAAATTATATAATTTCCAGCTGGACAGAAATGCCCAGTCACCCAAAAAGCTGTTTTCTTAACTGAGAAGCTGAATTCTCAGCCATGTGGCACTTCCAAGTCAACCCCATCTCCCCACAACTCTGCAAGGTGTGTCAGAGAGACACAACTACTAAAACAGACAATCCAACTCCTGCCCACGGGATAACCACAAACTGAACTGGAATGATGGAAATACCTCTTTTGTCTAGAAAACATCAGGCTCCTCGTTACTTTCAGAGGCAAATAAGGAATTAAATACATTTAACCTCCTGTGATCCTAAACTGCAGAACAGAAACAACCACTTTGTGATGAGGACTTGCTGAGCTGCTGAGGTTGGCTCTGTGATTCCCAAGCTATTTCAGCAGTCAGATCTCCTGGTCTGAGACATCTCCATCGGGGTTTTAGGCACCCTGGCCTCCCCTGGCTGATGTTGAATTCTTTCTAGCTTCTGTTTCAGCAGGGCTTCAGTTCAAGAGTCCTGGCAAATTAATGGCACTTCTAGGTGTATGTATTTTGTCCAAATGTCACAGACCATGTCTATTTTAATTTTACTTACCTTAAAAACAGGCCTTTTATTGTTCATTTGAAAACCCTTTGGTTCTATATCTTGTTTCCCTCAATTCATTTATTGTTCCATAATGGATAGGTGCTATTCAGTAAAGTACTTGAAAAATTACTAATTTACTCTAATAATGTATTAACAGCCTGATGAAAGAGGCAGTTTAGATCATGCTTTAGCATTTTTCAGTTCTATTTTTATGGAGTGGAAAACATTTCAAATTATTTAATGCTGTATTAACTTCTAATTTGCCTCATCTATGTGTAGTTTATTGTATAATTCTGTGCCAGAACTGGGGATTCCTTCTAAGTCATACCATGCAAATCAATAAAATGAAACTACAAAAAAAATACTGGTATTAAACAATGTTTCATAACCTAGATTTTTATTGGTTTATATAAACTTTAATTAAAGCGAAGTTTAATTTATTTCAGTTGGCTTATCTGCCATTGTATAGACCGATGGCTACTCTGCTGCCTTTGTGCTCCTGTTTTATTTTGATATAAAAGTCAGACTTTAGCACAGAGCAGTGCTGAAAGGTGTGGAAATTACACTGGGAACATCCTTGGATGTCAGTGAAGTAGTCTGACATTTACTGTGAAGTTACACAAGGGATTAGAGCCTCTAACAGTGACACTGCAGGGAGCAGAATCTCTGCATCACCTGGCATGTGCCTGACTTAGCAGGAGCTGAAAGGCAGTGTTTGGGGGAAAAACAGCAAGGAAAATGGTGCTGGACCATTGGAGGTGATGGGAAAATGCCCCAGTTGCCAGGTTACACCACCTCTACAACTGAGTCTTTCATCTTTAACAAAGATCTTCGTGTGGTGCCAGCTCTGCTCACTCACCTGTGATGGATCACCTCACACAGCAGATCCTTCCTGACTTTGG
Organism: Grantiella picta; assembly: GCA_013397955.1. Classification (NCBI taxonomy): domain Eukaryota; kingdom Metazoa; phylum Chordata; class Aves; order Passeriformes; family Meliphagidae; genus Grantiella; species Grantiella picta. The sequence continues at coordinate 465,795 of VZRM01003030.1, forward strand.
TGGAATATTTTGGTCAAAAATGCACGAACCCAAAAATGTGTTTTGGCTAAAAATGCATGATCTCTCTCTCTCTCTGGAACAATATTCAACATTCTTAGACCAACTTCCCCTGAATTTTCACTTAATGTACCAACAGTCATTACAACTGAATATTTTTTGCTTACAGAGTTGGCTAATTCTGATGAATAGATCCTCTGGGAAACATTTCAAGCAAATCTTCAGTGACTCAGGTCTCAAGATTTAGATGTTGAGAAGAGAGGTATTTACTTGCTTTGCGCATCACATTTATAAATTAAATATTCACAATTTCTGACTACCAGTGTTTCTAGTTCTGTCTCGCCTTTTTTGAGGAAGCATAGCAATGCACATGTTATTCAAGAATTTTGGCTTTCTAAAATCTGATTTCTACAACTGTGTAATAATGTTTTCTTTCGTATTCTTTATGTGTCCTCTATAATCCCTAATGCTTTACTTGGCCTTCTTATTGCTGAACTTCTTGCAGTACCCAGAGAACAATCCAGAATGATTTCATTATTTCTCCTTTGCATAGTAATAGTGTAGTTAGAGCCTACCAAGCACAAAAATAGAACAATTCCTCCCCTCTACGCATTAATTTGCATTATTGCTCCTGAATTTCATCTGCAGTTTTATTGCCCAGTCATCCAGGATTGCAGGATCCTTCTGGAGGTGTTGGCAGTCAGCTTTGGGCTTGTCAGAACAAAGAACTTTGCATCAGCAGCAGAGTTGTTTTCTTGGCTTCATTCTTTTTTGTCTTTTTCCTTCGTTTATGAACATCTTGAGTAGCACAGATTCCAACACAGTTTTCCCTGCAATAACTAAATAATTAATTCCCACCTTTGTTTCCAATATTTTATGTGGTTTTATTGCTAACTCTTCTATGACATTAAAGTTCAAGTCAGAATGATAATTTGGGGAAAGGCCTTGCTGGAAAATCCCCATGTGACATCCGGCAGGACAGTCCTGTGACACACCTTGGCTCTTAGGGCAGAAGGGATTTCTGCAAAATCCATGGCACATTTCCCACTGTCTCACCCCAAACCGTGGCTCTTTCCATCCCTTTCTTTCCACAGCTCCTGTTTCCATGTTGGATGCAGAATTCAGGCTTCCACCCCCTTCCTTATGGGCTTTTAGAGATTGGCATTGTTTGCCTCTCTCCTTTCTGCTACTAAGATGTATTTAAACACTACTCACTGCCAGAAATAGTTCATCAGTTTTACACTGCAAGATCCTCTGAGAGCTTTAGGGCACGAGCATCCGAGCCTGGCAATTTGTAACTGTAAATTTTATTGATTTGCTTTAAAAACGTTGCTGCTGAGGTCTCGGCATGGTCCAACCCCTGCCTGAACTCTCGTGCAGAGATTCATTGCACCTGCCTGTGATGTTCCCTCACACCCCTTCCTCCTCTCCTACCCCAGCCCCATGAGCATCCTGCAGCCTCTCTGCCTCTCCAGGGTTTGGGAAGCTTTCCATCCTCAGCTTTTAGGCTTTCAGGAAACCATGTCTCGGAATTTCTTCTAACCCATCTGCTGTGCTTTACATTTCAGCTACCACAGCTTTTTTCCATTTTTAAAATTTTTTCCATTTTAACATATTACTCACATTTTAAAGTACATCTTTTACACTGCTCTTTCACCTGGATGGCTGTTTCTCCCTTCTAAACAAGCTTTTTTTTTTTTTCCCTAACAAGTTAGTTACTCCAGGCATCTATTAGATCTTTTCAAACAATCTTTATGCCCAGTAAGCTGCTCCTTTAACTGTTTTCCTCAATTTAATGCTGCTCCCCAACATAAAAGCTCCTATATTGAGTGTTTGGTGTCTTCCACCTCGAGGATGTTGCACAGAGATGTTTTAGGTTCACTGATAGAGCTAAATCATATGCAAGGGTCAATGAAATACAACCAAACCTCCAGTTGATTTTCCTCCTCCAGCTTTCCTGATTACTTGATCTGAGAAAGAAGTATTAGCATCTCTAAATATATCACCTCTCCACCAAATCCTGGATGGTATTGGAACAGAAAGTATCTCCTGCCCTCAGCAGCATATTCCCTAAACATCTCTAGATTCTAATCTTATCTTTTAAACAACCCCAGTCTATTTGAATTCAAGTCCACTTACTTGCTAAATGAAAGTAGGATAACCAAGGGGCACAAAGAGAAGGACAATAATGGTTCCTCCTACATTAAACCTTGAGAATCTATATTGCTTCCTGAAGTGTCAGTGCTCTTGAAGACTGACTCAGCAAAGGGAAACCTAAGGGTACACTGAACATTTTGCTTCTTGATGAAATACAGAACTAAAAGGCCTAAGATGAAAGTCGTGTTCAGGAAATCCAGGAGCTAGCCTACCAAGGATAATCACTTTGCACATGTAAACTCTGGGTGTGCATGTTGGAGCAAGACTTTTCAGCATTTCCACTGCTTTTCCAAGTATGTGTATTCAAAATACACATTTTGAATGCCCCTTCAATTAGGGAGCATCAGTTTATTTCAGTTTTCATCAGGATTAAGAGCTCAAAATAACATAAAACAAAGGTTCCTGAAAGTAAAAATTTGGGGGAAAACAGAGCTGTCAACAGCAGGAGAAAAAATGTGTTCATCAAGAGTTGCTTCATAAAGAGAGAGCAGGGATGTCACTGAGAGAAGCTTGGGGATGGATGAGTCTTGAGAACCATCCTTCATTTTTTATACCGATTGCTGCTCTCAGAGACCTTCAATCTCCTGAAGAGGCAGCGTTTCAATCTCTCATACAGGCAGAACTGTTTATATAAACACCAAGAAAAGGGCTTTACTTGCTTTTGGAGATTAAACACTGGTGGATTGATTTACCCAATGAATCCAGAAAACCTTTTCCTGCTCATTCTGAAGTGTCTCACCAATCTCACCAGGCACCCAGGAAATGCTCGTCTGGGAGTAGGAAGTGCTTTTTATTCCCACGTTCTGATAAAACAGAATACAATCCACAATGGTAATGTACTCCACTTCTGCTGAACATAAATGCACTGAGAATCAGTATTATTAAATAATTTAACCATATGTATAATGCAGACAGTTTATTTTGCTTATTCCCTTTGCCCTTACCCTGACAAAAATCATGTTGGTTTAGCAAAAACAGGCAATATGCCAACATATTGAAGTGTTTGAGGTAAACACATCACTCCTTTTCTGTGCATTTCCACATCACTGTGTGCCCATTCCTCTGCTTCACACGTGGGGAACCAGAAGCCTTAGCAGTTAGGTTGTGTTCTTATTATGCCATTACCTAAAATATGAAAAGTAAATGTGTGATAAATTTTAAAATTTATGATGTAAACTTAGCTTGGGAGAGCAGTTATCTTTGCAATTTCACCAGACACAGCAGCCTGGTCTTTCAGGCTGGAAGAGTTGTGGTTAGGAATGGATTAGACAGACTGTGAACAAGTCAGGCTAAATTGGCTGGAACATTAATAACCCTTATCACTCCTCCTTAGGGCTTGTTTACAAATGGGTGAGCAAGGCTTGGAGTCCCACGTTTCATACTTTCATCCTGGCAGAAAGAAAATGCACAGATTTCCCTTTACAGGACAGAATAAACCATGCCAGAAGTTACTGCCTCACCTAAGGTACCTGCAGAAGAGGACAACACTACACTGTGCCTATCATTCTGTTGTCAAGACAATCAGCTAGGCATGATAATTTTTTGCTTGAACATGTTTTAAGAGCAATTATATTGAGAAAAATCAGCCTTAATGGTTTATGCATTTTTTTAAAACAAATTGCTACAGAAACAAATTAAGTACCCAGATTATCTCTTTCCTGAGCTATCCATCAAAAGCCTTTTTGCTGTGAATCTCTTGCATTTTACCAGGCTAAGGAGATCATGTCTGAGCCCTTTGCTTCTGCAGGACCAATAGATTGTACAGGGAGGGAGGAGAAACAGAACAGGTTTCTCTGGATATTTTCCTTTGGGCACTGTAGTTCATCATAAAAGCAGAGGTTTTAACATTTATGATCTCCAGCAGAATTTTAGTTTCCTGTTGTGGGCTTTTTGAGACGTGCAATAAAGTGTTATTGCATTCACCTGGAGAGAGTTAGAAGTTTGGTTTAGCCGTGTTCCTCTGAAAAACTTTGTACAAATTCTTCCACCCATAAAGATGTGGAAGATGTGGATTTCTGTCTGTCTGAAAAGGTGTATGATGCATGTTAAGGAACAATATGAATGTCAAGTAACAGAATTATTAAAACACAGAAGGAAACAAAGGAGGTGAGTAGGATAAACAACCTCTAATTTTTTTTTTTCTGTTATAAAATTACATCTAATTTAACCTTTCTATTTCTACATAAACCCCTTAGGTCTGGGTTTAGATTCTGCAGTAATCTGGGTCTGGCACAGGTTTTCCACAAAGCAGCAACTGTATAAAATCTCATTCCCTATTTCCCTCATCCATGTTAATCTATTCTGTACCCGTAGTCCCTGTATCACCTGTAGACACATTTCTGCATCACCCCGTGGAGTTTATAATTCTCTGCAGTTCTTAAAATGGTCAGACGTGCCAGTTCATACATTACATTATACAGCTGGAGGTACTTAAATCATCTGAATAATAATAATCTAATAATCTGAATAATCAATTTACTTGGACAATCTGATATCCCCCCTCTGCAAGCTGGACGTGTTCTTTTACTTCCATGACATTATTGTAATTGCTTAAACCACTTTTGTTGGGGTATTTTTTCCACCTTAATTACCCTGTCATTTATTATTAGGGATTTTAAGATGGCCATTAAATGTCACACATAGCTTTCAGTTTTTGCTCTCCGTCTGTTTCACAATCCTGCAGCTTAGAAAGGTCCAGCCATATGCATATTTTCATACTTTGACATGTTTAAAACTGTACTCAATGCCAGGTTTATTACAGCATTAAACTGATGAACTCGCTCTAATAATCAATGTATAAATAATCAATTTAATGCTACAATAAAGGAAACATAAACCAGGCAGTGCTCTGTCGAGTGTGCTGAGGTGCAGTGACATTTGGTGGTCATACATGGCAACATTTGTGCAAGCTTCATTTAGGGAAGGTGGCAGGTTAATTGGGACAGAACACAAATGCAGCACAGCATCCATAATAAGCAGCCAGGAGCAGTGATATAAAAAAGGGAAAAAGAAATGTAAAACTGCTTCCACTCCTTCTGGTCACACCTCTCAAAGCAATATTCAGAACACACAGGGATCCTGAATTAGCACCAGTATGCTTGTATACATTTCCATGAAAACACACAAGGATCTCTGCAGCCATCAGGCTGTTTTACTTCGTCTACAAAAAAAGTGTTTGTAGCTCCACAGTCCCACTGGACTTGCTGGATGAAGTGCTGGGTAAAGGCTTCCTTGGATTCAATAGCTGGTTCCAGGAAAATTCAAACTAATGAAAACCAGAACCAGTACTGGAGGGGCAACACTAATTGTGTTACACAGTGTTCCTTGGTTTCCTCTTCACACATCCTCATGCATTTCTCCTCACCCCAAAGCCTTTCACAGAGCAAACTCCACATCAGCAGCTGATGAAGAATTCAAGACTTCTATGGCAACAACATCAATATTTATCTGTAGAAATTACAAGCTTCTGCTAGGATGCTGGAAAAGTGCTCTTAAATCTTTCAGATTGATCAACAGCCATACTTTATATTGCAATTTGTGTATCAGTATGTTCTGAGATATGTTCTCTTCCCTTCCCAGGGTGCCATTCTCACACCATGACAGTTACAGAGGAACCAAGATATGCTGGGAAACACTAATTGGCACTCCAAGGTTGCTCTGCAGATGGATTAACTGTGAAAGAGTTATACATTTTACATATGATTTTCTATAAAACCTCCTTCAAATATTTCTCTGGTATTTAGATTCACTGTGTTTCCTTAAGCAATTCTTACAAAAAAAGATAAAAGCTCCCCTGCCCAAGTTCAGTGCAATTGCCACTCCAACTAAAAAACTTGTGAGCCCAATAAATTTATTGTCTACTACAACCCAAAGGGAAGAACAGTAATCTTGGCAATGTAAATACCTTTAAATGTAACAATTTGCACTCTTTTGAGAAATGAAAGATTCTACTGTAACTGATTATTTTAAATGTGGAATTATATTTAACAGTTCTTATAACACCTATCTGAAATGTAGGATATAAATTAAACACAGGACTGAAAATCCCTAAGAAACCATGTAATTCATCATTATTTTGTGGCCAGAACAGAATAATCTGGCTTTCCTGCCTTAGTTCAAGGTTTACTGAATCAAGCACTAGCTGCACTTGTCTCTAAGGTTACCAGTGCATCACTTGATTTTGGAGTGACAGCACTGTATGGAGCAACACATTGCAAATAAAAAATGTCTCTTTGTGTTCCCAGAACACTTTTCTTTCTTACCTCTCTCCTAATGGTGCTGAAAACCTTCTGCAGACTGGATTCTACAGTATTTTATTTGCCAGATGTACGTGCCAGGAAGAGGCTGGGAGGTGGAACAAACCAGAGCACTTCTTCAGGCTTGTGTTGTTCTCCATTAGCATTTTGGAGGCATCATTTTATTAATGGAACACTTATGCAGCATTATCAGAGACAAGATATTCTGTCCACACATTATGTGCCCTTTCCCTTTTTTTTCCCCAGTGAAGCTGGAGCATTTACAGACCCTGCTGGAGCTGTAATTGCTGCCAGCTGCTCTGGTCACCAAGAGCCCTGGCCAAGCTCCCACCCTCCTCACACGAACTGGAGAGCAGCAAGATGCTCCAACTGCTCAGCCAGTTTTAAACAACATTCTTCTTATCCCCCAGGATACAATTTCACGCCTTTTCCTATCAATTGTGCTCTTTGATGGACCAAACTCTGTGATTATAACTTTGCTCCACAGAGAGCGGTGAAGGTTCTGCCCTGTCTGGAGGATAGGAACACAATACAGCAGAAAACATCACTTTCCTTAGAGAAATATTTCCTAAGCATCTCCCTACCAATTATATTCCCTCTGATGGTTTTATCAATCATGAGCTTTATTTTGTTTTGGTTTTTTCTTTGGCCATGAAATCTGAAAAAAACGGCTGTTAGCACTTTATGGGATATTTTAATTAAAAAGAATTGTGTGTGTTTATATATATCATTTGTGTCCTCATGGGATATAGGCATTATTAAATCAATTTTGTTGTTGTTAAGTTCCACTTAGGTAAAAGTAGGATATTGGATTTCTAAACTAATTACACAGGAAAGAAGTCTAGTCCCAAGTCTAATGGAAACTTTGGACTGCATACACTCAGGTGGTTTAATTTCCTTAATTCTATCCAAATACTCAATCAGCCTAATCTACCACCACTGTAATTTGCAGACATTGGAACACAAGCATTTATTTTACTCACCATTGCACATTTAGGTGCTATGTTTGTAAGATACCTGCTGTTCTGGTGAGCAAACCACTAACCCTTGTCATGCACCTACCTCCTCGAAGCCAGGCTCCTTCTCCACTTTCATGTCTGAAATTGAACTATCAGAAGTTTAACTAAATTCTTTCTTTCCTTTTCAAAGCTCCAGAAACCTTGGAAGTTGTGACTCTCCTTCCTCAGCCACATCCCAGGAGCTCTCCATTCTCTGCAGCCCTCTTGAAATAATCCAGAGGATAAAGAGAAGGAATCTTAGTGCCACTGAAGATGTTTTGCAGGAGATGCACCAGTAATCAACACCAGTGAGGTTCTTCCTTCCCTGCAGGCACCTGACTTGCCAGGAGGAGTTACTTGCAGTAAATACAAAGCTCCAGGACCACCGCACCTCACCTGTGTAATTTGAAGCTGTGCAGAAGGAAATGTTATTCACGACCTTTGGGTTGTCTTCCTCTTGCTTGTTTCTTCAGTAATGTCTAATAAATCTGGGAGGAGGCATTTTATTAAAGGAGCCAACACTCAATATTCCAAGTTTCCAAGGAGAATCTTTGGCTTCAGATCAAACAAAAGTTCTTCTGCCTTAAAAGGTTCAATTTCTCAACTAAATGAGCCTAACTGACTCCATACTCAAAGTGCCAGAGCTGAGAGAACAGAGACAATCATCTTCACTTTCAGACACGGGGAGATCTACAAATGCCAAAAACTGAGGAACAAGGAGCAGTTGGTTATAGCAAATCACAGCAGACGTTGATAAAACCAAGTCATAAATAATTCCGTCCTCGCTGCCAAAGGATTAAATGAATTAATTTTAAAAAATAAGCAGCCTTTCCTTGTTCTCAACAATCTGGGGAAAGTATTCCAACTGACATGCAGTTATGCCCAACTTTGCAGTATAATTGAAATTTCAATATGACCTACAGGTTTCATAGATTTTGCAAGTTGTAGCAGCAGAAGAAGGAGAGAGGGAATCAAGAAGGTAAAGATAAGCTCTGGCAAGCAGTAAATGGATATGCTGATTCCCTAGCTTTCCATACATTAATATGTCTGTCTAGTAAGTGTTATATTTTAAAGACAGCTGAATCAAACAGTAATTTTTCAGACTTAAAATGCCATCACAGTGCAATGCGTGCTAATTCTTGATCACTACTATCGATCACCTAGAGCAATTCATGATTGCCATTAGTTGTGTATGTAGAATCTGACAGATAGCACTGTTCAGCTGTGCTGTAAGTGGAAATATTATTTGAATAGGTCAGCAAAAGTAAAGGGACATCTTACACCAAATTCTTCAGTCTCACTAGCAGAACCTGCACCTGGTAAACACTTTTGCAATATCTGAATTCAAGTCACACATAAAAATATCAGTAAAAGCAATTGTGTCTGATGCTCATCCTCATGTACATGATTATATAAAAATACCCATATTTGTGGGACGGTGTGAGAAATGATACAAACATTGAAAGCACACCACATTTCTGCCTAGATTTCAGATAACACATTATTTAAACACACCAGTCTTGCCCAAGGCATTTCTACAGAAGGCCATGTCCTCTGACACACTCTGGTAAACTGGAGGTGGATGTTGGGGTAGAATGAACAGGGAACAGGGGTCTGAAACAGAGCTACAGGGAAAGGAGGAAACGGTGTGGGATTCAAATATCTGGGATAATGCATTTCCTGAGCACTTGCTACTGCTGAGACACAAGCCTTGTTTGCTTCCTTTTGCAGGTAAACACCACTAAATGTGACACACACTAAATACCAGCATGGAGTGGCTGTTTTGCAGAGAAACATCAGCACATTTGAGGAGAATTAGCCTTTTCCCATATCCTCTACACACCAAATCCGTGCTCAGTGTGTGCAAACAGCTTGTGTTTCCTTCATGTGCATTTGGCTCCAACTGGGGAAAACATCTCATGGAATTCAGCTGGATTAGGAGCTCATTTCCCACGTGTGGTTAGGAAAAGCATCAGCAGTGTCAGGTGAGCGTTTATTCAGTGATGGGCGTAATTTATAAAATCACAAACCAGCAGCCCCAGCCAACAGAAGACTTGAAAACGTTGCTTCTTCCATAGAAAACAGGATTTGCAAAACCTTGTTTGAATTCTGCTCTCACTTTTTTTGTTGTTTTGTGTGATCTTCTGCAGTGCACATAGTAACCCCCATAAATATATACCCTACCTATGTTATGTATATGTACTCCGTATGTCCTATAAATACCACAAAGCAAAGCCAGACTTCGTGGTGACACTGGGAACCAAACAAGGTATCATTGCACATTAAAATTGTATTAAACTAATTGAAAAATAGTTGAACATTGCTAACAAAACAAGAGAAATACTAAACATTAAAAGACAAGAGACTTTTCAGTGTTCCATAAAACCACGCCTTTCAGACAAATTAATTATTCGCATCATAAAAAAAAATCCTAACAGTGAAAGAAAATATTCCAGAAGGAAGTGATGAGTAAAAAAGCTTCAGGTGATTTTTCATTACATTAAAAACAATTCCCATTCTCATAAAATATGCAGAACTTTACATCTTAAATAGTATATTTACCTTCAAAAATTACTTTCTTTTTAATCTTGCAAGAAATTAAACCTTAATTGGGTAGGAAAGTATTTGGAATATATCCAGAAATAAAAAAACGACAGCTATTCTCCTGTAAGTGGCACAGCATCTGTCAGGAGTTTTCACATACCTTCAGGAAGATATCTCAAATTAAGCCAACACTGTACTTGATTTCTGTGATCAGAGTTAATATTCTGCAAACCCAACCTGGCTGCCTTGTTTATTTCATAGTTTCAATTTCCATTGCTGTACTTCACCCTGGCAAATAAATGGCTGCATGAGGGGCTCACCCTCTGAATAAATAATAAAAACCTAACTTGTCAGATCTTCCTTTGCCTCAAATGAAAAACATTTCATTCCTTTGTGATGCTGTTGAAGCTTAATCTTGTTGCAAGAGACTTAATGAGCAGCGTTGGAATAAAAACTAACGGTGTGTTTGAGCTCTGTCACCACCTTGATGAACATCAGAATTACATCTGAGACCAGATGGAAGGAAAGGAAGATGCACTATACAAAATACGTCTTCATTTGAGGAGTAAAGCATTACTCTGTGGCATTATACACTGTTAATAAACTTTCTTTATCTGAAACTATAATTTAATATTTATGTATCTAATTTACATGTGACAAAGTAGCATATTCTAAAATTAGAGTGTAACCAGCAAACTATTAGCTACTATAAACAATACCAAAACACAACTCAAACATATTTTAAGGAAACAATAGATACATTTTGGACTGGGGCATGATTTCAATTGCAGATATTGTTTTAAATACAGCTGTCAATTACATCTGGAAAAACCTTCTTCAAGCTCGGAAAGATTTTCTGCTTAGGGAGTCCTGGGTATATACATAAAGACCAAGAGCACACCACCAAAAAGTCCCCTATTGGTTACTAGTAGGTACAGTAATAATTGCAAATGCTGAAATTGTGTGGGGGAAACAATTTTCAATATCCATGTTCTATGATGCACTAGACAATATCCCCTTTGAGCAGAAACTAGAGAAAATATCGTGCCCTTTATTATCTCTGTGGTTTCTTACGTGTAATAGACAGCAGAAGAATTGCACTTATTGTAACATTACAGTGTTAGATTGCAGTTCACCTTTTAGAATATTAGTGGCCGTAATATTTATGACAGGTTGTGCCTTATGCAAAGATGAATAAAGATGTGCATTTGAATTAAAAAAAACAAAAACAAAAACGAAAAACAAGCAACCACTTACAGAACCAACAGTGAGGCTTAACATAACAAACATGCACTAACCCTACACTTATGCAAAACTAAGTTCTTCCAGGAAACTGTAACCAACTGTAGACCTTCCACAAAGGTAAAGGTTTTGTCCCTTGGTAATAATGTTTGGACTCTGTAGTCGAATTCCAGTTTATTAGCTCATTGTCTGTAAATGTGCTGTTCCACTGTGATATCCTTTAGCTGCCCTTGAGCTTCTGCAGAATCTGCAATCTTACAGTCACTTTTATTTAAGGTTTTATTGAGCCGCAAAGTAAGTCCCCTTCAGTACTACACAAATAGGCTTCCTTATTCATCCTCTTCGGGTTCCTGTGGTAAAATTGGTGTCTCCTCCTTTAAACAAGCACTAAAAAACCCAAGGATTGTGCTGTAAAGGTGATATTTGCTTTTCTCGGAAGCAATGTTATGACCTTCATCGGGGTAGATCTGGCAGAGGAGGAGAAAGGAAAAAAAGTAAATAGTTTTTAAAGGCTTTTCAAATATTTAGGGCTCTAATTTTCTTTCTCTGATCTTCAAAATGTTTTAGATGACAACAGGACGATAACACTCGTTTTATGGCATGGAGTAAAGCTAATAAAACCCGAAGCAAAACTCATTCTCTTGGAATTTGAACTTACATAAAACAACCACTGCAGTGGGATCTGCAGAAGCAAAAAAATTTATATTCTCAGCCATTGTGCTTGCAACAGTTTACTTAGCTGGCATTTTCAATGGTGGTGAAGCATCCAAATCCCATTACCCAACATGAGGACTAATTACCTCATGCTTTTAGGGACTTCTCAATATCTCAGCTTCTAAGTGTTTGGCAAAAACCCTTTTTATTCATATTTTTAACTATCTTCCTATCTAGCCTAAAGCCCATCTTCTCTCTCTCCTGGGGCAGATATGGGCATTTTTATATCTTAAAACAAACTCCACTGGGAATTTCTCCCAGGTGAGGCTGAGCAAACATCTGCAGGATGAATGAAGAAATCCAGGCCAGAAGACAAGAGAGCTGAGGGAAAAAAGCTTCAGCTGCTTCCCCAGGCTCAGCTTATCACAAGGCTGCATGAGTAGAGCTCAGCAGGGCTTTTCTGGGAGATCTCTGCCATTCCTGCTTCTTCCTCTCTCCACAGGCCTTCCCCTCACCTCAGCTGAGACCACGAGGGCAGCAGGAACAGATTCTCGATTTGAAATCATCTTCCTTAAGTGGCACAAACCCCTTTCTGTCACCTTCCCCTGCCATGAGCTCACACACCACAGGATCACCTAAAGCCCAGCAAGGCTGAGGTTTGCAATGTCCAACAAACATCAGGGGTATTTGGAGATATTAATTCAATCCAAACCCTCTGCCAGAGGCATCCACATGCTCCAGGTGGGTCCTGTGCAAGCCTCTGACCTGGCAGAGGCTCTGTTGTGCTCCTTCAATAAATTTAAATCTTGAAAATAAGGGGAAATTACTCTCATGTGACCCAATACCTCTTTTAGGTAAAAAGGGACTAAAGTAGTGACATCTCCATGTTACAAAAAATGCCTATGGATTCCAGAGCACTTTGTAGGATAAATAGGCAGGAAAAAGAAAGATGAGAGAGAGGAGAGAGCCCAGGAGATGATATAGCTCCTGACATCCACACTAACAGTGAGGAAAATGGGATTGAACAGAGTTCTAACTGCAAATTGAGACAATACCACTGTTGTGGTACAGAGAGTCCTTTGCAGTGAAGAAACAGCAACAGGAGGTTAAATGTTCAACTGTGTTTATAGGAAAAGTCACAGGGGCACGTACCTGCATAGTGTAATTAGCCCCAGCTTTTATTAGATGCTTAATTAGTTCTGCTGAATGCTGGAAGTGAACTTTAGCTGCAAGAAAACATTTGATATTATTAGAAACAGCGACACTAGTATGAAATACTTATCTGTTAACACAGCTTTGGCTGAAAACATTTCCAGGCTCTGGATTACTGAATTACTGGATCTGAAGCTGACCATCATCAAGGCCAACCCCACCAGCACCAGGGTGCTACAGCAAAGGTCTGGGAGGAGCTGGAAGCCCCAGGGGAAGCCACACTTTCCAGGAACTTTGTGAGAACTCCTCCTCCATTTACCCTTGATTTACACACACTGTGATAGCTTAGAGGTGTGTAAAATCTTTCTGTTTGAACATTGTGGCATTTCATAATTTCCTTGGAAGGAAGCACACTGGATTCTCTATTGCTGGCACAGGGTCATTGCAGACACAGTCCTTTAGGTAATGGACTTTCTGGAACCTATCAGTAACCTGAGCTTTGTGTGGCAAAAGCATTATTACCATGTGCTAACCCCAGTGCAAGGTACTTATCACTTCAGAATGAGGAGTGAGACACCTTGTATTATCCCACATCCACCAGAAAATACTGGGAAAGAAGCAGGAATGTGAATCTGTACAGAGCAGCTGGTTGCATCACTGTAACTTGTGCCTGCATCAAAGCTCATTCTTTAGACTTGTATCAGTTAAGAAAGTTCAGAAAAATACACTGCAGTTAAATCTGCAATGACAAATTATCTCAATTGATGCAATTTATGATTCCATTTAAAGTGCTAGAACTTACCCTGTTTTACTCATTCTCTGTCTTAATCTACTGCTAAAAGTATGGGTGCTATCAAAAGGTTCTGTGTAGTTTCAGTTTCAAAAGCTTCGTCAGTAGCTTGTAATTAATTAGCTGAAAAGATTAACTTCCCATTTGGTGATGTACTTCACCAGCTGTACTGATAATTCTGCAGAATTTGTATGAATTTAAAACAACATTAAAAATGTATGTTGTTCTATTAATAATTCTTATAATACCTCTCACTAGCAAGACGGTGGGCCAGAAGATATAAACAAATTAGAACATCCAGCACCTAAAAGGTGCAAATCCTCAGCAAAGAAAAACAGCACCAGTTCAGAGTTAGAAGTGACAGTTCAAACAAAACAAAAAATCCTATCAGAGGGAAAATGAAACTGAAAATATACTTGCTAGGTGTGTGCCTCATCAGCCCTTGAATGCCTGCCTGTTAGAAGCTCTGACTCCAAATTAATTGCATCTGTAAATACTTACCATCAGCTGTCCCATGAACTATTAGCAAATCCACTTCCTTTAGACCATGAAGATTGTGTAATACACTGGATGCCTAGTAAACAAACACACACAAAGGTGTAGTTGAATTGCATTTTAAGAGTAAAATGGTCATTTTAAGTTTCTTGTTTGTGCTACTTTACCTGATAGGTAATTTCCTCTTTTGATGGAATCCCAAGGTATCTTTCTGAAAAAGCTGATGCTGTAAAAATAAAACAAAAACCAAAACCAAGCCTTGTGAATTTCAAGTTATTTCTATTTTAAAACTCATTATTTCTGACCTGGAGTCAGAAGCTATTTAAGTCAACAGAGATGTTCATTTAGAGACACACAATTCACCATTTTGATGCAGCATTTAAACCCACTTTAAAATGGTTAAAAAAGAAACCAACCAAAAACCAACCAACTCCCCTCACAGAAAAAAAATCAACCCAACCACCAATAAAAACCCAAACCCAAACCAAAACACAAGCTAAAACCTAAAGTCTAATAGACCATTAAAGTAATCTGCTCTGGTTTCCTGTGTGTCACAGTTCATAGCCTGTTCCCAAAACTTCACACACAGAACCAAATCCCCTGTGATTGAATGAAAACGTGGCTGATATTGTAAGGAATTCACTGCTAACCTTCAAAGAGTCATTCCCAATATAAGTCTGGATTCATGCTGCTACACCCAAAGGATTCTTAGGAAATGAGACCCACAGTAACTGCAAAATCAGTGCTGTCAATAATACTGTGTCTGCTGTGGGTTTTGGGGAACTGTCCCAGTGTTAGCTTTACTTTCATTCAAAAGAGAGACCAAGACAGTGAGGGGAAATCTCATTAATATTGTTACATTACCTGCCCTTACTTAAAAAAAAATAGTAGCTCCATGAATAAAAGGTATTTTGAATGAACTATCCCCCAGCTGCAGGGCAGGGAATACTCACCATATAACTTCATGTCTGTGATTGGTGCCACCACAGCTCCACACTTGAAGAGCCTCTCACTGGATTTCAGGATCATCGAGGTGATGTAGCCACCGTAGCCCTGGCAATGGGATTGAGATTTTTGTTGAGTTCTTTCACTCTGGCAAGAATAAAGCTAAAGGCCATTGTGCTAATGCAGTGGTATCATTTTTACAGTTTAAGGGTGCATAAGGATCTCAGTGACCTGGTCATGATCTTTAATCTATGCAGCTGATAATAACGAGTATGGCTCATTTCTTCACCATGCCCAAAGTCACATCTCCCCTGGAGGAGCTGCCACAAGAGAGTCATGAACGCTTTGTGAAAGCTTTAACTGGAGACCACAGATTTCCTTGAAATGACACTGGCAATCCATTTCTGTACACCTTTAATCATTCCAGACCCACAGAAAATGAAATTCTGAATTGTGGCACCTGGGATCGAGGATTTTCTCATATATTATGTGCTTCTCAAATTTCTCTACTTGCCATCTTTGTTTTCCTTTCATCAGCACTGAAAAATTGGTATTTCTTCAGGTATTTTTTGTTGTTGTTTTCTGTTTGGCACAACACACATCAGGAAGATGAAATTATCCCATGACAGGGAAAACATAATGCAAAATACCAGCTGATCAAAAAAAAAGATTATTCATCAAATGCTCACATTTTGCTCCTGGACTTTTATGAATGCTGCCTGCTCCCATTCTTCATGTCTAAATACTTAATGAACAGGTGACTGCTGTGGAAGAACGGCATTATTTGGAAACCCTTTAACCTTATTTAAAAAATGTAAGCAAAGAGGACATTTCTTTGGAATCAATCTATAGTAAGTGTGAACAGACACACTGAAGAAAATAAAAAATAAGAGTTGGATTTTCGAAAAAGCGTGTGGAACTGAGTCATTCCTTTCCCATAGAAATTTCAGCCCAGAAGGCCAAGAGCAATCCAGATCTGTTCACATGCAGGAGTAGATTTCACCTAAGAAAGAATTTCTGAGTGGGCACCTGTAACTTGTATAATTCAAAGAGTTTAAGAGAATAGCAACTTTCCCCTGCCTCTGGGTTTTCTCTGCTTTTACTTTTGTTTAATATTCTGTTTGTGTCTTGCCCAGTAGCTCCACAGCACAATTTTAATCCAAGAATAGGTATTGCCAGGTTATTTATTATTTATTCCATGTTTTCATTAAGAGCTTGTTTTGTCATTCTGGGAGTTTCTTCCCTTTGTGCTTGTGCCCTTGCTTCCAGCCAGGCTTTCCAGGACAAAAACACGACAGAGTGAATTCTTTTGCAATTCTTAGAAGCATTTCCCAGTGGCAATGCTGTTCCACACGTCCTGATGCAAGAACATGTGGGGCTGCATGCATCTGCTGGGTTTCTGTGGTTACAGTCTAATTTCTGTATTTTCAAGAAAGAAGTTGGCTGCAGAATCGCAACTCAATTTTAAACACTCTTTTCACTTCCATGAATAAAACACAAACTACATGGAACCCCACCTGGCTGTCTGAGAGCTCAGAAAAACCCTTCGACGATGCCTCACTTGGGCTTGCTCCCCTCACAGAGATTAGCAAAGGGGCACTGGCAGATTGCTTGGAAATTTTCCACCCTGTGCCCTTCTGGACAGTCTTGTTACTCTTGTGCCTCACTGACATCACCAATTGTGACAAGAATTTTATTTCTGTGTTGTTCTGAAACCTCTTAAAGAGCTCCCTGAAAGTGTGTAAGTCCAGCTTTATGAGATCAGCATTAAGCCATTCCAAAGTCATTTATTTTCAAGCAAAGTGCATACTCTGTTTCCATCAATAAGGCAAATTTAATGCATAGGAAAAAAAATTGTTTCCCTATCACATTCTTGTATGTAATAAAAAATAAATGAGTTTTAAAGTAGATTTTTAATTGACTCTAAAACAAGCAGAGAGGAGGAAAATACAATTAACCCTAAGAAGCTGTTAAATAGATTTTTTTTTTATTAATTATAAAACTGAATTTTAAATTTTATTGGCTTTTTATTTTGACAGTTAAAAAAAACAACTCTGAAAGGTTAACTTGGAAAGGGGAAATTTCTCTGAATTCAGAGCAGTGTTGAAAGCTTATTGAATTTCCCTCTCTTCACTCCTCAACACTTCTTTCAGAAAAAAAATGCAGGAACATGATCAATACTATTTTGTGAAAGGGATTTCATTCCAGAAATAGTATTTTCAGTCATTTGGGAAGAGGATATGGAGAAATCCTGATGCTTCTATGCATGTGAACTTTCATATACATTGGTAACAGGCATTAAAACCTGGAAAAAAATGTGTGCCACAATCACCTGGTGGATGAAGTTGGCCCTGCTTTGTACATTCTTCAGCTGAAAAATCTCAGCTGAGAAATCTCTGAAAAACCCAAATGCAGCTCTTGATCCTTCTGGAATTCTTGCAGCGACAGTTCCTTCAGCTCAAGGAGCGCAGCAGGAGCTCAGATCTTTGAGGAAGGTCATGTTCATGGGAAATGCTAATAACAGCCACAAACATCAGTCCTGAAAAAGCTGCCATGCAGGAGCTAAATGTCAATCTCCTCACCCTGCATCCACACAGACTGACACAGGCAGGTTGAATGACTTGCCTGAGGCTGTGCAGCAACTCAGCAGCAGAGTGGGGATGGTAGCTAAGGCACTTCATGGTGAAACACATGCTGCTCTTAAAACTGATGATGGGGGAGTACTTGATCATGGTTTGTTATTGCTCTGAGCTCAAAGGCAGAAAACAGCTTCATTTTTAATAAAAAAAAAACAATCAAGAGGTTGCACATGCTAGTCCATAGATGAAGCAGCAGTTGTGTGATGTTTCTGATTGCTGCTTTTTAATAGACATCAGTAAAATGCTGTTTAGTTTGCTGCTAAAAGTGGAGCCTTTGCCTCGTTGTGTCTCCTGCTAGGGGCAATGACATGCACACAGCTGATCAAATAGCCAAGGCAGGATTTCTCACTGGTGCAACAAGGAACCTGCTGACAGCACCACAGGGCTGGCACTCAGCTAAGCTCCAGGGTCAGTAAAATATTCAGATTTAAAACCTGTGTTAGGACAACATTGTCAGTTTAACTGCAGCCCAAATATAAAACTGCAAGAAACAAGCTTTCACAAAAACCAGGTCCACGCTAAAAATTTCTAAAGAAAGCAGATTTTTTAAGAAATACTTTCTCCTTCAGATTCTGAAACACAAATAGTGCTGTAGCATAAAACTGATCTTACTGATTTAAATACCCATTCTGAGGAAAAAAATACTGTGCAGAACAGACAACAAATTATCAAAGGGTTTTTTTTTCTTTTAATAACTGACATTGTCATAGGAAAATACTGACACAGATTTGTTTGTGAACTGACAGTACTTTCTTAAAGAATCATGACGATATATCCTTCTATTTTTGCACATTACCTTTCCAAATATACCCAGTCTCTTAGGATCAATGAAGGGCTCTTTCAAAAGTGATCTGAAAGGAAAAAATAAAAGTTTCTTTTTTAATTTTGGCAAAGTAAAATGGTGGATTTTACTTTCTGAATATAGTATGCAAAGAACATTATTTGTGCATTAAGGAATTGCCATACACACACATCAGGCAGAAGAAGAAATTCTATCCATACAAGTAGTACTGAACTGGGAAATGTGATTTGCCTCCTAATTCCTTCTTTATACGGCAAACAGTTGGTGTTTGGCCCATCTCACCTAATTTAGACATCTGAATTTAGGCATCTTGTCTAAATGATTCATTTACATCTGCTTTTCAGTTAATGGAGAGAAGAGAGATATCCTTTAGCATTTCTACACATGCTGGAAACTTCTCGTGGTCTGGGGAGGATCACCCTTCAGAAATGCCATGACTTTCCACTGACCAGAGCCTAAATAACTGGCTTTGACCAGGTGCCTAGCAGCAGCTAAAGGAAGAGAAGATGAATGGAACTTCTTAAATCCAGATAATTATACAAATAATTAATTCTCCCATCGAGGCCATTAATCATCGATGGTGAATTTTATACAGAAAAGGACAGAATAACCTGAGGGGAAATATCAGACACAGCTATCTATTCATGGAATGGTTGAAGTATCAACCCCTTGCAAAAGGAGAAGAAAACACATCTGGCTTTAAATCTGTCTTTCCCTGGGAAACCCCAGAAAAAGTCCATCCAGACCTCGGTATGAACCATTTTGCCATGTGCACCCTGAGTGAGGAGTGTTGTCAAAGCTACACATGATTTCTTCACAGATGTAAATTACTCTTTTCTGCAGCTGGTGGGCTCATATCAGTCTAAGAATGACAACACAAATGAGAAATAAGAGGCATTTGCCCAAATTTTGCTGTCATTTACACCATTAGCATGCCATTTGCTTTGTGTGATCATTCCAGAACTCCGTGGTGAAAATGAGAGCAGCATTCTATGGTATAGACCTAAAATATCATAACACAAATGCATTTAAATGTTAATGTGTACACCAAGAAATTTACCTACAGAGTACAGACAGATACTAATTAGCTCAGGTGGCATATTTAGATTGCACAGAGCAGGACAGCTTTAGAAAAGAGGAGCACCAACACCAAAAAACCCCCAAAACACCTCTTTGATTTTTTTGTTTGCTGTTTGTAATGAAAGCATTATTGTTTCAAAATTTGCAACTGCGTTAAAATATAAACATTAACTACGCAGAGAAAACATTCTGGGCAGTTTCATGTCAAAATGCTCATCTATCCAGGGGGGAAGAGGAGAAAAGTTTGCACATACGTACTCTACAGCTGCTATTTGGTCCTTCACTTCCACTGATCCTAAGCATCGGTGGACCTCCTGTAGGATCTTGAGGCCTTGAAATCCACTCCCTCTGCCATCGAATCGAGCTACGATGACATTATCAGAGTTGACAAGCACTGAGTCCCAGTCAATGTGAAACTTATCTGTAACCAACTGGCTGCCTGGAGCTTCATCACTGCAAATACCAACACACCAGACACAAACGAAGACTATTGACAATGTGATGCGCTGTGCCGAGCTCGGATATTTTATTTAACCTGCGTGGCAGAGTTCAGCTGGTTATGCAATCCTGCTGAGCCACTGTCACTTCCATCAATACCATCCCATTAGTGCTGCTAGCCCCGCAGCAAAATAATTTCTTTAACTTTATAACCACTCTGCTGCCAATGCCTGAATGTCCCTTGTTGAAGGACACAGAAAATTAAAGCAGGTAGTGCTGCTTATAATAAAAGGAAGAAAAAAAAACCCAAACCATCATCACTAATGGCTAGCTCAGTTCTGAGAAGGCTCATGCAGAATTTGTAAAGCCTCCCCAAACACACAAAAGGTAAATCCATTCAGCGCTCTGATTACCATTTTGTAGGATATATAATACTATTAAGAAGGATGTCTTCTTAGAAAACAAAAATAATTGCGTTATTGTACCCTTGAATGGATTTTTTGAAATAGAGCACAAAGAAGACTAAAGTATACACTGGAGAAAATTATATTTTCTCCATCCAAATTCATAGCAAGAAATGGATGCAGGCAGGAGTGATAAGTCTATTTTATGACCAAAAAAAAAAAGAAAAGGTGGTTTACAGCACAAAAGGTGAAACAGAATGGGAGAATGCAGTTTCTAGGAGAACAATAAGATTTTCCATTGAAGCCAAATACACTATTTTCCTTACAAAGAAAATAAAATGTCAGTTTTAAAAGGGAAGTTTGTCATTATTTTCGCCCAAGATAAACACAGAATGAAAGAGCAGGCCACCATGAAGTTGTACAAAATGCAAAACAGTTCTATGCAGGCTGCATCTGCCAGTTGAATGCAAATTAAAATGTAGAATTGTCTGTGCTGGCTGTATGGAAATTAAATTGGATGGTCTGTGGGAATATCCTATCTAAGGTGAAGGAAAGATGAAGACAGAAATTATCATTTTGCCAAACAGACTTATGTAAACCTTGGGGAGGAAAAACAGATAAAATATCCTACAGTAACTTCTGTCTTATACATACAATATTGTGCTGATTCAGTATCTGCTTTTGGCTGTGGATAACACAGACCATCCTCAAGGTAATCACTCAGTTAATTAGCAAGCATATAATGAACATGTGTTCTCAAATTCAGTCAGACCAATCTATTTAGTTGTTATATTATGTACTGAAATCAGGATTACTTGGTTAGAGATTATCTTGTGCATCGGGTTTATACCTGGCATAATAAAAGAAGGGAAAGGCATTTTTTTGGTGTGCTCAACCAATTCAGTTGTGATTACACTAATTGCTAACAATGCGAAGCAGTGAGCTTGGAAATACTGTCAAGTGAGCCCTGCAGAAAACACGATTCAGGAAGTATATAACCAATAAGGAGCAGAACAATACTTTCAATTTCTGCTCATTGCACAGACCAAGGTCTTCAGAAGCACTACACATTGACAGATGTTTTCACCAAGTATTTATCCTTACTTCCAGTAAAAGGAGCCTCAGACCACTTAAAATTTTCTGTAAGTTCTTCCAACTTTCCATAATAAGATATGTCAGAAATATCCATGTTTGACCTGATAACTTTTCAACAGATTAACATATTCCACACAAGCTAAAATATCATGAGTCAGCCTGCTTCCCTCCCAGAAAATATGAGAGCAAAACTAATATAGTGTTCTCATTTGATTTATACATACATCCGGTGTATGTGTATATTTATAGACATATAATATTTCTAGACACTTAGGAATAGAGGGAGAACCATTATATTTGTAAGCCTCTCTGTTAACCAGAAAGTTTTTAAAACCAAAAAGTGTTTTAAATCAAAGTTGATACACTTAGAGAATTTCTTCTGTTAAAAAAACAAACTGAACCTCAGCAAGTTTCATAGTGGGTGAAAACTGACAATGATGGCTTCTGAAGCTCCTTTTTGGAGGGCACAGCTGGGCTACTTTTGGGCTCAGACTTTAAACACCACACATCCTCCAGCCCTGCTGGATGGATTGTTTGATGCATTGCTTTTGGAAGCAATTTTGCTGTGGCTAGTTTATTTCAAGAATGTCCATGTAAGTAGTCTGTGATCGGCATTTAAAGCTATTTCCATCGAGGTACATATCAAAATTCCCATTAGCACCAAAAGGTCTCTTTACTCTTCAGCTGCCACTATAAAATGATGCTGAGTGTCTGAGGGGTGCTTCTGTCCTCCACAGAGACAGCAAATGTTCTGTGCACCCCTCAGGCCCCATTCTTAACCTTTTACACGGAGCTTCTGCAAGATATTTCTCCTTTCTACAAGTGTGAACATCCTCCCGACGGCTCTGTAACAAAGCCAGGCTGGCCCTGCACCGCCTGATTTGGGAAGTTTGTCCTAGTTTTACAGCCACCCCCAAGGTTGGTTTTTGTTTCATGTTTATCACTACTCGCAGCCTAATTATAGTTAACTGTTGCTCAGTGTTCCACTCTTCACAGAAAAGAGAAGAACCTCTTTTTTCAGGTTCCACAACCAAAAGTTTAAAGTGAAGTTCATGACTGGAGTTAGAGGCCACAGGGAACAATGCAGCGCGAGCAGAGAAGCTGCTGTGCTCTGAGCAATACTCCTCTGCCACTCTGCAGCAAGACTGCAGCAACATTTGTTCCATATTTTGCATAATTTAGAAACCAACTGACAAGATTTCGAACGGGAATTTTAGAAGTTATAGGACTGACCATGAAGGGGGGAAGACAATTTTAAAAGATGCATGGCAAATAACTGCTTGTAATCACTGCCTAATTTCCAATGTATTTCTATTTCTGCAAATCAGTGGATTGAATGCAGCATATGGAAAAGATAACTTGACAGCAAATATGTAAGAAAGACTGCAAATAAAAAAAAAATCTACGAAAATAAATATCATCTTTTGTTTATGGTGAAACTGAGTGGGCAAAGATCATTTTGCAAAACTGATGCAATAGTTAAATCCACTCCATTTTAAGACCTCATGAGCATCAATTTCCAAGCACACCTATGATTACTGGTTAAAAACCACAGAACCTGAATAGCCTCAAACACTGAGAACAAAAAATCCCAAGGTTCTTCTCTCTGTTCATATGCCTTGTTCAGATATATCAGACTGCACCTAAAGCCAGATTGTGTGTTTACAACTCCTCCCTGCAATATGGCCACACAAATGAAAACACACAACCAGAAGAGATTCCATTATGAGGGCAGAAAACATGTGATGGGCAGGACTGAAGCACACAGCATAGTATGAAAAATAAAACTTAGTCTTAAAATATATTTCTGAAACCCTTGTGGCTGAAGACTTTAAAAATACAATTTTGCGAGTAAGAGATGTAACCCTGTCCCGTGTCATAAGAAAAGGAGGCGAAGTTTTGAATCTCCTCCTGTTTTTCTACAGAAGATTAAATGATGTTATTCACAGAGTAAGATATGCATGGCTGGGGGGGAAGTGGGAGTAGGGGAAGCTGAAAGAGAATGAATCTCAACGATTCCCCAAGACTTTTGCATGGACAGAACTCAAGGGAGAGAGCAGATCCATCACTGCCCCTGGACTGCTACTGCCAAGGAAACAGCTGGAATGAGCCTCCAGTCTACTTCTCTTTTGGACTAAGCTGAATGAATCCTCCCTCTAGGCTTTGAGGAACGTTACAAAGTTCAAAGAATGGGGAAGAAAAGAGTAAAAAAGGAAAGACTCTCCATCAAATACTTGATGTAACGGAAACACAAGGGGTCAGTGAAATCCTGGCACCCTCTGCAGAGGAAGGATGAATACAGGCATGAGCTGGATGGCTGGCAAAGCAATTCATGAATCCTTCACACGACTTAGGGATCCCCTAAGAAGTAAACTTTTCAGCTGTTTCACAGAGGAGAAACTGGCCAAACAAAAGAGACTTCAGGGATATCCCCCTTACAAACATATTGCAATCAAGGAGTAGAATCTACCAGATATTTTTACACTTCCTTCTCTTGCCAGTTAAAATGAGTAATATCCTTTACAAGTGAGAAGTACACAAGACAGCTGTTAATTGGCACTGTTACCATACCTCAGATCTTGAGTATTTCCCATTACTTGCGTTATGCCTCTCTTTGTTTCTTTTAGTCTTTTAATGACTTGTTTTCAAAAATGCAAGAAACCTTCACTTTCCAATCCTCCTGTCTAATCTTGCTATCAGTCCTGAGAGTGTATTTCCTGGAGGCATAAACAGGTTTGACTTCTGAGCAAAGCCTTAAACTTTCATCACTTCAAAACCAGGTAAACCAACTCCTGTTTATGACCAGAGCATAAGAAAGTAAGTGAACTAATAAACAAACAGAAACCTCTTGGAGACAATTCACTGCTACTTTGAAGAATATCTGTGGGTTTTTTTCCCCCTCAAATATCAGGACAATCTTTCCACTAATTCAGTTTTACAATGTTCACTTACATATTGGACAACTTTAAATGGTGTTAAATAATAGCTACTGATATTTAAGATACATTATCTACACATTTGAAGGAATGAGGTTAATTAGGATCAAAGCAAAATAAAGAATGATTATCAACTGTGATTTTATTACCCAGATTAAATGCCAGTCTTTACTTAATCATTTCTTGTGTGTTACCAAGAAGTGTATCTTCCAACTTTTTTAATGAGTAAGGTGAACCATAATGAGGAAATCAAAGATCTGAAATTTAAACTTTGTTCTTAATTATATAGAAAAGAGATGGTAATCACTTTTTCAGGCAATTACCATGCAGCTCTCTAATATAAAGCTACACTGTATGTATTACATCAGAAGGAAACTGAGTGTGAAACATATTACTGGTTTAGGAGAACAAATGCAAGAAAGGGAAGTGTTTTAATCTATTTAACATTTTATGGGTTACTCATCACAATTCTGGAAAGAAAAATAGTGCCAGCCAACATAACTGGTTTCTACATGAGATCTGTTACACAGTCCAGCCATCCAGATGGACGTAAATTTTCACACAGCAATACAGCAATCTACTGTTTGAGCCTTGCAGCTTGCTTTGCAGCAATGAATGTTCACACAATATTTATGCTGAAGCTTACAGGATAATCCTTAAGCTGAGCTTGTCTGCATGGAACTGCACTCAGTTCACACCAGGACCAGCTTCCACTGGTACAAGCTTCCTTCCAGGATTCAGCCTTAGCAATCAGGCATCTGGGGCTGTGGGCTGGAAGTTCAAATTTACCTGCAGACATCCTGGTATGAATCCAGAAGCCTTATCATAGTCATGCACCCTTGAAATGGCTGCTGGCTTTCAGTGATTTGAGAAAAAACCCAAACAACCCCTCCCTCCCTCTTTCCTGTTTTTCCTTTTCCCTCTTCTAAGTGCAGTGCTACTGAGATGGAAAGCAAACCCCACTTCTCTGCTAATATTCCACTTCTCTGTGCTTATATCTTGGTTTTTATATATCTAAGTGCATGTTGACTGGATCAAGATGTTTTATAGAACCTCCTTTCAAAAAAATGGACATACAATTAAACCAACACTCTCACCAAGGACATTGGCTGGCATTCATTTTCAAAGACTTTTCTCTCAATAGCTGGAATATAATGATAACCACATCATGGCTGAGAATGTAAGAAAGAAAGCAGGGGCAGCTGAACAGTATGAAAGACAGCACTTGTTATCAGCCACTAATTCTCCTTTAACACTGCTGGCAGTAGGAACAGGGTGCTTCTCAATCAGCCCCAGCAGTACCACTCAGAAAAGTCAAGTATCTGGGAACTGGTATCATCTACACAGCTAATCAGTGTGCCTTATAAAAACTACATGTTCTCCTTAGACCTGAAAACTTTTCTTTTTTTTTTTTGAAAGTAGTACTTCTGATCATGAAATAAACCTTAGGAAGTCAATTTGGAGCTGTGTGGGTCAAGAAATTACCCCCTATACACCCACAGATATCCAATTGTTCTTCTTCAACAGCTAGGCAGAATTTATTAGGCTCAAATAATCATCCCACAAGGGAACCTCCCATAACTTCAGTGACAGTTTGCAGTTTTATATTTCATTTGGGGGCATCTTTAATAGAAAAAGGGATTGCTGGCAACCTTAGTTTTAAGTCTGTAAAAAGCTGCTGAAGAAATACAGCTTAATATAACTTCTTTTTCTTCTAGGGAAGAGGAGGACACAAAACATGCTGCATTACATGAGCCAGGACAGATTTAAAGTTTTCAGTGTCATACTTTCATTAGTGTACAGGGTTTTCTAAAAATAACTCCTGCTAAAGCTAACATTGGGAATTCAGTATTGCAAAGATACGGCTCTGACCTAAAGGAACTAAACTTTTCGTACTATAAATATAGATACAACAATATCTATTAATAAGTTGATGAATTTCCTTTTTATCCCACATGCCTCTCAGAAAAAAAGGTAAAACAATTATCAAACATATCCATACATTGTGACTTGGCCACATTATTTGCTCACTGGGTACTGACAACTTTGGTAAATTTAAATTCAGACCTTGCCTCAATACTGTTCTGTTCTTTCAACTCTGGATATCTAAAAACCTTTCAAAATAGCATTTTTTTTCTTTTCCTTTTCCTGTGATTTCTGGCCTTGGACTTCTCAGGTTTCTAATCTTTCCCTTCTGTCTCCTCTAGGCTCTACGTGAGTATATAACCCCGTATTTTGCATTTTTGTATTCCCAGATTCTGTATTTACTGGGATACTTGAAAAGGGAAGCGTTACACTGCTAACACCTCCGTGTTTCCTTGCTCTCAGAAAAAGGAATAAGCACAAGTGTTTGCAAGTCCCTGCAGTGCTGCTGGGGTCAATTCACAGAGTCACTTTGCCTTTGGCAATTGTGTAAGAGCTGCTTAAAATATAATCATGCCTCCAAGATCGTGCTAGGAAATGCTGCAAAGATGAAATAAAATCCCTATGTCCTGTTTCTCCACGAGAAAAGAAAAATATGTTCGTGAGCCAATTAAAGCAGAAAGTTTCCTCAATGGCAGATAATTACAACTGAACGTTCTGAGTTTTAAAACACAAGCTGGGCTTGGAAATAAGCAGGTTTGTGCCTTTCTGTCCTATTATCCGATCGGAGCAGAGGAATTTGGGATCATCCAGCAGCTCAAGTCTGTAAACACCTCCCATCCCACAATAAGCACGTGTGCTGTCCCTAAGGGATCATCTGCTCCAGGTGACACAGCTCAGTAATGCGGCATTTTCATGAATTTAGCAGCGCACTCCTACTCTTCTGCTACTGAAGTTCACATCTATTCTTTCCAACTGGGGCTGCAAAAATCTCTGCAGATCTCTGCTGAGCTCGGGTGGAGGAAGGAGTGATGGCCACCACCACTTTTTCCAGGTAGGCTGCAAGCCCAGCCATATCTGTTCTTTTCCTCTGCTATACATGTGGAGACACAACTTAAAGGCTGACTCTCCCTGCAAGAAACACACACCTCATTTCTGTTCAAAAGAACACCACAAGTTGCCAGGGAATACCATCTTCAAAAATCAACAGACTTTGGATCATGCCTTCAACCACTGATGAACAAAAATGGCTTTTTTTCTCCATTTTGGTGTTTTTTGAAAGCAGGTTTGCTTTATGCATCTCAGCTGAACCCCTCCTGGAAGCTCTACTCATTCCTCTCAGGGATGGAAAGGAGCACATGCTCTGAGTGGGATGCTCTGTGGGCAGGATCAGGATGGGTCCAGGAAAGACCTCAGGACTAGTCAAAGCTACACCATCAGAAACACCAGTGCCTCCCGAAAATAAAAGTACAGCAAAACACAGTTAGGTTTGAATAGCTCAAAAAAAAACCCCCAGGCACTTCTACCAGACAGCACTTGATACAAAATCTTCCCAGGAACTAGTCTTTAGATTTATCGGTTCAAATCTGTGAGATATTTTTCCTAAAAGAGGTATTAAAAAAACCCTAAAACCTAATTTCAGAGTTAAATTTTTCTGTGAAGTACTTTCTTATTATTTTGAGTGATTCTACACAGATACTTACATTATTAATAGAAGGGCATACTGGTTTCGATCCGTGAAATCTTTTGGCAGTGACAACTGTAAAGGGAATTCTTTTAAGAAAAGAGCAAAACATTAAAGGCTGGTAGTTACACAGATGAAAAACAGTAACACTGTAAGAAAGCTTTTGGCTTGCTAAAGTAACATTTTGCCAGATTTACCGTAATCCTCAATGTGAAGCATTTTGATTTCAGTCTTGTAATTCTTTTTCTTAAAAACAACTTCTTTCAACACAGGGTTATTTTCCAAAACATAAAACTCTAGAAAACAGGGAGAAAAACCATGTTGAAAGGCATGGAGGATCATCACACCACAGATACAGCAACATTCAAAACATTAAAGAGACAAACATGCAATGATCTTCTAAATTAATCTTGCAATTGATCTTGAGAATTAATCCTTCTGTAAATAAACTTTTTATAATGCAACTACTTTTCAATTCAAAAATATACACATCCAGTCCATTTTTTTTTGCTTTGGCAGGCTTTGTTTTCATTAAGCACTACCAGTGCAATCTCTGATGACCAACATGAATAGCAGCCTCCCTGACAAATCCTAACAGCAGCTGTTACAGCACATATAGAGATCTTGATATATAAATATAAATATATATATATAGCAATATCCTAAGCCTCATGCAGGCATTCTTTTCCCCAATACTACCCATTCCAAGGAAATATTTAGCCAGAACAGCTAAATGTGGTCACTGCATGTCCTTATCTATCTTCTGCACTTCACCCAAGACCAAGACATCAGCTTGGTTTAAAGCTGCAGGCTAATTTGAAGCAACCCTTTTACACAGGAAAGAATGACTAATTCGTTCTTTCCTTTTTTTTTTTTTAAAAAAAACTCAAATTACTGATCTTGCTTCCAAAATTTAGATTTTTCAAATTAAATAATAAACTCTCCACTTAGGGCCAAAACACATAATCTGAGGAGAATGCTTGTTCTGGGCAGTCAACCAAAATGGTATAATTATAGTCTGAGGATGAAATAATTGAAGCAATCCTTAATCATTCCTTTATGAATTGAAGAGGATAATCTAATCTTGCAGTGAAATACTAATGGTAAATTATCTCTCTTATTATTTGGCTTTTTGTTGTTACAACAAACAATGCCTCTCTATCCTGACTTGCTCTATTTTACTCTAAGGTGCTGCACATAAATCTCTATTTCAGTAATTCACACTCAACAGCACTTCAGATGCAGGTAATAAAGAGAAAAAGTCTGCCTTCACAGAATTAAGGAGCTCCACAGACGTCTAAAATGCATTTATTTTCAGCAGCAGCTACCCTTTACTGAGCTGGATAAAACTCCCTGCCCTCGGTGTGCCATGGCACTGAGCTTGGCAAACATAAAGAGTGGCATAAAAAAAAAAAGAAAACAAAACAGAAAAAAGAAAAAGAAAAAAAAAAAGAAAGGAAGCAGGGCACTATTGATCAGGATGCTACTTCAACATGCAGGATTAGGATTAGCTCCACTCTTATGGTTGAATAGTTAGTGGCCCATGCAGGCAGGTGCAGCTCAGGACTTCTGGATTCTGGGAAAAATCCTGGGGATAACCCATTTCATGAAATGAGGATATTAAGAATTAGTTCAGTGCCTCAGAATGAAAATTTGTCCCCCATTGCTGTAATCCACACCTCCATGCTAGTGGAGTTACAGTGGAGCTGGAGGTAGCAGAGTTGTTACCTCTGCTGCACCACCAGGAAAATTCAACTGCTGAAGGTCAACCTTCCATTATAAAGTACCTCAGCAGCCAGGAAACCTTACCAGACTTGGTGTTAATATACAAAAACACAGTGAGTAAAACTTGACAAACAGAGGTATAGAATACCATCCTAAAAAGCCTTTATTATTAGGTTTGTCTTCACTGGAAATGTCAGTGGAGTTGTTCTGATTTGAGAAACGTAAGAGAAAGACTAAATCACCATATGCAGGTCAGCTTTTATGATCAATCAGCCAAGGACTGCACCTGACTCCAACACAATTGGATTGTAACTTTAGAAACATCTCTAAAAATACAGAACTGCACTGCAATGGCAGCATGATCTACAAAGAAAGTGCAAAGGATGGAGACCTGCCTGCCATCTAATTTACTCAAGTGTAAACAGAAGATGAGTCACATGCATGGAGTGTAAAACATATCTGAAAATCTGGGAATGTTTTAGTAATTTGATTCACTTCTTTCCTTATCATTTGCTGATCTGGATGTTGCTAAAAGGTAACTAATAGAGCTTTATATGAATAAGCCATCATTGGTTTTCAGGTACTTGCAATGGACTTTCCCTTCTCCCACACCCCACAAAACCATCAAGGATGATCAGAAAATTTACTTATCAGGTATACTCACTTGCGGTATTACTGGTCCTGTGCACACTTACAACTGGAACACCTGGTCCTGTGTGGAGGAGAGAAGAAAAACAGAGGAAAGGTGGGGCAGTTAGTCCTCAGCAGTTCAGTACCAAAGAATGAGAGCAGCAGTGATACACAAAATGGGATCCTGGAGGATCTGTGCACACATTTCCCTTCAAACACAGCACTGGGGACTCTTGGAAGGGACACAGGTTGGACCACAGGACCAACAAAGTGTGAAACAGAGATTGCCTTCTGCCTGTTCAACAACCCAAACCCTGCACCCAGAAGGAGCATTCTGTATTTTTTTATAATCTCCGTGGTTTAGTAATAAGTGAAGAAAAAAAAAATTATGGAGGCAGTTAATACTACCATTTAAAATATAACAGTTTGACATTCAGACACTTTAGTTTGACTGGGAAGGGAGCAAATTAATGATAATATACACTTATATTTTCTATGGAAAAGCTATACAGGTATTGAAAAATTATATTTCACTTAATTATCTGTTTAAGAAGCTACCTTGGTGTGCCAACTCTGCAAAACCAACTTCATCACAGTTAAGTCTAGGTGTGATGTAGTTCAATCCTATTTCACATACTTTATTTTCACTGCACAAAGAAACTAAATGCATCAGGAACAATTCTTCCTGTCAACAGCTACCGTGCAGATGCACGAGATGGTATGTGAAAGTGGGATAATGTCCTAGGTTGCAATACAGAAGTATATATTCTATTACCACCTCCACCAGCTGTGGGGCGCAGGTTGTTATCTCCTGCTCTGACTCACCCCTGATAACTGTTAATGAGCTATCAAGAACCACCCCCATGACTCATGGAATTATCTCATCCTATTGTGAGATGCTCCACCCAGGAGGGAGGAGCCAAGCATTCCCACCTGGATATAACCTGGCTTTGAACTGCACAAGCACCTCCTGTCTGCTGGATTGCCAGAGGACAAGAGCTACCCCTGGACCTTCAGGTGGAGACCAGTCCTTCACAGGATCACTGCTTCAACCTAACTACTGCACTTGGACTGCTGTCATCACCCTGACTAACAGAGTGTCAGGTTGTATCTGACTGTGTCAGTGGATTTTTTTGGTATTATTGCATTTATTTTTAATTTTCTGGTTAAATTACAATCCTGACTTGCAATCTCCCACTGGCTTGTTTTCAAACTAATACAGATAACCAAGCATTCAGCATACTCAGAAGCAGAGCTGAGGCTGCTGTCCCTGCTCTGAAGATCCCCACCAGTGTGAATTTACAAAAGAAAATCTTGTGTCCCCAATCCCAACATGGAATTTACATGTAAGAAGCTCAGTTTTACCTCAGAGTTTAAATTACAAGCATTCAGTCTTTGTTAGGAGAAGAAGAAAAATGCAGAAAAGCTGAAGTCCCTGAGGACCTCATGGCAGATGAAGGCAAGGACCCTCAGAAATTAGGAGTTACAATTCTCTTTTTGAGGAAAAAAAACCCAACAATTCCCTTTGAGAGTTCAGACACAGAGCTTAATTTATGTGTTTTGAGAGGCTGTCTCTCTCAATTAATTATGGCATGAGCCTAGGGAAATGTAAATACCTGAAATAAATGGCATGATGACATTCACAGCCTTCACTGAAGATTTTTATCAATTGCATTCTCTGCCTCAAGGGGGATGATTGACAAAAATCTTACAGGTAGATTGTTGACAAATCACAGCTTTCTGCCTTAGCTCTCTAAGAAGATAATTTTTTCAGGTGTCTCTTTTGCTTTGATTTGTTTTTATTTCCAGCTCTTTACTTCTGAAATTGTCATTTTGCTTTAAATTCTTATTTAAGAGAGACCATTTCTGAGGGGGAAAGCACTGGCGTTTTCTCTATTTGTCATAGTAAAAGATGGAAGGATGATGACAGATTTTGAAAAAAGGGAGATTGCAGCAGATTAAAAAGCCAATCAGAGGAAAAAACCCAGATTTGTGTTAGCCTGATGTGTGATTATCAGAACTAAGCACAGCACTTGGATTTCCCATTGACCTCCTATCACTAACCCCAAACCTACAGCTCATTTCATGCTGTATAAAAGGGGAGAAACAATTACTCTTATTTGAACTATCTCATTTGAGTGGAGAGAATAATATCTTGCTAGTGTTTATGAAGTGCTAAAGGAAAAATCCACAAGCAGTGTGGAAAAGGAGTGCCAAGGATGTGCTTGACAAAACTGAGAGGCTGAGGAGCCAATCCTCCATCTAGCAGGCAAGAAATAACTCCTCACTCCAGGAGAGTCTCTGAAGATGGATACAGCTGGTAAAATGAGCGAGACCTCCTGGCTGAGGGAAACAAAGAAGGAAAAACTATCCTAATAAAGGTGCTTGTGGGTAAACAGGAGGTTGAAGAATTGAAATTTGTACAGATCGAACCAGTCCAGAGCCCCCCAGGGGTTTTTCTGGGCAAATTGCTTTTGTAACAATTCGGTAAAGGCTTTTTGCTGTGGGAAAACAAGTGTGTAGCACACAGGAGATGTGCCATTTGTCTCCTCCAAGCAGTTTGCCTCATACTCTTACAAGCAGCCGAGTTTTGATGTCTGTTCTGTGGTGACCTTGCCACTTTGATACTGTCAAATGCCCAACCCAGCCCAGAGCCCTGGCACCACACAGGGCCACACTGCTGCTGTACCTGCCCTGGTAAAACACAGCAGGAAGATCCCTGGATAACTCCCAGCCAGAAGCTATACATCCCTGTTAGAGGCAGGCAAAATTACTGACAGTGGTTTATCAGCCCTGCCCAACATCTCCAGCTCAGGGCAGTCTGCTGGTCACACTCCTGGGAGGATGATGAGCCTTCCCAGCTCACAGAACCTCTCCAAAGTCACTGAGAGTCATGAGCTTGTTGGTGAGTAATCACATGCACAATCTCCTGCTGGCATCCACATTCTTGAGTCAAAGGAAAATGTTAAAAATTACAGGCTGAATATTGATAAAATAACAAGATGCTTTTGGACCCCAGCAAACTGCTGATTTGGGGCCAAAAACTCTTCCCAGTTTATCAACCCTCCCTCCTGCAGGAACCTGAGTCCTACCCCATAGGAATTATAACCTAAACCAGGGAAAACCCTGCTTAAAGCATGAGGAGCTCATTACTTAGAGAAGGACCTCAAAATTAGCTCCAACACTTCTGCTGCAGCTATAACCACATACAAACCATAGAGTCTGTATATTCTTCTTCTAATCAGCTATGTATTGTAGGTGTATTTCCACAAAAAAAAAAAAAACCTAAAAACAACAAAACCAAAAACAAACCCCTTATTTTAGCCAATATATATTCATAGCTTCTTTGTTTGGATACATTCAGTGCTCAAGTCAGCAGGTATTTTATTTTTGTGGGGGAAAAAAGAAAAAAAAGTAGAGTTGCAAAAGAAATAGAAAAAATGCATGCATATAAAATGAGCTATTCATATGTATTTCAGATGAATTGTGCTTTACTCTTTTCACTCTGATCCTAGCTACAAAAAATACTGGGGCCATTGTGTCTGTAAAATTTTCTAAGTTTCAAGGACAACAGGTCTGCCTACATACTTTTTTCTTGATTATCTTATGCTTTCCCGAACCTTTTCCATCACTTATATATCAGTGTTTATTTCCTGTGTGTATGTTATAAATTTCTCTGTGTGGGATGATTTTAGTTTTTTGTTTATACAGAAATTCTGAAGCCAATTGGTGCCATTAAGTGCTACTGGAATGCAGCTAACAGTAAAACTGTGAGTTATTTATTGCATTGCACTGATATAGAGGACCTGTCTCTGGGGATTAAACCACAGCTGCTTTTTGGTAGATATATCCATACACACTCATTTGGGGGTGTACAGATACACTGCACATCCAGGTGTACAAACACTGTTACAGAAAATTTTTTACCTATTTTTTAACCTCATTTTTTAACCACCCACTGATCCACAAGATCAATCCCAATACATAAAATAATGAAGCTGTTACAAGCTGCTGTACCACCACCATAAATTCTGAGGTTTTGGTGAAGGATTTTTATTTGGGGTGAATTTAAGCTGATGTGCTTTGCTTGGACAGAAGGGTCTGACATCACTCATTATTTAGCTATTACACAGAACATCTTTACTTGCAGTCTTGGAACAGAACTTTGATTAATCCACTGCTGAGCTCCAAGTTAGACTCCAGCCTAACGCCCTCCTCAAGGGAATACATTAATTCAGAAGCAAACAGCATTGCACCCTGTGCATTTGACTTACCTTTACAGTGCAGGAGGAAATGCCTGTTCATGGGGCTGAACTTGGCACTGAAGTATGTGCACTGCTCTTTCAAGAAGTTACATGAGAGACACTGACGGTTCAATGACCCCACTGTTGATACACTGGGGAAAAAAATGATCAGAAACATTTTGCATTGGAATAAAACGCAATAAACCCAGAATCAGTTCATCAGAACGACAGAATTTTAGTTCCCAAACTTGCCAAAACACCGCTGGCTCCTTTTGTGCCTGATGCAAACAGTGTCCACATGACTCACTGGGCAATGGGGTCAGAATACAAAACCTGCCCAAAGCACCTCTGGGACTGCAGAAACTCACAGTGCTGGGGAAACAGCAGCAGCAGGACACCATGAAAAGCTGCACTAACTTCAGTTTAAGTTGTGCTTTGCCCACACACTTTGTTACATGATTAAAGCCTATAAATATTTTTATTAAGAAAACATTGATTACTTTTATAACACAGTCATGTTAAAGGCTTGTATTTAGGTTTAACTTTTTAGATGCTTATAAAGGACTAGTGAAGATGTAAGCGCTAAAAACATTTTGTGTTGCAAACTTTTCAATTGTTTTTAGAAAATGGAAAATACTGGCAATTTTAGTTTTGAAAAGCTGTGATTCTTTCCTTGTTACAGCTCAAGCATACTAATTTTACACAACATAACTGATTACCCAAGCACCACAGCACTTATGGCTTGGGATGAAGAACTAATAACACAGCCCCATGTATTTCTTACCTGTGGAGCTGTCTTCCTCTTGGGGACTCTTCAGTGCTTAAGAAATAACTGTGCCCAAAAGAGGAAAAAGTTAGACTCAGTTGGGTAAACCGTCTGATTTGGGTAGTGTTTAGAGAAGTGAGAGATACCATGAGTAACATTTGTAAAAATTAAAAATTCACATATACCCATGAAGATCAAATACTTATACATAAACCTAGGTTCCAAGATTAAAATTAGATCCAATATACAGATTAGTTATTTCAGATGCTATACAATTTCCTGTTAAAACAGTGATGAACACAGGATTTCATGGTTTAAATTCCTTTCATGCCCAGGAACTCCAGCAGCAACCAGGACCTCTCTCTGCATATTAAAAATAGAGAAAGATTCTGCTTCACTCCAAGAGTTTGCAATATAAATCCAAGTAGTAGAGAAAGGTCACAATGAAATTATATCATATATTACAATAAGTCTCATGAGGTCTGAAAGCCTTTTTGAGCTGTGGAACAACATTTTCTTCTATAAAGTTTGCATGGGTGGAGAGAGAATTTGCAAGAATGCCAAGATGGTGTTTCCCTGACGAAATCCCCACAAAGTTTGTGTTTGACAGGCAGAAGGAGGGCGAGAAAATCCCCTCAAGAGGCTGAGACAAGCCAAGTGCAATCTGTCCCCTCTCTGCAGCCTGAGTGCATCCAGACCTCATCATTTCCCCTGGGCATTGTAGCAGTACCAGGAAATTCTCTGTGGATGCATTTTCAAAACCCGCAGAAGGACTCGGCAAAAAAGGGTTTTCTCCAGTAGCAGTGGAGAAGGTGGGACTTACTGCAGCTTCAAAAAGGTCCTTGCTGAAATATCATTTATTTTAAAGAAAATGAATATTAGATATGTCTGTGTATTTTCTGCCATGGACAGATAAATGTGGAAACTAAGCAAGATCCACTGAAGTTAGGGGGAATCTTCATACATTTTGTGTTAGTTCTAAACTCCTCCCCAAAAGCACCAAGTATGTTCTGCATTTCCATCCACTCTATCGCTAGGATGGGCTTAGGAAAGAGTTCTCTGTGAGGGAGCTGGGTGAGAATCAGGACTTCTGATAATCTCTATAAATAATTTGAATTTATGATGTTGAATCAGAACTCCAAAACTCTGAGACCTCATGCAGCAGAGGTTTGACGCTTTATCAAGTACTAAAAATTTACTATGACTCTTTATCTGTATTCCAGTAAAGAAGATACCAAAATGTTATTACTGCTGCACTATGTGTTGATTTCTTTTATTCAGAAAAACAGAGTGAGTCAAGAGATGCCATAGTGTGCTTCTTTCCCTCGGCATAAAAAGCATTCAGGAAAAGAATGGCAGGTGAATTGTGTTACAACTGCACTTTATGTGCCCAGGTGAGTCAAAGTTATGGTAATGCTCAAAACTGAAAGAAATATTGCTGTTTAATTTTGAGTTAAATGCATTCAACTTTATTAACTCAGATCTTTTCATAAGCAATGAGAACAGTGCTTACATATTTTGAGTATTTTCATCATAGGCCAGGATTTTGATAACTTCCCAGTTTCCCGATGTCAGATGTCTCACACTGATTTGTTCACTTTTAGCCTGGAGAGAGATGGAAAACATTAACTTTCACCTTGCTACAATTTTCTTTGCCTAGCAGGATTGCCTGCACATGTCATTACTGATTACAGCTTTTTAAACTAATATGCACCACAACATCTTTAAACCACAAACCTCACACTTTGACAGGCCTGAACTTCACTTGTCCTTTCCCTCCCATATAGAAACCTTTCAAAGTCATTAAAATAATCTCATTTTTCTGCATTTTTTCTTCCAGTTGCCCACATGTCAACAAACAATCAAGGTCAGGATGCAATACAGGTAAAACCAACCCTTTGGCTGGAAGTTGCAGCAGAATCCTCGTCAGATATGAGTTAAAAATAACAAAACCTGAACTGAGAAGCTCATCTGAGGGTATTGCCTAGTGCAAAAGGTAAAACTGTGGCTTAGGCTAGTGAAGATTAAAACTTCAACCCTCACAGCTCGAACATACTCTATCTGTTTTTTTCAACATTAGGGTTATTATGCTTGGCCTGGATATACAAATTCTCAGTTTTCAAATGCAAGACACACTTTCTAAAGAAAAGGTGATGTTCCAGAGGTGATACTCAGTGATACATCACCTACAAAAAGTCATAAAGGCAAAAAGATTGTTTTGGTTTTTTTTAATCCATGTATTTCTGAACTGCACCCTGAGCTCCACATCGACAGCAGCAGCTAAAAAGCAGAAAATGTTCAAAGATATTCAATGAGACACACTGGGAGCTGGCAAGGCAGAACCAAATCCCTTAGAACTGATCTGTTTTCTAACAGATCCACAAGGAAAGAATCATGTAGCAACTCTGTGATAACCCTTTCAAATACCAAATAAAAACACAATATTGTGCTAGGTGCTGCACATATGTCTATGATGAGGGCTCCCTGTTCAGGAAGATTCTGATATTCAGTGCTGACTCCAGGAATGATTAAAATACATATTAGTGATTTATTGTAAGTGACTATTTCTTCTCTAGAGAGAGAGAAGCTGCAACTATTGAAAGAGATATTTAAATATTAAGATCACAGAATCTAACAAGAAACAGCAATAAAAAGCCCAGCCAAGCGTTAATAAACATGGTTATTTTTCAAGGTTACAGCCATAATACATAATTTATGAAGCTTGCAGAAGTTATCGCCTTGATCCATTAAAGTTACTTTATAATTCTTATTTCGTGGTTGGAAAAAAAGAGACTTTCTAGAGTTGCAAAACTCCATGAAAGAAACGTCCAGATACATAAGACATGATTCAATCCCATTTTGAGATTAGTTTCTTTTCAATATTTCATAAGTTACTAAAAGCATTTGAAAACAATAAACCACACATCCAGCCCTCTATACTCAGACAGTAAATAATCTGTGACAGACAGCAACCTTCTAGACAATAACTTCTGCTGGCATAAAGATTTAATTAGGCGCTCTGTGTCATTCACAGGTGCTTTTCCAAAGTGCAGTTTAAGAAATGCAGCCTGAGAAAGACCAGCATTTGTTGTAAGATCGAGAAATCACCATCAGTGATTAAACTAAAGTGAGCCATTAAAATTCGCTTCCTCATCCCTGCAAGCCCATGTTGGCTCTGTGTTTTAACTTTCCTGCACAAAAAGGCTGAGTTCTGTTGATGAGCTGATGTCTACACTGAGTGGAAGGAACAGAGAAGGAATAAGAATCTCAGTCAAATTCCAGATTTTCCACCACAGAAAAGCTGTGACCATCTGGGTTCTGGGGATCTGCTGCCTGCTTTAAATTCTGCAGGGCACCTGCTGTGCTGCTGTGGCTCTCACAAGGTGTGACAAACATCTAATGTGACAAAAGGCTTTATGTGCAACGCTTAATATACTTTTTATGCCTCCATGTTTGCTTTAGAAATAATGGACAATCAGATTAATGCAGTGTGTAAAACACATCGTATAAACATATTTCCTGCCCTTTACTGCTCTCTATCAGCTCCATTACCACGCAGGATGTTGCTTGCTGATGAGTAATGGTTGGTACGTGGGGTAACATATTTCCTTCTTCTCAGGAGCAGCTACACACTTAAAGCCAAATTTGTCATTGGTGATACCATTCAGATTTGTTTATCCACGCTGATGGCAGGCAAAATGGAAGTAACTTTTAGTTTTGGAGCTGTGCAGTACCCAGGGCTCTAACTCTGCCTAAAAGAGACAAAATACTAAATTCTGAATCATAAGCTTGACTTTAAACATTATTCTGCTAGAATTAAAAAGATATGTTAAAAAGTGGGCATATATTTAATTACCTTACTAAATAGGAGTGAGCTAAATCTTTGCTTAAATAATTTCCTGAATTAGGATCAAGCTTCCTGAGCTTTTTAGCAGTGAAAAATGTCAGAGCCTACAAGGTTAAGGCAAATTTGACTGTATCTGTAACATCCTTGGGAATGTTGCAAGTGAGCTTTCAGATCTAGATCATTATTATATCATGCATTTTGAAGACACGCATTCACATTGTTAAAGATACCAAAATAAGACTTGACTGACTAAATGGTTTTGCTCTGGTGTGAATTTTTATGTGGTTATTTTATTAATACACCTTTTCCAGACTG
The DNA here is from genome assembly GCA_013397955.1 of Grantiella picta. NCBI lineage: Eukaryota > Metazoa > Chordata > Aves > Passeriformes > Meliphagidae > Grantiella > Grantiella picta. The sequence continues at coordinate 505,493 of VZRM01003030.1, forward strand.
CCAGCTGAGTTATTGTTTTCCTTAGGAAATAGAATTTGACATGTCTGTGATCCCTTTCATCCTCACTGACTCTGTCTTGATATATTTACTCTAGTGAATGAGTATCTTTGTTCTTGTTTCTTCAGGTTAAATTCTCATTAATGCTCTTTTGTTCTTGTTCTGTCTGCAGTACACTGTGAACATATTTCAGGATTAATAATGTTCATACCAGAGCACTGCCATAAAGGCAGACAGTGGAGCTGCCTGGCACCACGTCTGCTATTTTGATGTTTTGAGTACCTTGGTAATCCCTCCTATGTCATATGGCTCTGCTGAAGCACCTGGATTAATGCTCTGAAGATTTAAATAGATGCCTTGGGGTGTTCCGTTCCAGGGCATAATTTCCTTTATTAGTTCATCACAACTCCATACCGGTGACCTTCAAAGTCATACTGCAAATTTATCTTCTTTCAGATCCTTCTTTGGAAAAAGTAATGACCCTGGGAAATGGAAGCCACTGAAAAATGTTGCAAAGGGTAATAAAAGCCTCCTAGCTTTCACAAGATTTTGAGTATTGCCTCTCTTTACAGTTCTTTAAGAGTAGATTCTGAATAGACATTTGAAATTATTTATTTTATTATTGAAAAAGATGCATGTATAGTGTATAGAGAGAGGGTAGAATTAATGTTTATTCTGGAAGAAGTTACAAATATGTCCCAGTGCACTGAGTGACAACCTGGACAGGACAAATGCCCACGACGCAAGTGCTCTGATCAAACTGCAGGGCAGGCCTTTGCCTGGGTCATGTGTCCTCAGGAAAAGTCCCAGATGACCAGCAGGACACTAAAGCAGCCTGAGGCAGAGCCTTACCTGCACAATGAACATGGCAATGTGGTGAAACTCGCCCCGGCCGCCCTGCTTCACCGGCACAGTCATGAAGAACTTGCTGCCATCCTTGGAGAAAACAGGCTCTTCGTTCTAGAAATGTAATGTTGGGTTAGTCTGGCACACTCTGCATTCCACTTCTTAACAAAACATCAAGCTTACATTGTTTTGTCTCCTTGTTTTTAGTAGCTGTTGTGCTCGTAAGTCAATTGGAGAAAAATCTTTAGGTCTTAAATATATTCTGCTAAGATTAACAAAAATGTGGTGGCTAAACCTAAATGTGGTGAATGTCATGTGCAATCCTGCCCTAAAACATGGGTTACAGACCTTGCAGAACTCTCCCTCACAATGAGAGCTCTGGTAATCTCATTTCTAATGCAGGGGGACTTTCCAGGACACTTTCCTTTACATACACACAAATAATGACACAGAGAACTCCTCCTAGCGAGGAGAAGTAAAGATTCAATGGTTTGGACTCACTAAGTACATGCTTAACACCCACTGATCTTGATAAAGTTGTATGGAAAAAAATAAGCACATTGAAGTGATATTCTGAATCAGAGTCTTAGCACAAATTGTAGCCTGATGTGATACCATCTCTCCGTGTCTAACTTTGCACAGAAATATTAAAGGAAAATGGCTTGCCATAAAAGCATAGTTTCTTTGTTAAAATGATTTCTCATTTGCACATTGCAAAATGAAGCCTGAAATGTAGTTTAAATAGAATGTGTTTCACCCAGTTATTGGACAGTTCTTCTGAAGCTATGAAAGTGGAATAATTTGCTGACATATTAGTCAAACATATTGTTCTGGGTATGAATTTAGAAATGTTATACATTCTCATTCCAATTATAGCCCATCTGACCTCTAATCTTTGAACTCCTTCAGCTTTAATTTGGTGAGATAATTTTTAAATCAGAAACAAATCACAGTAAATAGGACATGCCTGGAATGGGACTCATCTGGTGTGTCCTCAACCATCCCAGAGTCAGGCAGTTAATCTGCTCTTCATCTAAGGCTTCCTGAACTGAATCCAGACTGACCAGAAACTGGAGGGAATATTGACTCCAAAACCCTCACAGGTGTCTCGGGGTTTTATTAGCTTATAAAATCACACATAGTTGAATAAAAATTACGATGAAGCAATTATACATTATGCACCCAGAAATAGCATTTATACTGTACCTGTTTAGGAAGCCACAGGTCTGACTGCATTTCATATTTCTAAGGAAAAAAAAAAGGAAAAATTTGCTTTTATGGAAAAGCTATAGATAAAAATTATTTCCCACATTCAGCAAAAGGTCTCTAGGTATTTCATGGGTGTTTTTTTTTTCTACTGTGTTACAATTTTCTCATCTCTTTGTTGGCACTTGTGTTGAAACAAATGATAATTTAATTACAAAGTCAGCTGCCTTATTCAGAGTTTTTGGTAGAACACCACAGGGGACCTAAGAATGCCATTTCAGTCCTTTCTGATTAGCTATCAAAAAGCTTTACACAGGCAGCTCTATTTGTTTTTTACCTCTAGGCATCATTTGACAACTGGATGTTTTAGGTCCTTCAACACCAGGCAAACAGCCAGCATCAAGCTCAAATTGTGAGACCTTTTCAAATCACAGTCCCTTGCTTTAATGGCTTGCAGTGTGGCATTAGTGATGAGAAAAAAAAAAACAAAAGCAAATTATTGGGTTTTATTGTTCATACTCATATTTCACATCATGCCAGCTGAAAAAAAACCCTCAAAAGAACCAAATACCATGTACACATTGTTGGAAAAAATACATATAACATACATCAACTGCTGCAAATTCTCATAGTCACAGTGAAGTAATGAAAATTTATTAGCTATAGAAGCATCGGTACATATATGGCCTGGAAAATGAAAATCTGTAGCTATTGCTGATTTTATACACTCCTTTTCGAAATTGAGGACATGCAAAATCCTAAGGGAAAAAAAAAAGGTTTACAACTGCAATCAAAGAGTGGGATGCAATGAGACATTCTCACAAAGTTAGCCTTTCCTCATCCATTAGTGATTTCAAGAGCATCACCTTATCCCAGAGTGTAGAAACTCTGCAGTATGAGCCAGGTTTGAGCTGTGCTCCCAACAGTGAGAGTGCATCACAGTCCTTCCTCACCCTCCTAAAAATGTCCTTTGCTGCACTCGAAGGCTTCTGGACTGGGACTTTCTGTCTCTCTCTCATTCTGTCTTGGATTACAGCTCCCTGGATACCTATTTCAAACCAGCCCAACTGACCTTGGGGCTCAGAAAGGTTTCCCTCTCAGAAGCAGCTGCTTACAGCAGTTCAGGACCAACTTTCCTAATCAAAGGGCAAAAGGCTGGCAGGAACCAGGTGAAAAGCAACCAAATCTCCATGGTCACAGTCTTAATCCATACTTTGGGGATTTATTCATGGGTTCTGAGTCAGGAAAAGCACCCTGCAGTATGCAGAGCTTGGAATAATCTCTAACACTTCAATATGACTGACTTCAGCAGCAGACAGTGCTGGCAGCCTTTTGACTCAGAGGCCAACATTAATCACTCATAACCATTCACACTGCCAAATTACACCCTCTGCTTTGGAGCATCTGTTGGTACTGATATCAGCACGTATAGAAAATATTTATACTTTTAGCTGGTTCTGGGAAGAGATTGTGACTCAGAATGGGAAAGCAGCCAAGTGCATTCAAGATGCAAGACTGACTGTGGAAATGGAGAGATGGAATGCTGGAGGGTCAGAAGTCAAAGTCTGGGTCCAGGGGTGGAATGTGGCGGGATTCAAAGAGAAAAATGTATTTCAGCTTGGCTTACATCCAAAAATGAAGTATCCCTGTTGCCTTTCGATTTCTTTTATTTTCTAAATTTATTAGAGTCTGCTATCAAATTTGAAGGAATTGCAAGAATTTTACACCTTTTTCTTAAGTGTATGTAAGCTGTGAGAGACAGAAAGATATAAAATGAAACTCTGCAGGGGGAGAGAGGAGAAACCAGTCAGCTGAAAATATCTGTCAGAGGACAGGCTTGTCACTGTGCTCGCTATATCCCAAGTACACGATGTTCAGCAACTGCAGTTTCCACTGAAGTTAATGAATGAACAAAGCTTAGTAATTCTGAAAATGTCACTCGAAGTTGCTAATTGCGTGAAATCATTTCACCACATTTGGAATTTCCTCACATCCATTTCCTCCCTGTTGACTAATTATATTCAGCTTGCAACTACTGTATCTGCAAACTGATTTCCAAAGATCTTTTTTCGAATGTGAAAACAAAATGCAGAAGAAACCTTGAAAAGAGACCTTGGGGGGAAAAAACCAAACAACTCACCCTGGTGCAAGCTCCAGTTGTGGTTTCACAGACTGTAAGGATGGAGATATTCTGAGCTCTGTTTAACCACCTCACCACAGCCTTGGTGTTGCTTATCCATTTCACCATGGTGACATAATATTCCCTGAGCAAAAAATTTGAAAACACAATGTTCAGATCTTTGATATTTCAGAGTAGACTTTGAAACAACCCAGCATATATACAGTTAATTCAAATGCTGAATTTGTACTGCATGGCAGTGACAGTGCTGAGGGATGCAGAAAATAACCCCAAAATTCCAGCATCTGTGTTCCTACAAGTGGGAAGGCTCAGTCCTTCAGTGTGATGTTCCCCTGGGAAACTTCTGCATATATACACAAACTTTCCCAACTGTGAAACATATGTTTGCAAATGCACATGAACTGAGTGCTTTCCAGCCAGCTTGGAAACAAGCACTGAATTCCAACAGCAGCCAGTATTTTCCTACAACAAATACCTTCAGATGACACACATTTTTGCAAACGAATCCAGTCCTACTGCCAAACAACAACCAAAAAAAAAAGTTCTGAGAGTCTGTAATATCAGAGTGCAGGTAGAGCCCACTTCAAAATTATAAAATAACAAGTATTTTATGACAGGATTTCTGGATAAAAGGCAAGTCCCTCTCACTATCCCTGTGTTCCTGTTTCTGTCTTAACAAACAGCTCATAATATCAGCCGAATTGTCTGTCCTTAACCACCCTGGCTGAGCACATGAGCTCTCCCAGGCTTGTGATATGAAGGATTTGCCTCCCTCCCCCCAAAATCCTGCCGGGCTGTCAGGCTGGGGATGCTACAAGACAGACCTGCTGCAGTCTGTCACCCCAGCCCAGCTATTCCTTCCCTTCTGCACTGAGACAGCTGGCAACCTTCACAGCCCAGCTGAGTTTTGTGCAACAGTGGAGTGAGTTTGTCTGGAAACACAGACCCCTTTAAAACAAGGGGCTTAGCTTGAATAGAATTAGGCTTTTAATCTATTACCGATAGAGATCTCATTGCTCTTTGACAACATGCATTTAATTATGCATTCAAAAGCCTCCTTACCAGATCAAAGATGCTAAGCAGCACCAGCAGCAAAGCTGTGCAGCTCAGGCTGCACACAGGAGAGGCAGGGGACAGGAATTCACTGACACATCACAACAACCCAGCATGCACAGCTTTCTTTGGCTTTCCTATCTGACTTTTAGAAAAACAGGTATTTTCACATGTGGATACCAGAATGATAAACAGAAATGGGAACTTCGAGTGTATTCCAAGTCTAATATTTACTTTTTTTTTTTGCTTTAACAAATGTTTGATCTTACTGAGGGGCAAAAATGTATGCACAAGTAAAACAACCTCTACCGTGATGACACAAGCAGGAAAGCAATCAGTTTGTGTCTCCAAGCTTCTCAGGCGCTATTACAAGTGATCTGTTGTTTACACACCTCAAGTTTCCTCACAACTCTGCTTTAAAAAGGAAAGACCAATTGCATTCCAGACAAAGGACTGAAGCAAAATATTAAATCATGTTTGCCACTGAATGAAACGTAACTGTACACATGAAATGGAAACACTAAGGGGGAAACAGTAATTGCATGAAATACAAACATGTATTTGGAGGAAGACTGTCAGTCTTTTTGTGGCATTAAGAGTGCATACTAGGTGGTAAACTTTTCTACAGAATAAAACTTTAAGGAGTAAAATTTGCACGTGCTATTGCTATCTTTATATCAGAATAACCTGAACAGAACTTGGGAAATATTACCAAGCATCTTTACAGGATCCATACAAGAAGCAAATGATTTTTTCAATGGATTTATTAATTGAATTTTTGACTGAATTTACTCAATCTTACATCAAGTTCCCAGATATCCTAAAAATTAGGGAAACAGTTTTATGTCTTCAGAGTTCCTGCACCAGACACAATTTCGGACAAGTTGAGAATGTGAATGTTAATTTTTGTGGTTATAACCAACAGAACATCTTTCCCCTTCTCTTTCCATTTGTTTCTCTGTGTAGGAGGGAATTTCTCCAGAACAGCAGTTGGTTAGGACCTGTATAATAGCTATTTCTAAAATGTTTCTGCCCTGAAAGATCCTTAACACTATGTGTGATAATGAACTATTCAATTTAATTCTGAAAGGCTCCCATGACCTATTTACTAATGACTCCACAATGAATGGATTAGAAAGGCACTGAAATAAATTGACTGCTACAGGTAGCTACTACTTTTATTAAAAATGCTAATACTTTAGAAAAAAAATCTCCCAACCATTACAAACTTCAAAGATTTCCACTCTAGGGAAGTCTGTTTAAAACACGTTTTTCATACCTAAATATACTGATATATGGACATATATGGGTTGATGACCAGTGTGAAGACTGTTACTGAAATCCCAAATCAGATGCACAATTTACAGTAAAATTGGCTCACAATTATACAATCTTTCTAAATTTTACAGCATGGGAATTATACCTTAATAGTTAAAATTAAGAGGGAACTAACTTTTGTCCCCCAAATTTAAATAGAGTTCCTCAGTCTTCTCATGCACTAGAAAGCCAGAATTTTTAATATTAATATTATTTCAATTGAACAGCAACAGTATCTTCATCAAAAACTGAGAAGCCTGGCAACGATGCTCCAGAGATTTAGTTTCAGCTTCAAGATTAAAAAAAAAAAAAGGTTTTAAGATACTAATATTAATATTTGAGTCTGCTACTGCTTCCATCTGCTGAGGAGGCAGAATGAATATGAAAAATCTGAAGTGGAACCATAACATCTGAACATTTCCAAGATTATTTTTTTTCTTGGGGATTTACACATTGCTTTCTCGCTTAACTTCTCTGCACCTTCTGACACTTAAAGGAGAACTTTAATGCCATTAAGGAGAGTGAAGATGCTGATCTGGATGGCAAGAAATCTCTTTCAGATCTTATAGCACTGCTAAAACTAATGAAGGGTTAGCAAGCAGCAGGAGATTTTATTATGTTTTTCAGTACTGGCCCATCAATAGAAAGAAAATACTTCAAAATGCTCAACTCATTCAAAACAATTTCCCCTACTAATACAATAAGTAAGCATGCCAGCTGACACCAATAATTGCAAGGCATAATTCACTATTAAATTATCCCTGCAGTAAATTAGAGTACCTCAATTTGTGTAGAAGAGAGCTACACCAGCCTAAGATTGCTCACAACATTTGTGAATAAGTGCCCACTGTTAACATCCTGATTGTTTTGGGAATAATTGCTAAAAACATTTGGCGGTTTGTAGGAACTGGAATAACACAGGCAGAGGTGGTTTTTTTCAGCCAGAGGTAGCTTTTTGTTTGCCAACCCTTTTCATACCATTCTCCATCTGAAAATGTCCTGAGTGAAAAGAGGATGTGGAATTTCTCTGGCTCTTAGACAGCAGCCAGATCTGGCCTGCAGAAACTATTGTTATTATTATTATTATTACCTCTATTACATAACATTTTAGGGCTAGAAGATCACCAGTATTCTGTACTGAAACCACAATGGGAATTGAATCAAGATGATTGCAATTCTACTCAAGGAATACAAATATAGGAAGGGATGAAAATTTTCTTGCCCATGAAGAAAAAATTCAGGCATCTCAAGCAAGGATAGGCAATCAGGGGCTCAGCTTATCACAGCAAGTTTAGCAGGAGAGTCACCAGTTGCAGCCAGACTTCATTTCCTCAGCCTCAGAGGAAATGTTAAATCAGCTCAGTGGTTCTGCTGGAATTTCCCCCTGAAAACCACAGCTTTGCCTTTCTTAGCCTGTCTGATCTGGTGTCACCTCACCTTCTGTCACCTCACTGCCCCTGTTAGCTGGCATGAGAAGACAGATGAGTTCAGAATAATTCTAACTGGGGGAACACTCTGATTCTCTGTTCTGTGCAGCTGCAAGACATTGCTGCAATCTCATGACAGAACCAGAAAGCAACAAGTTGGAAACACAGCAAGAAATTGCTGGGAGTGAATGAGTAACAACCTCAGAAGCAGGATACTCCCCTTAATCATAGCTTAGGATTCTTAATTTCATGTATTTCCAATAAATTGCAGCTTTTTAAGACATCAAACATGAGCCCATCCCAGCCCCCTGGTTTATAAGAGGAGATCAGCCCAGTACAGCTGTATTTCATTTTATTTCTTGTCACTAGGTTCAGCCATGGGGACTGAGATCAAGTGCATTCCAGCCAAAGATAAGTGTTGTGCTGATCTAAAAGGGCAATGATTAGCCTGAGAGACAAGTTAGGTTAAATCAAACAAGAGTTTCAAAGCAATGAAATTATATACCTTGACTTAAAGCTGTCAGGTGGCATCAGTTCCAGTGTATGTGCTGGTCCATACAGATTAACCACAAACAGCTTTACTGTTGGGTTTGTTTGACCTGCCTTTGGAAAAGAAAAAATAAACAGGAGTTTAGTTAGAGGCACTGAATCACTGACAGCTAAGCAGACGCACTCATTAACATAACTCAGTATTTTTATAATAATAGGAATTTAATAAAGTTCAAGTATGTTAAACCTGAAAAATTAATTTCACAGCCATATGAATCACACAGATAAGAATATGAAGCATTGAGTGAGTCTCTCATCATCCTTTACTGCTGGCAGACCTTCCTGTGCAGAGCAAGTGACCAGCACTGAAGTGGCTTTGCCCAATTCAGCAAAGTCAGCTGCCAAAACAGTCAGTTCCTAAATTTGCAGTTAAATCCAGCCTCCAGCAAAGCCTTATTCAGATGCTATTGCTCCTTCTAAAAAGCTGCACTAGCCCAGTCTGAGACAGCATTCCTCCTCTTCCTCCTCTCTTTCTCTTTACCATTTCCCCTCGTTCTTCTCTCCCTTGTTTGCTGAGCTGAAAATCTCAATTTCTGGCCTGGATCAGGAGCCAGCTGCTGTGGCAGGCCAGCTCCAAGGGAAACAAAATGCTTTTTGTTGCTGAAGGGTAATAACATGGCAGTTTGATGGATATCCACTGGGAAGAGTGTGATAAATCTGGAGCATCCACAGGGAGGGAATCCTCCTTCTCCTATATCATGGCTCATTACTGAGGGATGTTCCTGAGATGGAGAGAAAGCAATGGGGATGGAAAGAGAGGCTCTGCAGGGCTGCAAGGAGATGCTCCTGGTCCCACATCCCTGTCCTAGACATGCCATCCCCAAGTCTGCTCCATAACACATATAATACCCTTGGGATACAAAAAATTTTGCGTATTCCTCAACGGGGATGACTCCTGTATAATATTGGAAGGAAAAGGTAAAAATCACTGAATCTACAGATTTATCAGAGAAAACTACAAAGTTGTACACTTGGCTCTTCACAGGCTGGAATATACCCAGAAATTCCTTTTAGAGATTGGGTTTATCTTAAAATAAATCCAGAATGCTGTAACCACTAATTTCTGAGTACTAAGGAGGACAAGGAAGCGGCACTTGTGTGTTTTTAACAATGCTAAGGGGAAAAAAAAAGTTTAATAAGCGATAGACTTTTGGGAAGTGGGGATTACTTTTCTTTTTTCTTCATAAAAATTTTGACATCTGCCCCAAAAGAAATGTCATCTTTCCCAGGCATCCTTTTCATGAACACAGCCTGCACAATTGCAGAACTTCTTTTCTTTCCTTGAAGAATACACTCTGTGTGTATGACATGTACACAGATGAGCATGTTTTAGGGTTCAGAAAAACATGTGTATTTCATTTTGGGTTTTAATCCTAGATATAATTTTCTCTGATGGTTGCACTCTATAATAAAGACCAAATCTTTTTTGTAATCTCTGTTGCTACACCACCAGCTTCATTACCAATTAATGATGTTTAACGGGTAGCTAAATTTGTATTAAATGGAGACATTAAATAAAGATAATGTTTTTTCATTAATGAGATTACTGAAGTAGCATTGTGTATCACTTTTATGCTGAATTGCTAATGAAATAGAATTACTCCTTTTTCATTTACAAAGCTGACTTAAAAATGTTCCTTGTTTTTTCTTTGGTCTGTCACTGAAGGCCTTTTGCCAATGAAGTATATAAACAACCTCTAAAATTACTGTTACTTCATGATTTCAGAGTATTATTTCATAGCAAAAATACATTTTATTTACATAATGTATGTTATTGTTTAGTAGTACCTGGTACAGGCTAACTGTTCAGCCATCAAGAATAAAGGTTCATCACCAAAAACCAGCAGCAGGAATAGCAGGGTAACAAGAATATTTTCTAAAGCTCTCAATAAACTTTCCCTGAAATATCAAAGGAGTAGCATATATGTGGATCTATGCACCCCATCAGAAAGGAGCTCAGACACTTTGAAACTGCATGCAAGGGCTGAATAAACTGATCAGCTGGGAGATCAAAACAACAGATCTGGAGGCACCTCACCAGAAAATCCCCAGAAAATGAGAAGCCATTTCAGGCATCATCCCTGTCTGGGCTGCTTTTTGACTTCCCAAAACAAATCCAAAAACCCTTCCCTAAATCTTCTGAAACACAGTGATAGTTCTACTTTTTTTTTTTTTTTCATTTTCATGGCCATGAAAATATGTTACTGTGGCTTATCTTGTTCAATGCCAGTCTGTCACATGTATTAGTAACAGCACAATCTACCGAGATCTCTGCATCCGTGAAGGAGCACAGAGCGTCTGACACCAGTGCAGCTGGGGTTGGACTTTTTCTCTATGCAGTCCCTGAAATGCTTTACCCTTCTCTCTGAGGTGCTGGATTGATTTTACCAAGCCAAATATCAGTGATGAAATAACTTCAAATTAGTTTCTCTGCTGTCCCTTCACCCGATAGTTTCTTTCCAACGAAACGCATTACAATGTACTGGAAAAAAAAAGTGATTATTATTTTCTGAAAAGCAACACGAACAAAATCAGCCCCTGTTACTGAGTGGAAACACTCTTGCCATACGGTTGGATATTGTCAGTGAACGCTGATCTTACCTTTGGATATGGATACTGCTTTCCCTTGGGATACAGCCCTCCCGTGAAGCGGGGAATGACCATGTTGGGTACCAGAGAGTCATTGATGGTCAGGAAGGCCAATCTTTCCCCATCTGGAGACCACCAGTGGGCAATGTGGGAGTGAAGAAGTTCCTCTGCAAAACCAGATTTCCTTAGGGTCCATAAAAGAACTGTCACATAGCATCCAGCTTATTCCCTGTGCCAACCTGAAACGTGTCTGCTGTAATTTCAGTAATTTCACATCATCCTGGGGTGAATGTTTGGATAACAGGGAGTATTGAAGGGCCAAGCTTTAACCATTTTCCTCAAATTCATACTTTCACTGACATAAATAAATCACCTAAACGTGAAAGATGATTCTACCTGACATATGTTTAATTTCATTACATTCCAATACATATATTTATTTAAATTTTAGAGGATTTGGACCATTTTAATGCTTTGGGGGTTTGGGGTATTTTTTAGGATTGTCTTTTTTGTTTTCTTCTCTTCATATAAAACTTCAGTACACCTGATTTCTCTGAGTTATAGCACCATGTAAAATGCAGATCTTCACACAGTCATATTTATGTAATAATTTTTGGAGTGCAATATTTTGACCTTCCTGTCCTAGTCTAGTGGACAGCTTTAATTCTTGGGAAGTTCAGTTTTTCTTGAGTGTAACCTTTTGAAAATCCAAAAAACTTTATTTTTACCCAAATTTTATTTGCTTTCCATATGAAAGCAATTCTCAAAAATGTCACTCAATGTTTTCTTTCATTTATTGTCACTGTATTTCACAGTCAAAAGAAACAAACCAGAAACAACCACAGACACAGAATCCAAACTCCTGGAATCCCAGTAAAGCAGCTCCTGAGCAATTCCAAATTCACCCTGTGCAGGTCCTTTGCTTCCACTTGTGAAAAGACTTAGACTTTTTCATTACGTATTTGATATGTTGGCCTGCTTAGCAAGGATTCTGTATTTAAATCTGAGGAATTTGGCTGGAAACCTAATTGAGAATAGTGTACTGAGGGAAAAAGCCTGACTGCATACCTAATTTGAGAGCCTACCTAACAAAACTGCTTTAATTGTCAATAGAGACTCTCCAAGATGCTAATCGGATTCTGAGAGTTCTGAAGCAGCTTAATGGGTTGAATTATCTAAGGTTAGGTGAAATGAAACTGGGACTTATATTCAAAGACATGTATTCTGGGTGATGCTTCTCTCCCTGACTGGATAACTAAAACCTTTTACACAGGATAAGAGCAGAGAACCAATGGTGAATATCAGATAGCAAAAATCCCAACTGTGTTTGCTTTAAAATATTACTGTTTGCATTTAGACAAGGTTATTCACACAAAAAAAACCAAACTATACCCAGATGCTTTGTAAGGTAAAATGCTAATAAAAAACTCATGAAATGATGAAAGAAAACAAATGAGGTCAAAGGAGGAAGAGTGCTTGACTCAAATGAAAATCTCTCAACTTCACCTGGACAATATTCAGCCTGCTCAGCTTGTGCTGCTATTCAAAACCTCTGCTGGAAGGGGAGCACTGCTCTGGGTTAATGGGGAAGGAGCAGAGTGCTCATTCATGCCAGCAGACATTGGGGTTCTCCCAATTACTTCATTGTTATTGTTTATTGCTGAGAAGAGCTCACTGCCTGTCTGCAGCCCTGGAACCCAGAGAGTTCTCTGCAAGTCAGGAAATGCAACAGCCACTTGGGCAGGGCATTAAAAAACTTGGAAAATAATGAGCAGAGTCATTAAAGAAGGCTTTAGGAACTGCTTCACGAGGAAGGCTTTGGGATCATCTCCCACAGCACTTCAGAAACTTTCTAGTCCCAAATTAGACAACTTTTGCTTCTCATAGCTTTGACTCTTAGTAACTTCACTTTGTTTTAGCAAAAACTTGATATACCACATCAACTTCAATAACCTAGATCTGCTTAAATTCTTTAATATACACACTGTCATGTTAGATTTTAAGATTATTAAGTGCATATAAAACTATATTCCATTTAAAAAATGTTCTTTTGTCCTTATGTTTTGAAATATGATGCCACATTAAGGCATTTCAAAACACTAATGGAAACCCTAGAAGTGGGTAACCGTGAGATACAGACACAAATTACCGTTCTAACCTCAGAATTCACTTGGGCAGACACTTAAAAAAACCCCCAAGGTGAGGTGTTGGCTAATTACTGAAATGCCAAGAGGTGTGGATAGACCATTTTTAAGGGCCACGCCAAAGTTCCTTGCTGTATGGTGTTAACACCATTCCTAAAAAAAATCCAAACAAGAAATTCTGTATCTCAGGTAACCAAGTATTTAACACCAAGGTATTTATCTATAGAATACATGAGTCCCACAAAAATAGTAACTGATATGTTTATTAACTTTAAGCTGTTATACCAACCCAGATAATCTGCTCCTTTTTTTTTGTTTGTTTGTTCTGTTTTGTTTTGCTTTTTTCTTTTTTTTCCCCCTTAAATGTATCATTATGTTTAAAGCATTTTGGGTGCAGACAGAGACATTCTCTGGTACTGGCTGTAAAGACTGACTGAGCTAAGCCCCACTCAAATTTGGGTGTCCTCTTCCATAGGGATGCTTTAACTGTAAATGTTTTTGTAACTCAAAGCAAACCTTTTAGTTTGCTTTTTTTCCAAAAAGCAGCAAACTGAGCCCTTTCCCTCCTCACTTTTCCATGCTCCGTGGTGCTCCCCACATATTTGCCACATTCTGGTTGGAAATGAATTCCTCTTCCTCAGAAAACGTTGCTAGATGCAAACCAGCAGCCAATACAAAGAATGAACAAAGGCAATCTTGAAGGAAGATGAGAAGGGAAAGAAGCAAACCCAACCTCAGCATTTTCTGAAATTAATAGATTTGTGCTGTTGGGTCTGAACAAGGACCCTTCATCTGTTTCAATAAACAGATATATTCGTGCAGCTTACCTTCATATAACCAGTCTGCAATTCCATTAAAAATAATTCCTTCTTTTCCCGAGGATGTCAGGCGCAATGAGCTGCTCTTTACATCAGGCTGATAGTAGATGTTGTTTTCAAATATATAAATCTGGATGAGGTAAGAGATGGAGAGAAAAAACAATATTTTGGTAGATATAAATGAATGTTCAGCACTGAATACATAATTTCCTCAGAGGCTCAGAACAGTCTACAGAACAATTCAGCATGAGTTTCCAAAAACATTGTCTTCATATTCCCTTTTATTATAAATTTGAAAAAAATAAGCAAACTTTTAATACTTATGGCAAGCAACTCCTTCCTTTGAAATTGTCTTTCCAGTTGAAATATTTCTACTCATGTTAATAAACATTATTACATTCCTCAAAATCATACAGGAGACAAGTTTTACAACAGCTGAATGGATAAAGAAATTTTCATCTGTTTTTCTAACTGTGAAATGAGACACTTCTACAAGGACATACAGCATAGTACATACATCATAAATGTAAGTTACAGCTTCGTATCATTGTGTGCGAACACAGAGGAAAAGCAGAAACAAAGAGAAGTCTGCAGTTAACTCTTCTCAGCTTGCTGATGACTTCTGACTGACACACCAATGTTTTACCTCAAGTATACAATAGAAATGCTCTTTATTTTCAAGTCTGGGCTCCTTATCCTCCTTTTTCCTTCTTCACTGCCTCCCATCAGCCTTGTCTGCTCTTCTTTCCCTGCTCACTTTGTTGTAAAGGGTATCAAGTTCACTCATTTTGTGAGGCTGAGCTCAAGATTCCATGACGAAGTAAAATAAATTATAATGGCCACCTATGCACTTCCACAGTTTAACACAAAAATCAAAGTAACAGCAAGATTATGCACCATCTTAACTCACACTGAGAAAATGCACTGACAGGACTAAAGAAGCCAAATGGCACAAAATTTTTTTGTTACACCATTTCAGCAATGTACACTGATACATGGTGTCTCAGGGAGTGTAACAGGAAGTAAATATATTTCCACCAAAGACCATTTAAAAAGCCTGGTCATTTATCATTCTCTCATACTTCTATAATAAACGACTTATGGGAAAATACTAACCAAAGAGCAAAGCTTTATTATCACTATTACTGCTGTTCCCTTTGCTTCTAAATTACCATCTGAAATAGATTTCCCTATGAGTCCCCAAACTAATGATTTTTAACAGTAGCCACTTCATGATTTCTGCTGCAGAAAGCAATAAAGCCGAGGTTCCTTCATACCATGAGCAATGCAATGATTTTAACCATTACTGGGAACCAGGGGTGACTTGGGACAAAATCCTTTGTGGTCAGAATTCAAAGCTCAGCAGTGAGCTCAAAACTGAAGCAAAAATAGTTGATCCAGTTTGAATAATCCCAAATGTACTATGCTTTATAAATAGTATTTGGTACTGCTGAGAATTTCTGGGAAGCTGATGCATCACCCAACGTCAATAGCAAAAGAGAACAAGAATTAGAGAGTGCTGGATGTATCAAGCTTTTGAAATAGTATCAACAGGAACTTCTTGTGAGTGTGTATTTCCATAGTAAAAACACTCTTTTTTTTCCAAAGTAAAAGAAATGGATACAAGGCATGGTTAACTGCTTAATCAAAAAAACCAACATAATTTAGCCTAGTATTTGTTTTTTATGTGAGCTAAAACTGTTGCTATCAGACTACATTACAAGTAGACTAAGCAGTGGGAACCAACCTAAAGACCATTGCTGAAGCAAATCATGACCCTGGGATAAGAATAATTGATCAAAACAAACAAACAAACAAACAAAAATTCTTGGCACACAGTCTTGCAACCCTATGTGCCTTACCTGGCTTCAGCAAGCAGAAATAAAGATGTGCCCAAAAATTTCCAGGATGGACACTTCACATACTTCATCACTTTGTAAACTGTGTTTTGAGCAATGCCACATAAACCAAAAATTTCCCTTGCTGGTCTCTCTCCACTCAGGTATATGGGAGCAAGTAATAGTAAAAGGCTTTTCTTAGTGTACACTTGGGTCTATTTACCACATCACAAGTACTAAAATGTTGACTGCAACTACTGAATCTTCCCAAACTGCTAAAAAAGAAGTTGCTAGTGGTGTATCAGACAGGTATTCTCATGAATACATCACTGGCTTTGTGCCCAAAATGCTTTCACGGCTTTCAGGTATGGTGATAAGAAAATAAATTGAAAAAGGCACGAAGTGGAACCAGGATATGCTATTGTACGTGAAAATTATTATTATGCTTTTTTTTAACCTCTTCTCTTCTACCTATCTTTCATGACTATTAAAAATTTTAAAACAATTTTTAGCTGAGACCCTCAACTAATAATGCTGTAAATGGGGATAAATGTCAGAATCTGTGGCCTTCAAAATTATTTGACTTTTGGTTTTCTTAGAGATTTTGCACATCAAGTCTTAAACCAAATGGAGGAAAAACCCACAGAATTTCCTTAATTATTTTATTATGTATTTTCCAATTAATGAAAAACACCTGCCAGAATGTTTTGGATTAGTGAGATATTAATTCTTGATAATGATCACAATTATTTCAACTGACTGTGAAGAATCTGAGGCCCTGCCTGCCCAAATGCTTTACCTCAGCACTAATCCTTCTCTTTCTTCCACATCTGGCAGCCTCTAAACTATTTTTTCACAAACCTTCTCCTAAATTAATTCCTTCCCAAACACTTATTTACTGTTTGCAACATGTTTCACAATTACAGGGTTTTCTTCCAGGCTGAGGTCTGAGCAGAGCACCCAGTCCAAGCAGCGAGCTCCAGATGGCAGACAGCTGTGACAACAGAGCCATCCTCCCCAGCTGAACAGCAGCCCAGTGCCAGGAGCTGGAGAGCTCCCCCCGTGTGTCTTTAATCATTTCAAACACTACAGGCAGGGAAAAGTTGCTAAATCACAGAAAGATACTCTGCTTTTTCCCTTTGGGAGTGCCTCTGGAGCCTCCTGTATGGCACATCCCCACTCCATCCCTCCTCAGCGTTTCAGTGACAGCACAGCCTTTTCTGCTCCAGCTGGGCAGCAGCTTGCCCAGAGCTACATGCAGGTCACTCCAAAACCTTGGAGTTTTTAGGGGGAAGAAAAGCAGAGCTGGTCTGTTCAGCCTGGAGGAGATGGAGGGGAGACCTCACTGATCTGTTCTGTGTGGTGACAGTGACAGGACCCCAGGGAATGGCCCGAAGCTGTGTCAGGGGAGGTTTAGGTTGTGTATTAAAAGTTTCTTCACCCAGAGGGTGGTTAGGCACTCGAAAAGGCTGGAAGTACAGAAATAGAGGAGTGTGGCTATTGGTGTGGTTTGCCATTCCATGGATTTATCAGCACTAACACCTTGTTTAAGGAAGATGCCAACCAAAGTCTAAAGCTACAGAAAAGATGCAGCTGATAAGGTAACAAAGAACCTGCATCTATACATCTTTGGTTAGGAAAAAAAAATATCCATACAACAATCACTGGTCTCTGTCTGTACAGGTGAGAGTTCTATCAGTGATCCAGGAAAATCACCAAATTCTTCCACAGAACTCGAACCAACAAACATATACATAACTACTCCAATTTCGAAAAAACTTCAGCACTCCCACTTAACACTCCAGAGAACGTGACAGTCTTCCTTACCTTTCACACTGAAAACATGAGCTCTGACAAGACTAAGGAATTTCTGATTATGCCCAGAAGGACACCTCCAGGCACTCAGAAAGTGCTGCTGCTGCAGAACTCCTGCAGCTGCTAATGACAGCGTTAAAGACATCGACCCACGGCCATCCCTGGCCACATTGCTGGGGGACCCTGGCAAGGACAGAGAGGTCACCCCTCTCTGGAGCAGCACAGGTGTGTTCAGAGCCCAGTATCCCATGGAACACTCAGCTGCACTCTGGGCTCTGTGCAGAGGGGTAAGAACTTTGCTGGTGCAGAAACCAGAGTCACCCTGTGCATCCTCACAGAGATTTTGGCCAGCGAGCTCCTGTGGCTGATGGCTTCTCCTCAGCACAGCCTCCACCACACTCACTCCTTTCCTAAGCATTCAGCAAAATTCCATGCCTTCTTGTGAGACTGCCAGCTAATTAGTTGGATAATTAATTCCTCAAAAGCTTCAAGATGCTTTTCCATCTGGGCTTGCCTCTTACCATTTGTTCTGTCTCCTGTCTTACCACACATTAGCCATGGCCAAATCCAGCTGCCCCCAGTCAGATCCTTCACTCAAATTTCCAGATGAAATATGTTTTCTCACTAACAGCCATTAATACAAATAATATCAACTATTCATGACTCAGAAAAAAGTCAAATAAAGAATATTTTCTTAGTTGCCCTGCAAATATTGTACTTTGGTATTCACAGATTAAACCATGACTTCTCCAGTTTCGGGCACAGTGCTAAGTTTATACTGCATGACAATATGTATGCACACATATATATTGTATATATCTGAAGAGTCAATGTTCTTTTGTTCTTGAGCACACGGAAAGTTCAGTAAAACCAAGGATCTTACATAGAAAAAATAAGTGGTATATTAAAAGAAATTATGAATTCTAAAATAGTTTTTAAGTCATTTTTATTTTAAAAAATGTGGTGACCCAACCTACTGTTGTTTGCACCTTAATTATGGAAAAATGTAGATATCCATGCACTTCCTTTGACTTGTAAACAATATTAGAACTAAGTTTTGATTGCAGGATGAAATTAAAATCAAACCCCTGCATCCACATGGAAACCATTTGGTTGATGTTTCCCTACAGCTGCTGTTAAGGTATTTAAAGTATTTGTTGCCACTTTCTGGTTCACAGATCGGAAAAATTATAAAAACAGCTCCACTTCAGAAGTTTACAATTAGTTTTCATCAATTTAGAAAATACTGAAAATCACCCATAGTATCCGTCAATGCATTAGCTTTCAAATGGATACCTAGCTTGGAATTTTCTCTACCACTATTCCGCATCCTTCAAAGCTCTGAGAGACACATTTTTTTTCTAAAAGAGCCACTGATTATGTTATTTTTAGTCACAGTGTAATATCTGCTCTCTTCTTCAAGTCCAAACCGAGCAAACATTTTCTTGTCATCTGTGATTTCATTTACTATACTCCTGGGACTCAGACTTAAATTGAGATTGCCAGACCATTATTACACCCACTGTTCAGAAGATGAGTACCCTTTCCTGCCCTTTTTCCTTGCCAAAATCTTATTTACTTGAAGCAGATTCCCGCTGAAAAACAAGGCATAGTTAGGATTATGTGTTTTGTGTGCCAATGCAACAACAATGTGACTGCTATTTTCTTCTTTTTTTTTTCTTTTTTTTTTTCCTTTCACAGAAAAGGTAAATAAATTCTTCTTTGGGGAAGAAAACACCATCCACAAGAATGGAATTCTTCTGCCCTGGAATTCTTGCCCACAGGAATCAGCTGTGGAAGAAGCTCCATGGTGATGAAGAGCACAGTCACACCCTGAAGAAAGGGAAATGCAAGGTGGCAAACCAACACCCAAAACATTCATTTCACTGGGGGGCTGATTATTCTGCTAATGCCGTTCTTACAGGTCCTGCAGCAATGTCTCAAACCAAAGAGAATTACTACATTTCAGATAATATAAAATACAGAAAAGTGGTTTATAAAGCTTTTATAGTTGTGAATTTTAGAAGGTTAGAATATTCATTAACGACTTATTGATGCTCAATTACACAGACTTCTTCCAATAGCTTTTCATTTCTTTTTCCACATCTTAACAATTTTTCTATCCACATCACATATGTTACAGGATGACAATTTCGAGGATAGTTTTATGGGATTGTGTTGCAAAGCAGCTTTATTTCATATTCCTTTCCCATCCATTCTATCTGTAGTCTATTTAGATTGTGAGCTCTCACAGACAGGAGTGCAGGCTAGAATGTCTGATCTAGTTTGCAATACAGCTGCTTTGCAAGTCTCCAGGAGTGTATAATGGCTCTGATCTCCTCCCTGCAGATGCTTTTCTCTTTTCTTTTGCTGGTCAATCTATACAAAAATTTTCAGAGCCATTCAGCTCTGACTTGCTCCAGCTCTAGCACCACAGAGCACTAAATTATGCAGTTATATTATTATATAGGTAAATGATGCCCCATGAGCTACCCGAGCAATGTATGGCAGTGGACAAAAATCTGTCCTTCCATGATCCACATTTCAAACGTCATCAGACACATTGCAAAAGAGGCAGAAACCAAATAATAGATAACAAAATTATTACGATTGTAAGCAGTAATAACTATATTCACTCTTAAAGGTACCAATTTTCTAAAGGTTGTGATTGACCTCCACAGCAATTCTTTCAGAGGAAGCTATGAAATGTTTTGATTATATTGGAATTAAGGCAGAGGGGAAGTAGCTGTTGATCAGCAGGAGACATGGAGACCTCAAAGCACCAATGTCACACACCACCTTTTTGCTGGTGTCACTTACAACATGTTTATTTTATTTTTGCAATCATCAAGCTGCCAGACATAGCAGGAAGAACAGAACACTGGGGCACCACTTTTCTTCTGTCTAGATTAATGCCACTGCATCACAGTAATGTGTTAGCACAATCGTTTCTGAACAACTGCAAACAATCTACAAGGCTATTATATTTAATTGCTATTTAGATAGTTTATAAATCTACTGTAAACAATAGCGAGGATGCACTCATAATGCAGCTCTAAGATTAGTTACTAATGTCATGACATAAACCAGGCCATGAACTCACAGACTATCAGCAACTCCATGGTAACTCTGATGTTTATGTCCTTGATTTCCAATAAATGCAGGGAAGCATTGCCCTCTTTTGTTACAGCACGCATTAATTATGTTGCCTTTCCAATGATATTGGATCATGACGCTCACTAAATTCACACCCTGCCTCATGCCATGACAGCTTACCCACGAGAGCAAACATAGTGTAATGTGCTATATAAATAAAATCACATCTAATATCTGAACTGCGACCTACACAAAAAGCTGCTTCATAAATCTGCTGTACAGATCACAGCAGGACTGCCTTGCCCCCAAGCTTAAGGTCTGGATCTGCTGCCTCCTCCCATGGAGCTGCCTGAAGAATTCTGTCTCTGAGGCTTGGGCTGCTCAGCCCTTGATCTTCGTCCAAGTGATGTGTGGAACAGACTTAGCAAAAACAGTGAGTGCTCAGCAATTCACACTCCTCCTTCCTCACACTTACTGATCGCTTCTGACTAATGAGCCAGCATGGAGCTTATAATAAAATCATAATATGTCCCCACCATAAAATCTTCTAAAATGATCTCTGGTATTTCAGGCTCATCTCACACTGGTATCAAGCATTCAATTATGCTCAGACTGATCAATCCGTAACAAGCTAAACTGAAAAAATTTCAACCTAGTTACTCCTGAAGAAAAAAAAAGCAATGTTGGGAGACAGAAAAATATCTAAGGAAACTGTAAGGGCTTGGTATCAGAGGAGGAATCTTCTGTTTTCTTTGACAAAATGTAAGAAAGTAGCATTCTAACAGCAAGGACAAAAGAAAAAAGACATAGAATTGAAAATGCTGAAGTATAAAGTCATATTTACATTTTCTGCTATTCTTAGGGTGGTGAGCAATCACTGAGATTTGTACATGATGCAGTAGAGTAGACCAGGATGCCTCTGAGCATCTTCTACATGAGAAACCCTAGCAGAGTTGCCAGCTGTCCTGATGATGGGCCAGAATTTTAGTGGATGACATCTACCTGTACAGGCTCCACACAGCCCATCCAATGCAAGAAACACAGTTTGTCTTAAAATACCTCATCAGGAATGAGACAAATAGGAACGTTATTTTTACTAACTCTTATAACAGCACATCTGTTTGGGAGAGTTCAGAGTCTGGGAAACAACACTTGAAAATAACTATTTGCTCTCTTTCCACATAAAACTTTTGCCTTCTGTTTCTGTGAATGCTCTGTCATCTGCCATAAACAGTGAAGGAAATCAATGTTTTATTTTCTCTTAGACATCAACCGTACGTCTGTCTTTTTAATCCTTATTCTGCAGGCCTTGGAGCTCCAGTGGAGATGCACTCCCCACAAGCAGCTCTTTGCATTTCACTGTCTGGCTAAGGCTGAGTCAACATGAAAGCCTAACTCACTCTAACACAGTGCAGCAGAAGTGCAATCAGCTCTGATCCTTCAGCACAAACACAGTGGGGAAGTCATAACCCCACAGCAGGGGAAAAAGAAACATGTAAAGACATTGATGGGTTGGTGATGATGGAATTTAATGTCTCTTTTTCAAGGGGGACTTGGCTAAAATAGAGAGAAATATCCAGGAGAACTGAACAAGCTCAGTTGTTCAACCTTGATGAGAGGACAGTCACTATCACTTCCACTGACAGAAACATATTTATATTTCTGATGGATGTGTCAAATGACAAAATAAATTTTAACATACAGCAAACAGAACCCATAAATAGAAGAGGTCAGAGGAACCCTGCCACACAGCAAGAGTTCAGGGGGGTTTGCGTCAAGCTGGTTTTGTCCCTTTTTTGTCTGTTCCTAGCAGAGCTCTGTAGGCAGTGGTACCATCAGAGACTCCAAAGTCTTTTACCAGTCTTCTGAGCCAAACACTTTGCAAAAGTGAAATATAATTTGTGTTTACAATTGATTAGAACAACCTCTGGCAAAAACCTGAACCAGAAAGGCATTAGAAATCTTCAGACTCTTCTGTTTTGACATTTTGGGGCCTTACCATAGTGAATTTTCCTCTTTGTTTTCCAAGGTGTTATGGAGAGGGAAAAAAAAAAGCTGCTTTCTTGGTTTTTTTACTTTTTCTTTCATCTGACAGATAAAATTGTCATTTACATTACGTTACCAATAGATGGACACAACTAATTGTCCACCCCATGGTGTATTAGAGCCTTTTTTATCATCAAATATGAAGTGACTCTATGATTATATAGTCCATAGGCACAGGTAAGCATGCAGTGGTTTTGGGCAGAATTCTGGAGTTATATGAAAATACAGTCCAGAATAAAACTCAGTCTTTTCCAGCTCCAGTTTAACTAAGGAATTCATTGGATTTCAACCTCTGCTTCACAGCTTACATGGGTGGATATTTCTAAAGAATTTCAGACTTCTGAAATACAGTTTTCATGTTTCTGCATTACAGAAAGCCACACATTTTTCTCACAAGAAGCACAGCAGTCCTATTTTATGAGCCATTGGAGCTGCAGTTAATATTAGCTACCAGACGGAAGTGTGAATATTCAGCTATGCTTTGTTACCCACAGACATGTTGAACAACACGACAAGAGGTGCATATTGCTGTTTCCATTGCTCCCTGCAGGCTGCTGCATGGAAAAGTCCTCATGACTGCTCCTGTCAAACATGTGTCACTATGCTTGTTTGCCTGTGTCTTTGTTGGACTGTGTGTAAATATATATTTTATATACATGCACCCACACAAGTAACTACGTGAAAAAATAATTTGTGTTTTAGCAGAATGATACATCAATTTTCCAGTGCATTTGCTTCTGGATAAAAAATCTGCATTACTTGTGTGCAGGGCTTCCACACTGATTCAAATATTAGCTGCATGCTAGATCAGTGATAACAGAATAAGAACCAGGGAGAAGAAATATTTTTTATCACCCCTCTGGATTTATTCACTATAAAACTGCTGGGCTTTTTACTGTTCCACATGAAAAACAGTAGTAGAGGAATAATGCTCCTATAAAACATACGATTTTCTCATTATTTCTTCACCTCTTTGAAATACAGCCAAGTGGCTATTCTCACAAAGGGCCAGCAATATCTAATCCTTAATACCCATAATTTTAAGTTGCCTTTGATACCAGAACACGTTTGTTGTATTTCACCAAGCAAGCTGATGAAGAAACTTCTTTGCTGAACTTAGCCTTGCTCCATTTATATGTTCCTGTTCTCTAAAGCTCACAAAACTTTTATTGAATATATCCAGCCTTCTTAAGTAAAACTGAAATTTTTCCTGTTTTGCAACACTACCTCTGTTTTCTCGCTGCTTTCTCCATTCCCCTTTTCTGAGATGGGAGCAAAAGCTTTCAGATGGATTATCCCTTTTGGAACTAGAGAACATGCATTAAATGCTCCTCCAATCCATATTGAAGTGGAGTGAGCACCCAGAAATTGATAATGGAAAATGTAAACTAGTTCAATAGAATTCCTGCAGAGCAACTCATAATTTTTTTCTTCAAAGCATAGTTTGGGTCAAATAATTTAGATGAAAGGCAGAGAATATTTAGATTTTACAATGCTAGTTTGACGAATCCAAGAGAAAAATCCAATGTGTAGCAGCAGCTTAGGAGGAAGACAGTTTAACTGTTTTAGGAAACTCCAGTTCTTGTGTGAACTGGGCTGGGGGGGAATGCTCAATCACACATATTCCCTTCCTTCATAGAAAAATCCTCAGCAGGACAAAGGATCTCCAAATGTGCTTTGAGCTACAGAAATTTGGTAATTGAACCCCTCAGACATTTCAAATGGGATATCATACCTGAGGTTAATGTCACATTGAAATGCCCTTGTTTATTTCTAGTTTTCAGAATAAATTCAAGCAGACATTTTTCCTCTCAGTTTCACTGCCATTTGCCTCGTTAGCATAGTCATTAAAAGGAAAGATGAAATAAAGCCTTGACATTTCCATATGTGGTTTTAAGTTACCTCATCTAAAATACAGCAAGTCAAAAGAGCAGAAGACTTTGCAGATAAAAACAGCACAAGAAATATATTTATTTAGGACTTACTTCATTAGCATTAATTAAGCTTTTACTTCATTTGCATATGCAAGTGTTCTTGCCAGGAGGGGGTGCCAAGTACCCACAGCACTAATTATGCAAAAAGAAAACACATGGCAAATATTTCACAGAAAGATAAATGACCTTTTTTTCTAGCAGTTGTACATTACCTTGATAGACCAAAGAGTAAATGAAGTTTTCAGCAACTCATGGCTGTCAAAGCACATGTTGAGCAAAGAACCTGTCCTGGAACAATCCTGCTAATTCCTCATTTACTAAAATTAGTCCAGTGCTTATCTGGGTACTTGGAAAATAATAGAACATCAAAGAACTTTGCTGCTGCAGTATTTCTCTTCTCTAAAACAGCCTTTGAAAGCCATTGAAAAGAAAGGCTAAAATTGTGACAAAAGGCAAGTGGTAAGGTAATGTCATGTTAATCTAGCAATTCAACACTCTGGTATATATTTGCATTTTTTGTGGGGCAATAGGTATTGATGGGGGAGTGAAGGAAAACTGAACTTCCAAACATGACAAAAGGATAAAGATATGATGAATGATCACAAAGCAAAGGGACAGAGAGTTCTTGAAATGGTGTATTTGTTAATAGCAATTAAAGCAGATTTTGCTTTGGTTTTTTTCTGCGTTTCTGTCTGTATGCTGGTTTTAAAGTAGTTTTAATACCATGTGAGGTCCTCTTACACAGGACCTTTTTCATTCTGTATTTAAAAGCTTCATATTCTAAGATCCGTTATTTGTGAGTAGCCTTTTATTTTGTTGGGTTTTTTTGGACGATGAGGGCAACTTCAAGTTTTCTAATATTTAAAGTTCTTTCTAAAAATTGATGACAACATCCTGAATCCACAATTCAGCTACAGTCAACAAATTGCTCTTTGTATATACAGCATCATTGGTAATTCTACTCAATGATCACCTAAATTACAATAAAGCATAAGAAAACCTCATCTTCACTCCTACCCTTTGATAATTCTATATTTTGTTGGTTGCATCAATTTTTGACAAAGAAAGCTCCAACAAAATCTTTCTCTTTTTTTAGTATCCTGGATAGTTTTACTATTTTCTAGATTTCTGCTTGGTTAAAATATGCATTAATTTATGCAGAGATATTTATATGTAAGTCAATAGATCATTATTTATGCTGATCTATCCAAATATGTAACTCAAATTCTCTTCAGAAGCACTTAATCTATCAAAAGAAAAATGAGCTTATTGCAATAAATACCATAAAACATCTACTATAAATACAAAGGCAAAGTGACTTGCTAGGATATATGTTCATAGAATAAATCGAAATAAAGTATTTTACACAAAATAAACAACATGCACCACCACCAAGGCAGAAAAAAAAATTATGTATAACTTCTAAGAGAAAGCTATGTCAAACTGAACAACTTTTAAGTGTTCTTCACTGGGAGCTGCTTGAAATAACCCACACAAGCATTGGTCAGAATCACTTGTGTCACAAGGAGCACTGCAGAAGAACACAACAGCTTAAATACAACCCTGAAAACACTGCAGACATCTCCAGTCCTAATTTTTATATTAAATAAAAATTGCAGTACACCTCCATAGACAGATCCAGACAGAGTTGTCTCTTGTCAGATACAAGCCAAGTGCAGCACAAACACATGAAAACCTTTCCTACAAACTACTGGAGAAGATAGGGCTAAAGAAGTGAGAACACTGGATAAAAAATTGGGTATTTCGACAACAGAGACCCTTTAAAAAACCCTAAAGCTTTCTTCTTCTCAGGAAAGCCTTCCCACCAGGTATGGGATATCTCTTTCTCAGACACAAGCAATGAGGTCTCTAGTCAATAAACTGGAGGCAGAGAAATGGTGATGAAACCAATGAGATCTCTAGTTGGTCTGGTTTGTCTTTCCTGGAATTACTTAATGCTGCAGTGATGGATTCCATGGAGGCGAGGTAAAGAGATAACCAGCTAATGTCTTTCACAATTTTAATCAAACATGAGTAATGTTTGGCAAATACATAAACAGCTCCCTAACATACTATGACACAGAAATGGTATTTTAGATCTGGCACAGTTCTAAGACAGTTAAAAGGCAGCATTTGAAAGAGCGTGACCCTGAAAACTGTTCTCATTTTAAGAGCTCTGTGACCTTAAGATACATCAATTCATTAGGTAAAAGTTTCTTCTCCCCAATGGCAAACATTTTCAATTTCACCACCAAAATGTCATGACTCAAACAGCAGATGTTTCTCTGAGCTTTCCTCTTAATCATTACAAAACCCTCTACTCTAGGTAAATAGCAAGGAACTGAAGCAAACTGCAACCCCTGTGGTAGCCTGAAAACAATGGTATTGTGGCTCAGTCACCTGGCATCTGACATAAACCTAACTGTTCTGCACTAGGACATGTGGCCTGCTGGCCCACCAGAATGCCTATTCATTAGAAAGTTTATTCATTTATGCTCCTTCTACATTTTTGGCTTGCTGCTCAAGTGGGAGGGCAATGCAGCAAGGCACTTCTATCCCTTTGGAAACCTTTCACCACAGGAACAGCTTCAGAGGACATCCCTTCCCATTGGCAATTCCTAAAGTCATTCCCATCATCCTTCCCATTAGCAATTCCTAAAGTCATTCCCATCATCCTTCCCATTGGCAATTCCTGAAGTCATTCCCATCATCCTTCCCACTGGCAATTCCTGAAGTCATTCTCATCATCCTTCCCATTGGCAATTCCTGAAGTCATTCCCATCATCCTTCCCACTGGCAATTCCTGAAGTCACCTTCAGCAGACTGTTGCTGCAGGTGTACATCTCCATGACAACGCTTGGTGTCATTCAGAGTGCACAGAAGATTTTGTGTTTAAAGTTATTATTTCCTAATTCTGCAGACCATATGGCACCATAAAACCCACAGCAGAGCAGATCTTTTTAAAGCATGACATTAACTTTACTAGGGGCATTAGCAGAGATGAGTAATGTTATCCTCACTCAAGTACGAATTATGCCGATGTTTTCAAATTTGGATGATTAAGGTTGTACCTAAAAATGATCGCCTGTTTTTCTGCAGTTCTGAGATGTAATAGGAATTCACCTGTGCCTGTACCTGAAAGTATCCATGCATATTTACAGAATGATATTTTAAGTAAAACATGTAAAGATGGCATCATTCTGATATATTTTCCTGAGGTTTATGATTGGTAAGTCTCACCCTGTTCATATGAGACATCTCAGGAAAAGAAAATGATATTTTCTCAGTAATCACTGCATTTAATTTTAGTTCCACTTTAGATTCCTGATCAGAGGTACAGCACAGACAAATCTTACAAACTGCAATTTGATTAAAATATTTCTTAAATCTGTTCAGTTTTACAAATGCTTCTTTCTGGAACACCCTACATAGTCTGCCACATTCCATAATGCTGCCTGGTAAATAACCTATTTATTACCATTAATCCTGTCGCCGTGCTCTCATTATTAATAAATTAATGTGGTTAATTATTAAAACATACCAAGCATGTTCCCACCTGCCTCCACCTTCTTCATGCAACACTTTCAAACCAGAAACATTTTTTCCTTTCCAATCATCTTGATGAATGGTAGAAAGCAACAGGGTGTATTCTCTAGACATTCAGTTAAAGCCTCCCTGCGTGAACAAGCTGGATGTGCAAGGAGGCCCTGGGATCATGCCTGGGGGCATTAATGAGCTTATTAGAGCACTGCAACAAGGATTATCTGAATTTCTTATGCAGAACTGAAGATTTAATCAGTCTCTTGCCTTCAACTACCAACACAGGTCAGCTTAAAATCATTGCTGTTCTAAAAGCACAGTTTTTTCTTCTCATCTTGACATTGGCCATGATGATCACGGATGATTTATGTTCATTAAAAATGGTAAAACTTCTGGAAAAAAGTGACACATGAAACATAGCTTCTCTTGTTTTATTATTATGAATTCAATGCAGCACAACTGACCTTGGCAGTAATTTTCATACTGAAATGAAAACATCACTTTTCACGAATGCATCACATCACATTTTGATGTTAAGCTTTTGCTTTTGCCCACAGCTTTCACTGATATTGCATTTGAAAGAGAACTTCTCTTCACCTTTAACTTTCCTGCCCACATAGCCATAAAGATGGTTATCCTGAAAATCACTTCAGTGCATATTTAGATGAAGGAATGATTCTTTCAATAATTGTGCAATTTTCTTATTGGGCTCAGACTGGAAAAATATATTTTTTAATCAAACAATCAATAAATAATTACATCTCTCTTAGGAGAGCTGCAATAGGAGCATACTGGCATAGTGCAGAAATATATAACACAACTCATCTTAAGGCTTTCGATTTTGTTTTTACCTCAGTCTGTCTGGAGTCCATGCATTTTTAATGACTGTGCTTACCAGTTGCTGTCCATGAACGCCCCAGGCTGCATACTGTAAAACTGAGTCCTCTACTTCTGGAGGGTTTAACTCCCAAACTTCCCTTGAAAAAAAGGTAAACATTTTCACTTGAACACACTGGCATCACTTTATACATAGAGCCACTGACAGTGACATGGTACTGAAAAAACAGTGTGACCTACCTCGTGTGTATGTTGTAAATCACGTATGAAGCTGTGTAAGAATAATGAAAAACCTGTTAAAAAAAGAGAAAGAGCAAAGAATTACAAGACCAAATACTGGATTAAATACAGACTGCCACGAGGCCAGCCACAGTCTTTCAATGGCTGTAAACACCAATACCTTTATTACTGAAAGAATGTTTTACTGAATTAATTATAACCAGCAGAGCTGAACCAGGTTTTGAACAGTGTAGGAAGGACATACATATTTATCTGGTAATTTAACCAGACACTGTTTCAGTACAACTGCACAGGAAAT
>VZRM01003030.1:535309-705519 GCA_013397955.1 Grantiella picta
AAAAAACACCAAAAAACCCACACAAATAAAACCCCAACAAAACAAGCAAAAAAACCCACCAAGAATATACATTATGGAAAAAAACCCCAACTTTTTCCCCCTGTATTTCTTCATCAAGCTGTGTCAAAATGACTACACATGCATCACAGTCATTCTCCTTGAAATGCAGACCAATCCAGTCATATGGTATTTTTCTGACCACCTGCTATGAACAGGCTGAAGGATCTCCCAGGTTTGGCTCACAGAACACAAAAACTCTGTACTTAGTGGGGCTCTCTCCGCTGTGGCTTTCACTAAATACGTTTTGGTTTGATTTTGGCCAAGTTCCATTGTTTTTCAGGAAAAGTTTGTTGAGGTTCTTTTCTATCAGTATTTTGGGTAAAACAAGGAACTATTTTTCAGTAAACCTTTCTCATTCAACAGCAAGTTACCAGCGACTTCTGGATTCAAAACCTGTAGGATTCTCTGAATGGAACAGAAAAGCAATTCCAGTGTTCAATGTGATGAACCACCACACCAAAGGGCTCAAATCAAAGCAAAACATCACATGTTTTCTCTAAAGTCAAACACAGTCTATGCACAAACAGTGAATAATAGACATTTTGCTCTCTTCCAGGCTTGACTGTTTGGTTTTTACCTAACTCATTTTTTGCCTCTGTGTGTTGTATCATGGAAATAGCGTAATTCCATACTATTAGTTGGCTTTATTATCATTAGAAATTACTTCATGGTCTTGGAATATCAAATATATTTGCGAGTAATTATTAATGCACTAAGAAAAACTCTTCATTTTAATGTAAACTGTCAGAAAAAAACATCAGATGACATCCACTAGACTTACTGCAGCTTCATGTCTACAGTTACAGCATCTCTGCTTGGCATGTGAAGGATTTATTCTTGGACAGTGTCAGGATAATCCAAGTTAAATGGGAGCAGATACAGCTGTAAAGCCAAAACCTTGACATGGATCCATGCGTTGGGAACTCCTTAGTTTATATTAGCTGCACCGGGAACTTTCAGTATCTCCTTCAAAGAGAACAGGCGAAGGAGGATCCTACTTGGACACAGGCACTGGAATTTGTGGCTATGGCACATGAGAGGGTTTCAGAGGTTGGTATTTTGTCTGGAGGCCATTCAATAACAGAGCCATCTGAAACATGGAACATCCTTCCACTGGCTTCCCTTTTATTATTAGTTCCCTGCCAACACATGCCAAAAATTTAACATGCCCTAAATCCTTCCTGGCTGATGGAGCAAGAATCCCAGGAAGGTCTCTAATATTAGTAACTCTACTTTGTGCAACAGCTGAATATCCCTTCTATAAAACTTCCCTTTGAGACAAAAATAATTTCCATTTTCCAAATCTGTTGTGTTTAACATCAAAACTGTTGCTTCAGTCAGAAGAATCGCGAATATACTAATAAGTATTCCCCAAACATTTTTATATTTTATACTTTGTATTACAGCTTAAGATAAACTGTTCAGTCATGCAAGGTACTTCTGAGAAGTGTGACTGAAACAAAGACAAATGTTTCAATCATGGTGGTTTCTGCACAGGATGAGCACTGCCAGAGGTTACCCAAAGGGGCATTTGCCAGCAGCTTTTAAAGTCCAGTTACAAATTAGAGAAATGGGTCTCTTGCCCTTGAGAGGAAAGGGAAAATTGTATCAAAAATAATGTGTGAAGGGCTGGCAAATATTTAGAATAGAAATATTTTAGAAGTAAATTATTAGACAGAATATATTTCAACAAGAAATGCTAAACTAATAAGTCATTCTGACAGCTTAAACAGAAAATATGCTGTAACAACAAGAACAACACTTCATATGTCATGTGGAAACTCTCCTCCCGCCTCGTGTAACATTTCTGTCTAAACATTTATGCAGAAACATTAATATCTGTATTTGCAGCTAAAAGAGCTCCACTTCCAGTGGAGACCAACACTACAGTGAAATCACTTTCAGACAGGATGTTGACATTTTGCTCAAATTACTCATGTTAGTTTTAGCTCTTAACAGGAACACCATGTGTAAATTACAAGTATGAAGTTTCCTAATTCATCTTGCTTGCAAGAGCCACACAAATCTGAGCACAATCTGAACACTGAAACACAGTCACTATCAGAATGAAATCACTACGAAAGGATGTAGAAAATCTTTCTTTTTTAAGTCTGGCTGTTATAGTGAGTGCTTAAGAAGCTCTTACTGTTTTGTGCAAAGGCTTGACCTGTTTGGCTTCCTCTTGCACAGAGCTGTGTCAGTGGCTGGGACACACCTAAATGTCCTGATCCCTAAAATACAACATCTGGCACGGAGGGAGGAGTATCAGCAACCCTCAGAATGCCAGCATCAAACCTCCCACATGGCCACCAGTTGTGTCCTCTGTGAACAGGCTTGGGGAATTACTCCCTGCAACTGCTGCTTTGTAGGATGTGCACTAATTAGTAAAAAACATGGGAATTTATGCAAATAAAAAAACTAAAGCTCAGGTAACACTGACCCCTCTCACAGTGTATTTACAGTGAAGGCTGGCCACTGTGTGAAACATTCAAATCCAAAGTGCTTTCATTCCTATCCCAAAACTTTTGTCAAAACATTTCTTTTGCTCTCTGTTTTCTAACTGTGCAATATAAAGACAGAACTAAGGCTAATATTTAAACATGGACATCGAATTGCTCCAATTGGCTAAGAAAAGAAATGTGGAACTGAGGAAGAGGGAGAAAGGTTGCAATGAAAAATACTCCTAAGTACAGAAGAGAATCAATTAATGATTATGGATGCTCAGAACATCTCTAAGAAGAGAAGCAATGTAGGAGGGCAAAGCCTTTTAAAATATTAAATGCATCACAGCAACTTCTGCAGTGTCATATCAGCTGAGGAAAACAGAGGAAAATGGCCTGTTATAATTTATTAAAATAATTTTACATGCTAAGGTTGGGCACTGTGAGGAGCCTTAACTTCACAAGTGGCATGCATGATTGCAAGGGTTCAGGCCTTTCTGGCAAGTAAATAACTTGCCTGTTTCTATTCTGATAAGCTGGAAAATGTTCCCTGCAATGTTAAGAACTGTGAAAATGGCTTTTTAGATCAGACAGACGGTACACCTCCCCCTCAGTATAATTCTTTAATTTTTCTTTTGCCACAGAATGCAGTAGGTAACAACCATTGCATATTAAATATTTCTTCTGAATTCAGTCTTTTATCAATTTATAAAGTGATGACAAGCTTTCATCTGGTGCTGCTCAACACTCAAAAAGTTAGCAGCATTTGTGTATGAAAAAAATGAAATTACAGAACTCTACTACAAAGGACCTAAAAGAAAAAGGTGACAAAAGTATTTCAAGACAAATTGCTCCAGTCAAAACTTATTGAAATAACAATCTATTACTCAGCTAACAGCCAACAATAAAAAACACACTTATCAATCATGATGTGAACTTTTAGATGACACGTTTAGATGAAGGTGTGACTCTTTCAATGACTGAGTTTTGAGCTTCATGTGTCCTTTATTCTCTGCCTTTCAAGGAATTATTTTTTATTTCTGCATTTTCTAGAAATGAACTACTGCCATGGAATTCAACACATATCCCAACAAGATGCAGGAAAACAGTACCTTATACACTCAGCCAAATGCACTCCTCTAATTCTGCAATACATTCCAGAAAATATCCAGTTCACTGGCAGAACAGCGTTTTTGCTAACAAGCTGCCAAGAAAACCTCACTGGCATTATTTTTGCAGTGTGATGAGAGCTCTCAGCTCCAGGGAAATGGAGGAGAGCTGATGACATTAGAACCTCACAGCACTATAATCTCAACACGCTTGGGCATGCCAAACACCTTGATGCATCCTTTATCCATTTCCTGTATCATAAACCAATTACTTTCTTTCATGTGTTATTTATTTAGAGCAATGATGATGCCTTCTTGCTAGCAAGGCTTTTTGCAAGATAGTGGAGTGACTGTCCCGTATCTTTGTTTTTACCCAGACACCTGCAATCCTAACTCATCTCTGCAGCTTTCAGTGCTGCTACACCCTGTAAATTCCCCTTTCAGGCTGCAATCACAGGGCATAAAAGCACTCAGTCTGAGCAAGAACAATAAAAACTGAGAGTACATGAAATTAATTGAAAATTTCAGCACCTGCAGTAATACTTTCAGTTATTCCAAGGCTTCACAGCTAAATGGGGTCCATGTCTTGCACAAAACAAATATCCATCTATTTGTATTGTACATAGCAAATAACAAAGATACTATTTAAAAGCCGTGCCCTTCCCATTAGTTAAATAAAAACCAAACCGACAAACAAACAAACCCCATTAAATAACAAATTGCAGTGTTTGCCATCATACCCATCCCATTTATCTCCAAACACATACCCTGACTTTGAAAGAACAGCAGTTTCTCAGATAAGGTTGAAAACCATGCAGATCTCTCTGACTCATCAGTGAGGTATCAGATCTTTTATAGGTTTATTTACACTTCTGATCACATGGAAAACAAAATCTAGCATTTGAGAGACTACTAGTCTCAATGCAAAATCCTTATATTCTTGTTCCATGAGTTAAAGAATTTAATCAGAATTGAAAACAGAATAATCAACCTTAGCTGTGTAAAGTTTTAACTGCTGCAATATATGGATGCCTCCCAAACAGTATTACTCATAAAAAGAGAAAGATCAAAAAACTGCTTTTATTGCTTCACAGGCACAAGTCAATTATTAGGCAGTTCAAAGCTATGAGAGAACCCGATCTGGGAAAGGTTTTCTGTGCCTGAAAGCTTTTCCATTTTTTTCCAGCTGCATCAGTTGGCCTAATAAAAGATATTACCTCTTCCCACAAATCTTGTCTCATTTATCTCTTCAGGCGACCACATCTATAACAATAATGTTAGGGAGAAACAAACATTCCTAAGCCCATCTGAAAAAAAAAAAAAAATACTATCTAAAACTAAAAGTGATCCTTCCCAATTAATAACCTGCATTCCAGTGCATGTCACAAAATGCACGTGAACCAAGAAATCAGGGGACAGGACACAGCGAAGCAAGGAAGTAAACAGGAATACATCTTGCCAAGGACACTCACATCTCCATTCATCCGTGGCCCTTCTCACTTTGGAAGATCTTTCATAAAGCTTTAGTAAAATGCTCTGGCACATTTCCAACCCACAGGAGCTATGTCTGTCATGCACAGTGTGAAAAACAGCAACACGAGAACGTTTCTGCCTTTATCCTCTTTTCTACATCTGAATTAAGCATTTGAAGAATTACTGAAAAATCTACTTATGCTGAAAGCTGAACCAAAAGCCTTTGCCATGGTAAAGTGATTAGAAGGCTGAGTAAAAAGTAACCAATAATTCCTCTGCCATTCATGCAAGGAAGTACCCACACACAATGACACACAGAATCTCATTCAAAAATCCAAATTTTAAATAAACCTTCACTAAAGACTCAAAAATGCAATTTAGAAAAAGAAATGCAAACATGTATTGCTTCCTGTTTTGCCTTTTGGAAAAAAGTACCTTGGAAGAAAAATGGAACCTGCAGAACATGACATGAGCTACCAATAATAGGCAAGGACCAGATGCAGAGTGGAGAGAATATGAGGGAAACATAATGAAGCACAGGATGGTTATGGAGATCTTTTGAAGGGACTACTGATATAAATACAGTGTGTTTGTGGCCAGAAAAAATAACCATATTACATACTTTTAGTAACTTAACATATATTCAAGTTCACTCCCTATACAAAAACCATAGCCCATATAAATTATACTAAATTATACAAATTCTATGTATATTAGTTATATAAATTATGCAAATAATTATTGAAATTAGTTCCCCTCTAGTTAGTGATATTTTACTACTAATTTTGCCCAGGGAATACTGGTGTAATTCAGATTTCCAGCAATGAAAATGAAAAAAGGTTTTATTGCCACGTGCAAACTCCTTATTCTGCTACATGTTTGGAGAACACCAGATTACTTGTGGCCAAACTTCATCCTTTGTGGAAAGTCTGCTGAAAGCAAACGAGTTACAGTAGGAGGGGGCCAACCTCTGCTTTATGCCATCAGGATTCCAAGCAGCAACTCCTTGCTCTCCAAAAAACCAGATTAACATTCACACAACCAACTCCTATTCCTCATTTCCTTTTTATGAGCTTTAAAACACGTGGCCTTGCTGGGACTGCAGTGCAAAGAGAATGGAATCAGTATCTAATGTGCTGATCACAAAACAATAAAAAAGATATATTCCTTTCTTATCTTTGTATTGCAAGATGTTCAGCACCCTGTTAGTAAAACCTGGGAGGGAGTTAATAAGATTAAATTAGGAGCAGCATGACTACTGCCAAAGGCAAAGCACAGCTGCTGGATGAAACTTCGACCCATTTTGCAATTTATGCGCTAAATAAATTAATAATGTTAATGTTATCAATACCATTATGGTGAAATCCAGCTTTCTCTAAAACTCCTTTATAATTCACCTCAAACTTTTCCCCTTGGCCTGTCCAGTCTGACTCCATGTGTTCTCCAGCATAGGACCTGATGCTAAATGGAATTAAACAGTCAAACAGTTAAATATGGCAGGGCCATGGTGTGGCCAATTTAATTTCATGTAATTGGTTCCCTGGGTGTGTAAGAAGTGAAGAGAGAGCTCTGCAGCACTGAATTCTGAGCCACAGAGAGACATGAAGCCACTGGGTAACATCTGTGCTATTAGTGGAGAGTTTGAAGAAAACCCACACTATACCAATAAGTATAGATTGTGTATACATATATTGTATATAAAAGTATATATGTCGACAGCCTCAGCATATTCATGAAAATTATACTGATGAAAGATTGGAATTCTGCTGATTTCATGCCATGGCAACAAACACAGTGAGAGCTCAGACTGTGCTGACACCAAAGCTCAGCTCCCTCTGGGATCCACACCAGGAATGGTTCACACCAGTATGCTCACACTCACTTGGAGCTGCAGTGCTCAACTGTTACTTTCCTTTTGTTAGATTCAATAAGGATTTAACCACAGGAGTTAATGAGTGATTTCACATTGATTATCTCTCAGGTAAGGAGAGGCACAGAATTTAACTCCACAAATGGTGGATTTTCAACACAATCCGGTAAATCTTTTCAGTTTACCTTAATTTTAAACTGCAGCCATGATTAACTCATGGTTCATGCAGCTAGAATGAACTGAAATAATTATTGTGCCTGACCTCCTACATCTGAAACAAAGTTTATGGGATTTCTCATTTTGAATAGTACGATATGGCCTCTTCCACTGGTTTCAGAGTAAACTCTGAGAAACAATCAGCTGAAGAGTCTGTAATAAAGAGATGATGAATTGCCACCCATCCTATTATTGCTACCCAATTCTGGAAGCAAAAAACACAGAAGTAAATTTTGATGTCTAAATCTCTACATAGTTTTGCACAAATTTAGCTCTCATGGTGCAATACCTTGTTTCTGAAAACTCTGTATATAATTGCAGAGTTAATTTAAGATAGAGCTTGATGCATTTGAGCACTGAAGTTATTTGACAAGGTTATAACTTTGAAAAGCATCATATTTATTTGTTTCAATCAACATTGATTATTTCTCATGATTGATATGAACCACTGCATATCACTGGTAGTAATTTATGGCTAGCATTAATACTTTGGGGTATGAAATATTGCCAGCCATAACAACTATATGCTGCCAAACCCAAATAAATATAAAGGCGAGACATTCCGAGACACATAATTTATTTATAAGAAAAAAGGCTGTCAAGGAAACCTAAACAAAAAAAGCACCTCTAGAAAATCTGTTAAAGCCTCAACTGTTCATATAGTTTTTCAATAAGATTAATTACCTCAAGAAAAGACATCCACTGCAGAATGTAAATTAAATCACAATCAATTAAACTCAGTTCGTATAACCAAGAGCAACGTGATACAAATCACAGTTCACAATAAATGCAGAAACTTCTTTTTCTTCTCCTACATCAACAGCTGATAGACCATCATTTGGATATGCAACTCAATCGGTTTGGAATACATAATAACTTCAGATGAGTGAATTATTCAGGAAAGAATGTTCTGCATTGCAACTTCTGAAAGCCTCACATATCACTGTCATTTGAAATTCTATTAGTTGCACTATCACGTAAAATATGTTTCTTGAGTCTTGTATGAGATGACTTATGACACAAATGTATATTTTTTTTTCTGGCTTATTCACCTGCAGCATTAAAAACCAGGAATGACTTCACTGAAATCATTGTTACGTGACAGTGAAACTAGTAAATCTCAAGCCTCAAGCATAATAATGCATTTGTTTTGTACTGATACACAGCTATGTGCACATCCTTTTCAAGGATATGCTCACACTCATATTCAGTGCGATCAAAATTTGGACTTTATGAGTATTTGGGGAGTTACAGAGACTCCTCCTGAACTGATTTGCTGGCAGCTTCACATTGTGCATGTGTATTTTTATCTGTACAAGTGTAAGGGGAAACTAAAGATATAAATTCTGACAACACAACCAAAACTTTATGTCCATGGAAATATGAGACTGGTGAGGGTGCTTGCCTCTGGTCAATGCAGCTGAGAATCTAAATCTGTCCCAGAAAAACATGCATTTAAGTACTTTAATATGCCCAAAACTTTAGACAGTCTGATCTCTTTCCAGGGTCCTACGGATTACCCATATCCCATTCAAGAGGCATCCTCTATAGGGAATTTGGGTTAAGTGTCTCCACACATATTGAAAATTGTTAACTGGAAACAAAGTATGTTTTAAAACAATGATTCTTAAAGGCAAAGCTGCATCAA
The DNA here is from genome assembly GCA_013397955.1 of Grantiella picta. Lineage (NCBI taxonomy): Eukaryota > Metazoa > Chordata > Aves > Passeriformes > Meliphagidae > Grantiella > Grantiella picta. The sequence continues at coordinate 544,127 of VZRM01003030.1, forward strand.
GTCTCCTCAGAGTGTTCTGAGATGGTTTAATTGTTCTTTGAGATACTGTGGAAGAAAGAATCAAGTCAAAACTTGGTTTTATTTTCAGTTTTTCCACAGTGAGTCATATATTGCATTTATTCAAACAGATTGCTGAAGAGAAAATTGTCAAATGCAGAAAAAACACCACCTTGTTTTGAAAATACACACTTCTACGCATTGTGATATTTACAAAAATGTGCATAAACTGATTCAAGTGAAGTATGATGCAAAAAAAAAAAAGACAAAAAAGCAATTAAGAAAATATTTTCTAAATTAACCCTCCATATAAATGAAATGTCCAGGTTCAGAGCACAAAACTAAACAGAACTGAAGATGTCCTGAAATGATGAGGATACAAAAGGAAATCATTGCACGTGAGGAGTCAATTTTAAAGTAAAGACTATAGTCTCAATATCTCTTTTTCTTCTCCAGACAATCTGACTCACTCAGGCAGCAGTTAGGAAGCAGATACCGGATGCTCCTCTGCTGTTTGCTTACAAATTACATGAGGAGACAAAAAGAGCCTGTGGAGCTGGAGAAAAGAGAAGCAATGAGACAAACAGCCTGTGGGTCTGAAGAAATGCAGAGGGAAAATGGAAAAGAAAACTGGGCTAAGGAAAGCAGATGGGCAAACCAGCAAGGGTGCAAGATGAAAGAACCAAGACAGAAAGACAAGGCTAAAAATATCGGGATGGGGAAAAAAGAGAAATAATAACAAGAAAGAACAAATCCAGAACAAAACAGAGCTGAGACACTTGAAGGGCTGGAAATGAAGGGATCGGATCAAAGGAGAAGAGGCAGCAGGGAGGGAAAGCAGTAAGCAGAGCTGCAGTGTGGGCATGAAGGCTGAACACACAGGAACTGACGAATGAGCTCAGGCAGAGCACACTGGCACCTAGAGCCTTTCTCTACTGGAGCACTGAAAACATGAATGAAAAATGGTTTTCTAAAGGAATCTGACAGCTCAGTACATGAACTACCTGTCTTTCACTGCCTTGGTTCCCATCAGCATTAATGGCTCAGTGTGGATATGACACATGGAAAAGCAGGAATGCTGTGGGTGCTTCTCATGATAAGTCATCTTCTCCACTACTCCCTAACAGTGACATCAAAGATACCTTTAAAGGGAACTCTGGGTGTTGGAGAGTCCAAGGAATATTTGTATGCTGCTGGGAGGGCTTTTTAATAGCATTAAATCCCTTATTTGTACTTTTATAGAATTTTCACGATAAAACGACTGTTTGTTTCTCATTGAGTATTTATCTGCCTGTAGGGTTGAGGTATGAAGAGTTTTTGCAACTCCTTTTGAAATCCATGGGTTTAAAATGCTCCTGAACTGCAATCAAACCCTTATGATTCCAGGCAACCAACACAGACGAGACCCCATCCCTCCAAGATATCCCCTAGAAACTCTGTTTAAACTCTTCAAATAATTTGAACACTGCAATTTAGATTTCTCCCCTTCTTACATCAGTTCTGCACTGCAGTGAGAACTCCAGTATCTTCGTGTTTTAAAGACAGCATGAAAAGAAAATCTTTTCCATAGGAGTAAGTTCAGCAAGTATCACTACAGCTAAATTTCATCTTTAAACTTCCTTTTTGGTCCTGCCCTATTCATCTCCCACATCTCCATGATTTCTTTGGTGCTGCTGGCCCTGCTAACAGGCTTTTACTGTTCCCCTTCTGTTCCACTACCCTGTTACAAAACTGAGGGAAAATATCACCTCCAGGGGCAGCTCCCAACAATTGAGCTCGCAGCCAGTTATCCTCTCCAGCACTTCCCATTAGCAAGCCATGATGCTGCTTGTAGCCAACGAGGTCTACCTTCACTAATTTTCTTGCATTGTACCATATTTCTGTGCAGGTCTCTGTTGTGGCTGTTTTATGATATTACAGTCCTTTTGATGGAGGTATCATGAAGTAGACTCCTGTAGCAAGTAAAAGACCTCTTCATGATGGAGTGATTAAAAGGTCATGATAAGAGAGCTATTCATTTAGTACAAGGGAGCACTTCGTGGTGATCTCAAAGGAGCTGTAACAAAGTGATGAATACCTCACACCAAACTCGTCTCCCCAGGAAACATCTAATCTGGTGCTATATTTGCAGACAATAAATAGAATTATAAAGGCTAAATTTGTGCAGGTGGTTGACTGCCTTCACTGGAACATTAATTTATTGCCTAAGACCCCAGGCTAAACCTTTCATGCTCGAATACCCAAAAAGACTTGTCCTTACTTAAAAAGAACACAAAAATTGGATAATAAAGGGGCACATCTTCATATTTCTCTAAAAAGTGGACTCAACCATTTGATCTGTTAGGTCTGTCACACTATCAGTGTTCCTCATAGCCTGGGATGGAAGCTTGGTTTAAAGAGTGATGTGCAACAAAGACAGCTTGAAACATTTCTCTAGGACAGTTACATAAAGGTCTAGTCTTTGCCACCTACTTCAAGGTATTTCAACTCTGTCTATGGATGGATTTTAAAAGATCTTTCATTCTATCTGTACCAAAGTAACTGCTAACTCTCATTTACAGAAATTCACTTATCCAGCAGTCCTTTCAGCACTGTTGAGAGATGCCAACGCCAGCAGTTTTATCTGCTTTCCTGATTTTCTGTCGCCCTAGTCAGACAAGAGGCAGTCAGACTATTTGGTGACCAAGGAGCCAGCAATGGGGCAAAGCCTCTGCTGTGGGAAAGATGGGATGGGATCCTCATGGATAACGTGGATGGAAGATACCCATGCCAAGCAGGGGGCTACAAGAAAAGGACTGTGAGACAGCATGGTTAAAATACTTGAAAAACACACAGCCTGTTTTTGTCTTTGGACATTCGCTGTGGTGCAAAGTTTGCAGCTACAGCATTAAATATCACTTCTTAGAAGTAACAGTGCCAACCATCCCCACTGATACCCACTTGCATGGTGTTTCAATTATGCTCTACAGTGGTGTTTTGAGTGAGAGGAAACTCTGCCTTAGCATTTTTTAAGCAATGACCTGGGTCAGGCTGACCCTTTCCCTTCAGGCTAAGTAATTTTATACTGATAGAAAGACACAGGCTGTCCATGAAGGTACTTGTTCCTACTTCAATGAGAAGCAGCAATTCCAGATTCCAGTGATGAAGGAGCTAGCTTGATACGTCACTGCTTTACTTCTCTATTTTGTGAGGGGAAGTGACTCATAGAGTGGAGGTGGTTGGTGGGGGATGAGGGTTCTTTCCATTTAATTTTTTAAAAAATCTATGTTCATCCTTCTCCTTTGTAGAATGTTCTTACACAACATTTTTTCTATTTTAAAAGTAATTAACTACTACGTTTGTTCCTGATGTTGAGTATTTCCAAGACAACTATTTCCTGCTCTGATTGTACAGTCATAGAACCTATCAGAACACTTATTAAACTGCATCAGATATTAGTTTTTATTAAAGAATGGCAAAACAGTTCCAGCTTCACTACATTAAGTTAAGGACTCAGCTGGATTTGTTCTTTTAACACTGCATGGGCTACAAGTCAATTTTCAAAACCTCCTGACAGGGCACTTGTGTATTTTCCCCATTTCTATTGTGATCCCAAAATTTTCGTGGGAAAGATAGTGATTTCAGAGAAATTAAAAAAAAAAAAGCTACATAAAAAGTATCTTTTGATTATTTTATCACATGGAACATTCATTTTGCAATATTTGTCTGGTCAGCAGGATTAATTTCAAATGCATTTATCATTGTACCTACTGAGTTGAACATGGTCATGAATGTGATCTTCAGAAGGATGTTTTTCTTTTGCAAGACTCTGCCGTAGTGAATAAAACCTTTTTTTTTTTAAGCTCTGCCTATGAACTTCATGAAAGGAAAAGGCTCTTGACAGAAGAAATCATCTGTTAGGAAAATCTAGGTATTGATAAAAACAGATTACTGCCTAATCCTGCTGACTACTCCCACCTCTGATGTGAATGTATCTGAAAAAGTGGCTACAGGAAACTACATCTATGATGAAAATATTTTTATGGATGTCTGTAAACTTTGTTTAGTTCATTATTACGCAATTTGTATCCAGAAACAACTAAGCAGTCAATTTAAATATGCACTACTATTAATTTTATATACATGCTCATAGTATGTCATATCTATATCTATATCTATCTATATCTACATATCTGCATATGTGCATATATATGCAAAGTACAAACTGGGGAAGTTCAGTTATTTGCATCTGCATCTTCTCTGAATTCAGTAACAAAATTTCATGGTGCTCAGTGGTACAGAGCACAGACATCCTCACAAACATAAAGAGCCATTTCAGGCATCTGTTTCACATGCAGACTGCAGGTTTCCATTAAACAAATAAATGTTTCATAAGAGTCTGGGGAGTGACCTTAACTATGCACCATTCCCATTCCAGCTAATATTAAATGAACACAGACATCTATGGATGACCGGCAAATGCTTTGGGAATGACATTAAATCTGACCCTAGCAGTTCGTACTTGTTAAAAAGCTGATCTTTCTCATCTCATTTCGATATTCGGAATGATAATCAGTCAGAGCAATGCACCCCACAAGCACAGCACTACCAAGGTAATACAGGACACACACAGACCTCTGCAGCCTGCCACTGGCTTATACCTGGGTGTAAGTTATAAGATTAATGGCATATTCATTTAGTGGGTTAGGAATTTATAAGGGTCTATTAAGAACTTATTAGATATCACTTCTTTTTTCTCATATAATTTTTTTTTGTTCCTATTAGGTCAGTGGCACCTGACAGCTGAGGCACATGCACCTGAATGCTGCTGAGCTCTTTCTGTTTGCAGACACTTCTCTATCAGTACTTCAGTAGTAAAGTTAATCAGGCAGCTAATGATCTGCTTTGGTCGAAGGAATTTTAACTCTCTCATCATCCATTCCCATTATTTACTGAAGGAGCTTCCTGCAGAAGAAAGGAATGCTCTCTTTACACAGGCATGGCTCTGGTGGAGCTGACCTGACTGGACTCAGACCCAGGGTTCTGTCACTACTTCTGTCCAGGAGAACTTGCATTTTCCATGATTCCCAAGCAAATCCATTACACTTCCATTTGCATTTCTGGCACAGCTCCTGGCTGAATGAATCTCCACTAGACCATCATTACCTGAAACATGTAACACCAAAATTCCCCATCCTTCCCACTGCAGCTGATCTGAGCAGAGAACTTGACCAATTCTCCATCTGGTGACTGCAGCTCTGCAGCTCAAAGATGAGATAAAGACACTGCAATGCTTTGTATATCAAGGCTGCATCCAGCAAGGTTATCTGTTCTGTTCCATGCTGGTAATAACACATTCAATTCTTTAACATCCTCTCGAAGGTATTTATCACACAGCAAAGAGGTGCATTGTATTCCACAAATACACTGTAGGCAATAAAGTGGTTTGAGAGTAGACTGCTCTGCGCACAGTGTCTTTGCAACTTTAACTAACGCTGTCAAATTATTCTATTTCTAATTAAATGAGCATGCAATTAATTCTGAGTACTAAACTGCTGTGTGTAAACTGTCAAAACATCCTCTTTTGAAAAATAAAAAAAATGCCTGGAACTTGACATTCTTGAGTGGACTTTCCACGTGCAACTTAATTTTAAATATTTTCGAGTAACAAAAAATTAGAGCCACCTAAAACCAGGTTATAATTTTATATTCTATCAATATAGCAAATTATGTGGGTTACTTTTCAGTAGGAAAGTCACCAGTACATATAATAACTTTCATTTTAAAATATTAGTTTTAAATTAAGTTTTCCACTTATATCTGAAGGCAAACAGTGCTTACTTCATGATCTTCTGAATTATTTCTTTGGTCATTTTTTTTTACTCTTCCTATTTACCTGATTTTACCAATCATGTGGTTTTCTTCCACATTGTATCAGATTTAGCCTAATATGTATTTCTATACCATGCTAATGCAAGAAGAGAGCTCAGTGTAATAAAAAAACAGGGATTTCTCCACCCTGCCTGGTAATGCAGAAGAGCTTATCAACATTCTGGTCATACTTAATGCAACCTAAACAGGTTTTGCAATCAATAGGAAAAGGGAATTTGTTAAGTCTCAGAGATGTGCGTAAATAGACTTTCTCTGTTATTGCATTATCCTCTGCACTGAAACAGAGTGAGCAGGGGACTGCAATACTAAGCAGTGTGGGATTTAGTATCCAAAATATCAATGCCTGATGGAAAAATGGGAGAAAAATCTGACTGAGAACCAGCCAAAATCTCACCTCAAGACATAGAGAAAATACTGGTTTAATCAGGTTACAAAAATGTCCAAATGTGGAAACTCTACAAACTTTCTAAAAAAATTATTTTGGCTTTTAACTCTTTTATGATTTAGAAACGTTACTCTGCATTCCAACCAAAATCTCTTTGGCTACAAATTAATCTACCTAATCCTTATGTTATCAAATAAAATCATCTAAACCAAAAATGTTCATTATCTCACTGCACACAAGAAATCTCTACATATTTGAAGACTTGTATCCCCAACCTTCCCTTGCTGAGGCTAAGGAAACCCAATTCTTTCCTGACCTAGAAAATCTTTTCAAGACTTCACATGTCCTACAGAAAACACGTGCTTAAACACTGAAGTGTGATACTTCATTTTGTATTTTCTTTTTCCTGAGGAGTAGGACATTACTTCAGTGTTCAGTTTGTTCCCTAACCGTTGTCCCCACATATTTTTATACAATACTTACTATAATACACTACCTATTATGTATTTGTTTACTAGATTTATTCCCTAGTAAGAGCTTGCAATTGTGTCTATTGAATTGAAACCTGCATATACAAAAAATTTCTCCAATTTTTTTCATAAGCTTTTGATTCTAATTTTGTTCCCGAGGCTGCTGGTAACCCAGTTTGATATTATCTGATAATTTAAATAGATGTATTCCCTGTTCTATTATCCAAATTATCAAAATGCTGAATATTACTGGTCTCTGGCCAGAGCCCGGTGAGATATAAATCCATCTTTTTTGACAGTGAACCATTTATTTGCCAGCCTTCACTCCAAGCTCAGAACTGCAATCTGCTTCTAATTATGGTGGTCCCATTTAGACCACATTTCCTCATCTCCCTGGTGACAACACCACGGCCACTCACTCCTTATCTGCTCACCAGGCTTTCTGTACAATTGCAGAGAAATTAAACTGATTTGTTCAAATTTGAACTTTTCAGATGGATCTTGGCAGTTACCTGCTCTTTGTTAAGTTCTAGGTATTTTCAAGCAGTTTAACTCCTCTTAAAAAAAGTCCATCTCACTCCATCTCTCTCTCAAAATATCTAAGAAACTCCTATTTTCTCTCTTTTGGGGGAAAACCACTCTGTCCTTTCCAGTTTTACGGATCTTGCCTATCTTCCATGTGTCTTCAGAGATTAAAAATCGTCACAATTACTTTACCTCAGCTACTTCCCTACAGCAATTTTTATCAGGGCCAGGAGGGCAATTCTAATCTTTTCTTTCACTATCTTAATCTAAGCATTTGTTAGGTTAACCAGGTCACAGCTAACCTTGCTTTTGAGCACTGGGGCACAAGAGACAACACTTTAACCTTCACTGCTATAAGCAGCTCCTCCTCTCTGCAACAGACACATTGATTTCCCCCTCATTTTTCTTGTTGTTGAAGCAATTTCTAAGGACTCTTTGCCTTCACTCAGTCCTGCATCCAGGTGTTTGGTCTTGCATCCCAGCCATGCCATAATCACACTGACAAAACCCCCAAGTGAACAGCAACTCCCTTGTTGGTGGTGTTGCTCCTTTTCATGCTTTCACACCCCTGGCCATGGGATTTGACTGATTTTTCTGTTTGTTCCCATTATTCTCTCTCTGTACAAAGTCCAGCATGAGGAATCTGTTTTTTTTGGGTCATATAATCACTCGAGACTTTCAGGCAGGCCCATGCAAGAGCAAACAAAGGAGATTATATATGAACACAGGTAATTTCCATATTTCCAGCTACTGCTCCAAAAGAAGAAGGAAAGAAGAAAGAAAGATAGAAGAAGGAAAGAAGAAGGAAAGAAGAAGGAAAGAAGAAGGAAAGAAGAAGGAAAGAAGAAGGAAAGAAGGAAAGAAGAAGGAAAGAAGAAGGAAAAAAGAAGGAAAAAAAGAAGGAAAAAAGAAGGAAAAAAGAAAAAATATGAACAACGGGAGAAAAGAATCAGCTATTGCTCTGCACCTACAGACCACTCATGCAGCTTAAAGCAACTGTGGTGCATATTTTATGGCTCAGCTAAGCACCAGTGCATCAAGATTCATATGGACATTACTGAAGTTAACTGCACCATGAGGTTGTTTTTTTTTATTAATTTCAACTGGAATCCCATGTGAATGCAGGCTGCCTTTCTCAGAATCATTTTTAAGAGGCAGATGTGAACAGAGCTCAGGTTTGTAAAGTGGATCATAGGCACTACAACCCAATATTGCAGCCCTGGGGGAAGAAGAATCACTGGTAGAAACTCAATTATTGACTGCTCCTAGAGGTGTCCTTTCAGCATTAAAATTCCTCACACATAGAAAAGAAAAAAAATAGCAGTTTTGAAACAGGTGCTAAATTGCATTGCTGTCACACATAAAAGGCATCTGATACCCCCAAGAGCTGAACTCTTGGCTCTGCTGAGCATCCTCTGCCCACAGTTCACTGCTCCTCCCCATGCCATGGTCCAGCAGTCACCCTGCCCTCCCAAATCTGCTCCAGAAGGCACAGCCTTGGGTGTGCAGGGAGGGAGGTTTTCTCCCCTCCTCCAGAAAATATTCTCTCCCTTGACAGTCCCTACCAGAGAAGAAATTAGTTCTCGAAGAGGCATTTTTTGGCACGATGAATAACAGAGTGTTGTATCTCACTGTTAATCAAGCATGTGCAACCTTAATATGTCAATGCTTTGTGCAGCTCTGACCCTCACAGCTCTGCTTTGGAAGGTTTGCTCCTGCTGATTTTGAAGTGTGGCAAGTAATGGGAGAAAAAAACACCTCACAGACCTTTTTGGATAGAGATATTCTGTCTTGTATAAAATGTAATGAAGTCAGATTTAAATACATATAACCTTGGGGTTATACAGTCTGAGTTCCTCTAAATGTGCTGTACTCTGATAATACCTGACATTTAGAGAAGCATATCCCACGGTTATGCAATAAAGTTGATAACTTTCCAGAATTAAATCCACTCAAAGTGTGAATTCTGTAGAAAGAGCTGAAAGAAAAGTGGAGAAAATAATCTAATAACAGGATAAAGTCTATGGATTTGCCCATATTTGATTTTTTTTCTTTACACTGAGACAAGAAAAAAAATCTGCATCTGATTTCAAATTAAAAAACCTTCAAACTTAAAAAGTAAAGTAGAGCCAAGCAGGTTGGCTACTTATTCCTGATTACGAGGAACAACCTCATTTCAAACACACGTAAATATTTTACAGAGGTGTAGAAGTTGCTTTATAGAATATTTGCCTGCAGCTACAGTTTGCTGGTACGTTTTGAAACTCTGCTTTACATGCTCAGGACTGCAGACCTTGAACCATTAGTATTTTCAGTGACCTTTTTTTCAGTATGGAGCCTTCCAGCAAAACGCACAGAATTTGCTTTTCCTCATTATGGAAGAAAAGCAGTTCTGCCAATTCTGAGAACAAATCTAGGGAACTCTTGCTGCAGCAGAGGAGAACAGCCTTTGGCACAGCAATGAGAAACTTCTCAAAGCACGAGCAGCAGCTCTGGCTCCTTGGGTTACCTCAGTCCCTGTTAAAAGGCTGTGCACGTCTGGCTCTGAGCCACAAAATGAGATTTCACATTTGCCTGGGTTGGAGTGAGAAAATCATCCCTTTTTTTTTTCTTTATTCCCCACCAAGGAGAAAAGGAGCTGTGTTTATGAATCCTCTTCCCAAGGCCAGGACAATGCATGGGGAGGAGAGCCTCCCTACATGTATGCATACATTCATCATATGTTCTGCAGTATTTCACTGGGTGCAACCTGCTCCAAACTGGTGAGACTTCTTTCACTGCAGTGATTTAATTCCTTTTAAAAGCTTCCTTTGTATTTTGGGCACATCTGACAATAATGATGTAAAAAGTTATGAAAAAGAGAAGTAGGAAAACTGAATATGCGTCCATGTATATTTAATGTTCCATCTTCTAAGAGTGAAACATTAGCAAACGCAGAGAAATTGAAATTGAAGCTTCATCCCTGATGATACCACACTCACTAAACCAACCATTATATAAAACACTCTCTGCAAATTCCTATTATCTTAGGAAATCAAAGAGAAAGATGTGGAATTGCCATGGGTACCACAGTCATACAGGATATACTCCATTCTGCAGAAGATGAAAGGAAAACGTAAAAACCACAAATGTCAGTCTGTGTTTTAAAGCATTACCATTATAACAGTGCCTAAGACGATTCTCTGCCTTTGTTGTGAAATGGAATATCTCAAATGTAATAATGACTTCATGTAAGAAGAGAATTACACAGTTTTCCTAGGAATCTATTGTCAGTATGGCCTGAAGCAGGAATGGGGAGAAGCAGCAGCACAGGGCTGAGACAGGCTGTACTTCCCCAGCTGCACTGCTTTGCTCATCCCACAGCTGCACATCACCTGGGCAAGGCTTTTCCATGGCACAGCTGCCATTGGAAAGGAATCAGGGCTGCAGTTCCTTGGAAAAAAGTTTGCCTCTTGTGTTTTTTCAGAGCTGCCCAAAGGTCCTTTTTTTTTTGTTCAAATGTTTACCAATCATTGATACATAAATGTCAATACCAACAAGGTCATGGCAATTATTTCAGTGATCTGGATTAATCTGAAAATTAGGAAAAGGTTGGGAAATGTTACACTAAAATACTTTCTTTCTTCTTTTTTTAGTAGTACTACAAAACTTATTGTACTCTCATGCATGACAGAAACCCTGGATGACTCACTTTTATAATCTGCCAGAACATGTAAAGAAAATGAAAAAATTCAAAATCACTCATTTCATATTACAAATTATTTGCCTACATTTAAAACATTTTTATAAAGTAGTACTATATTTTTATCATTCTTTCCTCCACTTTTTAAATGCTCGTTTTATGTATCTCTTACACTTGTTTGTGGTTACTATGACACACAGTGTGTGATTCTGGCACTGCTTCATTATCTGAAATAAATCTGAAGATGACTGAAGCATGTGGAAATTAAGATACATAATATATTCTGATCACACTGTAAGTAAGGGCTAGATTACTAAAACCACTCCCTCCTAAAAAATTAGTATAAAATGCTCATTTGGATGTGGCATCAGTCTTTATTTACTCTATGACAAAAGAGAATGTAAATTATTAAACATTGAAGTAACACCCCTCAAAATTTTTATGCTACATTTTCAACCAACATTTTCCATCTTCCATTTATTCTGCTACAAGTTGAGGTTATGGCAGCCTTATTCATATTTAATAGTCTCTTAATTAACTACTAATGCTGCTTACTTAGCTGGCATTACCAGAGAATAAACACACTCCTCAAGATGTACAGAATGGGGAAGTAGTCCTGGACATTCACAGGACACATTTTCCCTCCCAAGTATTTCTTTAGTGAGTTGCAATGCTGTTTTTTTACAGAGCAGTGCCCTCCTGCATTCCTGAAAGCCACTTGCAATGATTTTAGTTAGCATGTGAGCAGAATTTAAGGATTAGAGGTAATGATAAACTGTACAAACTGATTATTTCTGATCTCAAGTCATACTACTAAGGAGATAGAAAACAGAGTTCTTCACAGGCAGTGAATAAAATTGGACAAAAATAACTATTTTCTGGTATTTTTGAAGACTAACTAGAGCTTGGAAGTCAGAGTTTCTGTACCAGGTCTGAATACAGAGAACAACATTACTTTTCTATTGTTAAGGTCAGAAATGACCTTTATAATCATCTATTCTGAGCTCTTGCCAACCTCATGGTAATGACAGATGTCACTCCACAATCATGCCCATAATTTCTGCATGATTCTGAACACCCCTTCAAGAAAACCATCAAGTCACTGTCAAAATCCAGAACCTGTCCATCTTCATTCTACAGCCAGAGCCACAGCATCAGTGAATCCTGTCTTGTTTAGGTAATCCCTAAAATGAGAATATATGTTCACATGTGTTTTGAAAAATCATCCCTGGGATTTCCTTTCCTCTGAGTTAAAATCCTTTCCTCCTGATCTGATTAGGCTCTACTAATATATAAACACATGCTGCTAATTGTGAGAGAGTAAGTAGGACTTCTACAAACTAAATTATGCCCATTTTTAATCACTCATTAACACCCTTTTTGGTAACACTCAAGTGATATCCCCAGCTGAGGAGGAAATTTGTACTTGTGAATGTCTTCATAACTTTACATTTCTGGAATGAAAGAGCTGCTTCATTAGGCTATTTGACACAAAATTATCTCTGTTGGAGGGGTGGAAGTAATTTAATTGTTCCTTCTTTGCTCCCTGAAACAAAGCCCACAAAAGTGGGATAAAGGCACTTTCTCCCTGCCCTAACCCTCTGACCCCAGGATCTGTTCCTATATTTATCCTGACAAACCCTCTTGGCTCACTAAAATTTGCTTGCCTGACCTCAGTTTAAACAAGTGACGATCATTGTTTTTTCTTAAATTTCTAATTATTTTTTCCCCTGCTTTTAATTTAGTTCCCATTAGAAGTATATTGTGAGACATCAGTGCTATGAGTTGGTCAACACTTCCAGTATCTTTATTTGAGTAAGTCTGGCTTTCCATCTCATTTATTTAACCTCATTTTAACCCCAATTCTCATTCTATTAGTTTCAGAAGAACTTCTTTAGAACCACAAGGCTGTTTGAGAAAACAGAGTGAAGATTGCTAACTGAAGAGATAAAAATTAAAGTCACCATTTTAAAGCAGGAAGGCAGTGTGCCAAAATAACATCTTCTTAATATATTAAAATTTACTGTCAAACTTATGTAGGTCTCTTGGGCTAATAACTAACTTTGAAAATGAAATTAAATTTATTTTTGTAATTTAGAGCATCAACTACTCCCCTTTTAATCTATATACACCAGCACTGAGGAAAATATTGAGACTGAATTGCACATCTTTGCTGTGCCAGTGGATACAGCAACGGTTTGCTAATTGCCAATTTGCCATCTTTTACTATAAGGAAAGCAAAGAAATTATAGGATCACCAAATCATTTAGGTTGAAAAAGAGCTCCAGGATCGCCAAGTCCAGCCCTTAACCCAGGGCAGCCAAGCCCATGAGGAGAAGCCAATTCCCCCTGCTTGGGCACTGCAGGAAGGGCATGACCCACATCCCAGGGACTGATGCTCTCAGCAAGAACACAGCTCTGCCAAAGCCATGCTTGGCATGAAGATTCCCTGCTTAAGATAACAAAATGAGCCACTTAAAGAGAAAAGTCAGCATCTCTGGGAATCTCCCAACGACTTGGGTATGACCTTTCACAGGAGAGAAGTCAAACTCGTCTGTTCAGAGCACTAAAGACAGACCCCAGGCTCAGACACTCCATTACAGCTTATTCTGAAATAATATTGTTCCAAAACTCCAAAATAGTTTCCACAGAAATACTGACAAAGCCATAATTACAGTGGCAAGTGCAGGTGATTCTATAATAAACCATATTTCTTCCCCGTGAAGATATTAATTTACTTTTTTGAAAAGTTCATTGCTAAGCCTAAGATTGGGTTTTTGAATTGTGTTCACAGGCAATTTATACAGGAGTAAAAATACACTCCATCCTAAATGTACAGAACACTAATTTAAAATGATCTATTTGCCATAATATACATTCAACCCCCTAGTGAAAAGTTCAGAAGCTTCTCCTCCCTCACACACAGCTCCATCAGGCTATTCTTGGGCACTGGGAGCCCTGGCATACATTTCAGATTAATTGTGAGGCTTCCATTTCAATTTTTTACAGCAAAAAGGTATGGGCTAGATAGATGGGTTATAGTGCAGATATGCCAGTAAGTCTGAGTCTCCTATGGTGCAGATTCAAAAGCATCATCATGAGGGAAATTTCATTTATCAAAATATCAAGCAGTGCTAGTGCTGAACTACATATGATTATTTCCAGAAATTCTTAAATTTGTAGGAGAACTAGTATCCATTTGCAAGCACCTACCTATGAAGCTCAATAGTACCCTGAAAATCAAAACCATTTTCTTCTGTTCCTCTTATATCTTTTAGTGTTAGAAATTGAACCCCACTCTTTTTTTTTGTACTTACAGTGCTTTTTTTGAGTAAAAAAAAAGAAAATAAAAAAGATCATACAGGACTGTTTTGGGTATAAGATATGATCTCATCACATCACATCTACATCTGTAACTGTGTGAGGAGCTAGCCACAAGTTAGATAACTTTATTGACAAAAAGCTCTACGGAAATCCAAAGCTCTTAAAAGTTTAAGTCCAAAAGTGGGTTTGGTTACTTTCTTAAGTATTTCTTAATTATTAGGATATCTTTTTTCCTGAAGCAGCATCCCATACCAGTGTTGTAAAACATACCACTTTTTGGAGATGCACATCTTATACATGTAAAGCCTGACATTGAGAACTTCCAGCTACTCTTATTCGGTTTGAAGGAGGTTGTTTTCAAAGCTTCTTGCTCAGCAAAGTAACTCTTAGGCATAATTTTACAGATAACATCCATTTGAATTTTCAGTCCTGTTTTGTATTTTGATTCCCTGTGCATCCAAATATTTGGTAAATTATCTCTGCCAGTAAAAAAAAAAAAATCCTGTACATTACTAAATGGGTGTGTTCAGGAAGAACTGTTTGCTGAGATATGATAATCATCTGGGAAATACATGCCATAAGCAGCTGCCCAGAAAAAGTCCATGTCTCTGGCAGCAGACCAAGCTCCCTCTGAAGTCAATGCTTCGTTGGTCAGAAAGCCCAGCAAGGAAGCCTGGGAGATGCCACTGTGGCTCAAAGAACATGTGCAGGTTTTAGAAATCCATAATCACAACAGGGAAAAAAAAAACCAATTAACATGCTTTAAGTATCTTCCATTTTAAATAAATTTTAAAAGTTAAAACTGTGGGGGAAAAAAAAAACAAACCAGTTTTGTTCATCAACTTGTTTCTTCTTGCTGCTTCCTCATGGGTGATTTTACCAATCCCTCTGTGGCCATTCTGGATTTAAATTATTCTGTGTAAAATGTGAACTGTGCCTACTGACTTTGAAATTGCTGGGTCATTTATTCTCCAGGCAGCCTGAGGAAAGGACAACACTCAGCCTTTCCACCGCCTCAGCTTGTTCTCACACAGAGCTGCTGCATTGCTCCTTTAAACAGTGGTGCTGCAACCACTCAGCTGAACATCATCTGCACATTTAATGCACTGACAGCAGCACCTCAACAAGCTTTATCTGGTCTGGCCTGCCTGAAATCAAACATGATGTTCCCACTTCTTTATTATTAATCAAACAGAAATATTCAATTAACTTTCCCCTTGTAATTAAACTTTCACTTCATGTAATATGCCATTTGTGTAGAATCTGCAGTTGCAATCATTGCTAGAGAAAAGAAATGTCAACTTCAAAGTCACTAACTCCTACAAGTTAGAAATTCTGTCTTAGCAGATGATGGTTATAGGTTGTAGACTCTTAAAATAATTTAAATTCAATTAAGCACATAGTCTTTTCCTGTAACAGGTGATGATGAAACAGATTATTTGAAGCATTTAAACCAAAAGATATTAAAAATGCATAAACATATAGAAAGACTGAAAAAAGACAGGTAGAAATGCCAAAGCATATGAAGCTCATAAAGAATAATGAGTACAGAACTTGTACAAAATTACTATTAAAATTCACAGAGTTTTATCTTTAATTCACTTTGACTGTCTCTAGAAATCCGTTCATCCATGTACATGCTAACCTGCATTCAAGAATAACAAGGTACATGCTCTTATTATAAAAAATTATACCTATTAGCAAGCTATAATTAGTAATGTAGCAGAACATAATTTGTTTTATGATATGTATTCAATGCCTCTAAAACTATTACCCAAAGGTCCTTGCTCTTGGGATTTAGCAATGAACTTTGTAAAGTATTGCATATCTTAACAGAAATTTACAAATTAATGCAGCTTTGTCATTAATTTGTGGTTGGATTTATTGTTAATAACCTGAACAATTCACATTAGTCAAAGAGATGTCAGTTTTTACAGGACACAGCTTCTAACTCACATCACTGCCAGCACGGGGTGCTTGACACACACAAGAACAGGCAGAGGATGCTGCAGTAGCACCAGGGATGATGAACTTGTAGGGCTAATTCAAGGAACTATGAAATGTATGCATAAAACCCCACAGATACTTAGGAAACTCTAAACAGCCTGTTACAACCTCCCATATCCTAGAAAACAAACAAAAAAAAAATCAGTTGCCGGGTGCAACAGGATACAGACAACGTTTTTAGGTCAAATACATGACTTTTTTAGCAGTGATTCAGTCAAGGAGACTTGGTCTTTTCTTACACCCTGGACTGCAAAGGTAAGGCAGGTGTAACCCAGGTAAAAGTTCAGTTATTTAGGGAAGCAATCTAAAAATTGACCCCTTCTGCCCACTGCAGAATAATGAGACTTTCTGTAGCTTGCCAATGCTGCCATTTATATCAGAGATAAAATATTAAATAAATCCCACTTCCTTGACTTAAACTGAATCAATTCTGCATCACTAAGTAACATCTGCCTTCAGCATGGAGGGGTTCCTAAGAAATGCACAAGTACAATTCAAATAGGTTGGTCAAGAACAAAATACAGGTAAGATGCTAAAGTAAAAGAAAGAAACAGGAAAATTGATTTGGCAGCAGATGGAGAGAAAGCCGAGATCAATCAATGCAAAGCAGTGCTTGAAAGGAGAGCCAGTGTGAAAGAGAAAGGAACACAAAGGGCTGAATGGCCAAGGGCAGAGAATGTAAAACCTGGAACTGTCTAATGGCCTCTCATCAGGGCTGATGGAAGAATTCATGGACTCATCACACCCAGCAGGGGCAGCTTGGAAATGCCACCCAGGAACTGAGGTGCATCTGGAAACAGCGAGAAGCGAGGGGCTGGAGAGGCTGACCGAGCACAGACCATGGGAATATGAAACCTCCAAACTCTCGTGGATTAGGAAGGCACAGTCAGTCATGTACAGAAATGGGGTTGGTTTGGGATGCCCCAGAATTATCCATCACACATTAATTTGGATCCCTTGGTAAAAATGCAGAGACAAGCAGAGGAAAAGTTGAGGAATGTTTGTAATTGACACTTCTACTACTCCAAATTCTATTTCATAGAAGCTGGGTAAGAAGTATTAACATTCTGATTGGCGATGGGACAGGAGGAATAACTGGATGGTTGTGCCCCAGAAACGTCATTATTTTAAGAAACCAGTCTAAGAAACTGACACACTTTGCTAAGCTTTTTAATTTCAGCAGGAAAGATAAAACAGGTGAAATGACTATAAAACATTTCAGAAATTGTCAATTGCTTTTAGCCCACTACATGAAAAAAAAAAAATAAGGCAAAAAGGAAGGAAACGACTAACCCCCAATATCATAGAAATACGTATATAAAAGTTGGTAGGGGAAAAAAAAAAGACTGTCACATGATAAAAATCCATTACTAAAATAATGAGAACTGTAATTATTTCTCAGGTGTATTGTTTCAGATTTAGATGGAATTGCACAGAATTACTAAGTCATCGCATGAAATAGATAACCAACCTCCCCTGGGGAATTTCCAAAATAGTCCAGGTAGTCAGATTCATTTTCAGCTTTAATTACTACAAAGAGGCATTTGCAGCTAAAATGTTGCAAACTATCTAACGAAGAACATTATATGCATCCAGGTAAAATCTTTAAAAGGTAATTAGCAAAAAACTCTTCCTTTGTGAGAACCCTCAAATCCTGTGGAACTGAGAGCCTGGAGAAATTCACTACGAGAAGGGAAGCCTGAGCTTTCAAGCTTCCAGAAGGGAGAAATACACAAGACACAGGGCAGATGAATCTGCACCTTTTTCTTCAGAGCAGCCCTGCAGCAATGCCCTCACCTGCCCAGGTTATAAAGCAGGACTCAGTACACTTAAAAGCACTAAACCTTCACCAAGGCAGACTTATTTGAGCTGCTTATACATATTTAACAAATCCACGTGTGATGTTCAGCCTGGTAAGACTGATAATCGTTTGCACATTAGCAGCTTTGATATTTTGATTTTGTTCCATTACAAATAATCTGATTTTCAAGTAAATAACCAAAATTTATTTATGATGCAGACCAATGTTAATTACAATGAAGAGTAGCACACAGACATCTTGATTAATTGTATTTATTTATTCCATTTTATGAACACCTGCTTTTGGGAGTCAGAACAGATCCCTCCAGGAACCTGATGTATCACACTCATGCAAGCTTTTCATTATAAAACCTTATGGTGGTTTAAAGTTTGCACATATTGAGCATTACATGCTGTTTCTGTCGAACAGCTAACTTAGAGAATTGCATGGAGCACCATTTTTCCATTTCCAGTTCTGGCAAAATATCTCTAGAATTTTAACTCTGACGACCTGAACTTATTGCTGGTTGATAAGCCGAGCATTTTCAAATTAAGATTTCATTTAAGATTCTTTGTTCTGTAATAAGATTCCAGTAGGCTGGAAATGAAAGCAACAACTGCCTTGTGACCGTACTTCTAATGAAAAACATTTAATAGAATTTTTCTGCTACAGCTACCCATGTAATCCTAGTACACAAGCTTTTCAATGACTCATTGTTATGTGAGACAAGTCTCCAATGCACAGGAAATGTGGACTACAAAATGCTCTGCATGGAAACACTCACAGCCTCTGCTCTCTCCAGAACTCCCACACAGCAGTCCATGGATGGTGTGGACTGGCTGGAAGGGAGGAATCCAACAGCCCTCCAAGATTTGCGGTCACACTGGGAGAAAACAGCTTATAAACAGTGCCCTTGCCATTTAAAACTAATTGTGTTCACCTCGCACAGTAATTTATAACCTGCAAGCCGTCTCTAAATGTTGTTATGACAGATTGAGTATTGCAGACATACCCAAACCTGATATGGCAGCAGTTAGCAGGTTTGTTAGCTATTCCTCTTTGAATTCCTTCAAATTCCCCCTTGTCTATTGAGCTTCCCCTCAAGAACACTTAATCTCAGAATGATTCTCATCAACTAAGAATAAATAGTGTTTTTAAAGTCTTTATTTCACTCTTGTGTGTTGCATGTGAAAACCTTGATCCATTGCCACTGAATCTAGTCAATGCAGAGAAAGGAATCAAGAGCCAGCTCTTAACCACTTCTTAACCACTTCTTAAGTGCTTAGAAGCTAAATAGTCTGAAAAAGCACTGAAATGATCCCAGATGTCAATTGCATCATCACAGCATGGAACTAGATAAAGTACAGAGAATAATGATCTCTGCTCAAGTCAAGGATATTTGTATCCTATTTTAGCCTGAAAACCAGAGTCCACTATCCACAGCAGATTATGCAGGTACTAATTTAAAAAAGAAGTATGAGACGAATTGCAATTTTTGCTGCCAAAAAAGAAAACTTGCCTATACGAGCATTAAAGAAATGCAGACAACTGAGCAGTGAAATGCAGAAGGAATTCTCTCTGTGGCATTTTCATTTCCCAATACACACTGGTTTCCTCCAATAGAGAGCTTTGAAACAAGTTACAAATTTAAACACTGGTACACTAATTATATGGTAAAATATATACCATTTTGCTCATGAATTTCCCCGGTCCTGTCATCTACATTGTCTACCCTCTTCAGAGGTGCTCTGCACACAAGAGCTGAGCAATGTGGAATGTGTTCCACATTCTGTAAGGCACCCAGCACACCTGCAGATATTACATATAACAATGGACACTACACATAAAGAGGCTCTAAGTGCCCATGAGTGAGTTCAGATGATAAATGTAAAAATCTTTCCTGCACTGCTGCATCGTGGGGTTGATGATCATAACTGGGAATAGCAGTGAAAAGAATAAAGGCTTTGCCAACTTGAAATCTTGACCAAGTGCAAGCTGCATTCACACACCAACAGTCAAAACCCACTGCACCCATCCTTTTCTACTGACGTCTTTCTTCTTTCAGCCTCTCTTTATTTATGTATGTGCATTGAAAGTCTGCAACTTCCCAGCTAATAGCCTGTCTGCTAACACCTCCTGTATGACATTTGAAATTCTGCCAGTTATGCTAAGTATGAAACAACCCCACAATGTAAATGCAGAGCAAAAACAAAACAAGAAGATCTGAGAATACTACAGAAAAAATTGCTATTATTAGCATATAAATTTAAAAATTCCGTTTGAGTAAAAACACAGAGGTCTCTTCAATGCCCTGCCTAACGTCATAAAATTCTTGAACCACCCTCACTTTGGTGCTGAAGGAATTTTTTTGTTACTCTTACCAGATTAACAGAAGCCAGAATCAGAATCCCTAAAAATCAGCCACCCTAAAGGCTCTTCCGCTGTTCTTGTCCTAGGTTGCAATGTAGATGTATTTAGTATTCTATTGCCACCAGCTGTGNGGACTGCTGCCACCACCCTGACTAACAGGGTGTCAGGGTATATCTGACTCTGTCAGTGTTTTTTCCTTGTATTATTGCACTTATTTTTAATTTTTCTATTAAATTTATAATCCTGACTTGGGATCTCCCACTGGTTTGTTTTCAAACTAACACTGTCCTGAGCAGTGAGTGACCAGACACCAGCAGCTTCCCTCTCAAACACAAACATGTGAGGTCAGGCTGGCAGCAGGGACAGGCTGTGTGGTGTGTGACCATGACAGACAAATGACCATCCCAGCTGGAATTCTGTCCAGGAAAATCCCCTTGATGAAATCAATCACAGAGGGCCTGATGCACTGGCATTGAGTTTTTCTCCCCTTCACAAATCCTAGGCACAAATTAGAGCAACCTTCATATTCAAAGCTCTCGAAGTCAAATGATCACCTTGCTGAAACAGATGGAAATTTGCCTGAGTAGGATCAAGATTTAAGTAGGTAGAGAACAAAGCCCAGCTAAAGCAAAGCTCTCCCCTCTTCCAACTTCTTCAGCTTGCAATACTGACGTTAGTGGAAATTAGAAGTGTCTGTCCATTGTAAGTGGAAACAGTGACATCAGTGGACATTATAAGGCTGAGAGTTTGCTAATTCTCACCATATAAAAATTGCACAAAATCTCATTTGCCAATCAAAATATCTGCATTTCTTTTTTAGAGAACAACACAAAACATGCTTTCCCAAATTGAGCTTCCAGAACAGTTTAATTAAGCAAGGATGCAGGAAAAAAGCTATAATTTATTTTTGGGCAATACAGTTTTGTTTGTTTCTCATACATATTATATAAATGTATTTAACTTTTCTTTTTTCCAACCTACACATCAAATGCGTCTCCTTCAGAGCAACCTTTCTTATCCCAAGGTATCTCCCTCTAAAAATTACAGCTTGAAGCAATCTTCATAAGACGCCTAAAAAGTTCAAGATACCTGAACATGAGTTCTTGACCATACAACCCTATCACAGCCCCCCAAAACATACAGTATTTCTGTTCAAGCTGGCTACATTAACTAAGACATATGAATTCCACTTTTTGCAGGTCTTGGCAGGATCCTTCCTTTGTGCAAGACAAAGCTTTCACCTCCCAAAGATTTCCGAATCAAATTGTGAAATTATGGGTAGTCATAGACGTGGAATTGTCAAAAATGTTCCTGCACCCAAGTGCTGACATAGCTGCTATTATTTTAAAGGGAACAACAGCACTCAAGTGTTTTCTGGGCAGATTCTGGATAGGAGGATTCTGGGCATGATCCACTGAGAACAGAATCCGCAAAAGGAATTTATGCTGCAGCTTCCTACTTCTTCCTTCTTAAAATACCATCACACTTGTCCATCTCAAAATGGCTGTGATGCAAGAGAACCAAAGAATTGCACTCAAATGCATGAACTTGAAAAAGGCAAATAGTTTACCTGTGCCATCATAGTTAGATGTCCACCAGAAGTTCTCATAAGCAGTTAAAAGGTGTTGTCACTGGTTATAAAAACATGTTGTTCACAGATGAAAATTGAAGAGAGCACTTGTAAAAAATGGAGTTGTAACACTTTATTTGAAAAAGGAGGTCCTTCCTATGGCCAGCATTTATCAGGTATGTCCCTGCAACCTATTTGCTGGAGAGCAGGGGAAAAGAATCCCTACAAGTATGCACAGGTTCTGAGGAAATTTCAGTCAAAGCATCAGTTTTCATCCTTTCCCACTGCAGTCACTCTCTGAGGAGAGATGGTGTCAGTAAGAGCTCTGGGTGAACAGCACTGATGGACCTGATCAGGGTTTCTCCACCTCTCAAGGGGAATGTGAGGAATGCAACAATCTGAACACCTTGCACAACCTGAAAACACCTTGCCCAACCTGCACACAGCCAAGCCAGGCATTCAGAGCTCCCCAAAAAATGACATTTCCATCCCTGACCCATAAATTCACAACGCTGTGCTTTTCCTGCAGCCTGTGCTCAATGCCAGGCTAGAACACCCTCTTCCCAAGGGCCATAAGGAAAAGGGAATTATCCCACCAGGCTTAAAGGGATCTTAGGCACGTGGGGAAGTTGGGCTCTGCCCTTGGAAACAAGGCAGGCAAGTGACAGCAAGGCGAGCAGGAGGGAAAACAGCGTGGGAGGAAGGGATGCTGTGCGAGCTCAGAGCTCAGACACCCAGCAGAGATCCCCTCTGACTGCACCCTGCTCCTGCCAGACTAGCAAGCCTCTGTGCCAGAAGACTGAGCCATTTCAGAGCAGCTGTGTGTGGGCTGCAGACACTAGTCACAACAGAAGAGAAAAAAAAAAGTTGTTTTTTTTTCTTTTTTTAGAGTTTACTTAGCATTTGACAAACAAAATGACTGCCATAGCAACATGTGTATTCTGTTGAACAAATATCTGTGTAAGTAGCACAGACATAAGGGCGTAATTAGTCTATGCTGGTTGAAAAACAAATCGGTACATTTCATTGTGTATTCTTTTTTCTTCTAATTCTGGTGTTTATCAAACACCTTTTAGGACTACATTTCTCTGGAATCAGGGAGAAAGAAGCAGAGGGCTGGATATTCCTATTTGCTGTGCTCCTAGGAACTCAGCCATGTGGAATTCTCCCACACCAACTAGTTTTGGTTTCATAGCCAAAGGAAACATAAAAGCTACCAAATGCCCATTGGGAATATTTCTTCAACACACATTTTCATTCAGCAAGGCACAACAAGGCTGAGGAGCTGCAATGTTTTCTCATTTCAGTTGTATATTCCAAGAGCTGGCTGTGCTCAGGGCTCCCTGATTCTCACATCAGCCCCTCAGTAAGGCTTCTCCACACCCTGAATATCTACTTGCATCAGGAAAAAAATAAAATCCCCAAAACCAAAATCCCTAACAAAACAAAAAGCTTGACTGCATGCCTTTTGGATGGATTACCTGGAGTGCCTTAGAGTGTGAATGTCTTAGCAAGAAATCAGTGTTTATATTTTTTTTCAGTTAAGGAAAAATAAAAATAAGAATTGCAGGTCTCAAACTGAAAAACTCTCCCAGCTCTAAAGTCCCCGCTTTCCCTTTCTGACCAGCTTAATTCTGCTAATTTTCACTACTAATTCTCCTCTGGTTGTCATTACAGCTCACTTTGTGGCAAGCACAAAAGGACTACAGGATTCTTCTAAATATATGATTTTGATGAATATAAAAAGAGAATACAAGCACCACCTCCTCACTCTTGAAAATGGTGAAAAATATTTGTACATTTTTAATGTATTAAAATCGCATAGAAAAATAATTACCCTTATCAGATCTGCTGTCCAGAACTTGGATGTCCCTAAAGATTTCCTAATTTCCTTATGGGAAAGCAATTAAACTAAACAATTAACAATTTACTGGAATCTCTATCTGTTCTTGCAACTCCTTTCTGTTCGAAGTAGCGCTACAATTTATTCTAAATGTCACTACAGTCAATTAGAGGTAGTTTTTACCCATCTATTTCTTAATGAAAGAAATGGGCAAAATTCTCAAAATATCTTTTTTGTTTGCTTTGTAATTAAAAGGTAAGGTATTAAGAACCTAAGAAATATACTATTTAAGTCAAAAGAGGGCAACTGTAAGAGGACACAAAGGTAACTCCATCTGTGGGAGGCTCTGCAAGAAGCAAATATCATGCAGACATGGATTTACTACAAATGCTTCCCTGTATTCCTGTTCAGGAATAATTAGAAGCTTTAAGTTCCATGCACATTTGGGAATTCTATCCTTCCTTTCACAACCCTAATCTTCAACCAACACCTAATTTAGTGATAGCATGTTAACAATTTCCAAATAAAGATGTTTTTGAACCCACACACTCAGCTTGACTACTTCAATCTTCAGAGCACAAATAAAATTTCAGGATGTCCAGACAAGACTTAAGATTTAAGGATTTTTTAAATTGATCTAAAAGGAAAATAAAATTAACTATACTAAATCCAACTTACATTTTGTTTATGGGTTCTTTTAAAAAAAAGTTCTTATTCTCATTAAATTTACATTTAAACTGTTAGAGCAATATTTTAAGTGAGATATTGCAACATAACAGAACTTCATACCCTTTTCTCTTGGTTTTGTAATTTAAGACTCTCGGAATTTCTTTTTTTATTTTGCATTATTTTGTGGCTGAATAAGCATTAGCAGTGTGCTCCTGAATGAATGTGATCTCTGACAGCTTTATATATTCTGTACAGTCATGGTTAAGATCTCTGTGGGTCTAATTATTGTGTTTGATTTGTAGAGTGTGCAATACAGTCCCTGATATTGCGAAAACGTAAAATGCTGAATCACTTAAATGTTCATATTTCCATCCCCGATTTGCCTGTTTCACCATGCTACTCCTGCTCTTTGCAGACAATAAAACACTGTAAAACTGAGCAACTGGATCCAGGGATGGAAGCTGCATTATTCCCACTCTGCTGTTATCTTTTTGGCTTTTCTCCCTTCCTGTCAAAGTGGCTGGATTCCCAAAAGGGAAAATTCCTATGTGCAGGGACATGATTAATTCTTCTTCAAACAGGAATAAAGTGAGATCCTACATAAAACATTTTATGTATGAATCAGTCTGAGATCTTACATAAGAAGGGAAGGGAGAAAAAATGATTTTCTGCTGTAAACGACAAGCACATTTCAAACACCAGGGTCCTTGTTTGTTTGTTAGAGCTAAAAGAAAGATAAATCAAGTGGTCAGCCACAGAAGGGGACTTGGTAGGTTCTTGTGCTTGGTAGCAACACAATGGTAAATTATTTAGTAATCTCACAAACCGAGGGAAAACCTTACAGGTTTCTCTTGTATTCACTCCATGATTCACTCTGAATTCACCCTAGGTAGGAGGAGATACATCAAACACAGGTAAAGTCTTCCCCCTCACTCCTTACCCAAAACCCAGCTTTGAAAGGGTTTTATTTTTGCTCCATGCGCCATGACTGATTTGAACTTGAGGAAATAAACAATAAACTGGTGCTACCTACATGAACTTATTCAGTTGTAATAACACAATGTTTCTCTTTTGGTAGAAAGGAGTTCTCAGAAAGCCTGATTGCAAAATCTTAAAGATCTTGGCTGTGTGCTTGAGGATATCATATAGTGTTCAATCAAATGCAAATTCCTGATTTATATAATGTATTAACTGGCTTAATTTAAATAATTATAAATAAGAGACATGCAGTTTTATTGGCATAGAACAATTCAGGGAGCATGTTCCACATATACCTAAAGATCCTAATTTTATATTCTGTACTCCTTAAGGAGTATTCTTCCAACCCTTACACATATTTATTGATCCTCCACACTTTCAGAGACAGGAGAACATTCAAAAGTAAGAAGATCTTTTTGCTTCCTCTGTTATTTGGAACTGAGAAATGTGTCTTCCTCTCTATGTAAGCAGCTACTATAAACATGCAATGAGCAATTGTTGATGGGTGAGGGGGAAAAAATAAAAGATGTATAAATGGACAAAAAGTCTGCAGGTGATTTTGCAATGTAGTAACTTTCCAAAGCTCCAGCATTGGCCAAAAGAGCCCCAGAATGGCTTCAGAGTGAGTCAGCTGTTCCAGCTATAGTCTTCTTCACCTAATCCTGACTACACTTATGCTGGCCTAGATCTCTAGATTTTAATTTTTGCCATAGAACTATGACTGGTAGCTTTTCCAGCCTATTTAATAGTGGCTTTTCTTGAACCAAATGTCCCAGAGCAGCTCTAGCAAAACCCACTGGCAATTAGCTCAGGATGACAGTTTTTACGGCATTCACTGCATCAGTCAGGGCTGGGAAGTATATTGAGAAGACTAAACTGCAGACAAGCAGAAGAGAAATGAAGAGCATATTTTAGGGCTCCTCTGAAAGATTGTGCCTTCCTGACACTTCTCTAAACAATATAGATCATTTTTATGTGCTGTGCCCACAAGAACTGGGAGAGAGTCACAAATAAAAATAGACCTTCAGTACTTAGAAAGTACTTTATACCATAAGCTTATCATTCATAAAGTTGTAGTCAACACTGTTTGATTACTTGTACATATTAGTTCCTTTTAAGGTTTTATTATGTCTTCCAACAATTTCCATAAAGATTGTAATCTAATTCCCTCTTGCACCAAGTTATTTTTATTTATTGATTTTATAATTAAAATCAATACAAAATATCATCCTCTAGGATATTACATTTGCTACTCCAAAGCCAATGAACAAAAGGCAAAACAGATGCTGTGTATCAGTGCATTAAGAAGATCCTATATTGTTAAAATTACTGTGCCACTCCAAGTTTTAGTTGCCACATATGGAACTAGAGATATCACGTTTAGGCAAGAAGCAGAAAATGAAAAGAGGAAAAGAAAAATACCCTGATCAGTCTTACAGCACTTTACAATAACACTTAAAGGAAGCTGCAGTAATACCTGATAATACAGGAGAGAGGATTCATTAGTGGAAGACACTGTGGTAAATACAATCTGTGTAAGTGATTAATAATTTAGAATGAGAGGAAACTTCTCTTAATTCTCCTCATGTCTGTAGATGAAAGTCTCTGCTTACCCAAGGTAAGATCTAGATGGCAGTTTTCAGTGTCCTCTTACAGATACACCTTTCACTGTCTACAATAAAGTGTGTTGCTGAGGAAGCTTCTATTTCAAACTTACGTAATCTGCTTAGGTATCTTTGTACATTTTGAGTCTATTGACTGAATTCAACTCACTCTAATAATCACTTTTATCCACTGCCAAAACCTGAGACAGAAGGGAAAAAAAAAACCAACCAAGTACAGCCTTCACACTATTATTTGATATTTTTGTCTTATTTAAGGTACTGGAACCTTTCCCTTGACTAATACAGTCAAGGTGAACAGATGGAGAATTTTTTTGTCTGAAATTCCCGGGAAGTCAGAGATCCTCTTCTATGCCAGTGGTAATAGTGGGACAGAGCAGGAATTCACTGAACCAGAGCTCCAGAAAATTTATTCCACTATCAGACAAGTTTGCTTACAAACATCTCTTTGTTAACTCACTTTGATGGTGGATGGTTCTGGGTGATAAATATTTTACACTACAGGTTTTTAAGGAAAAAGAAAAAACAGAAAAGAAAAAAGGAGAGGTAATAGATTGGAAATAAATGAATGCAAGTCAGTTGAAAATAGGAAGTCATCAGGGAGAAATGTATCAGAGTTGGACAATCAAAGGGATCAAATGTAATTAGAAATGGAAATCTTTTCATATATCACATGGTCCACCTACTTCATAGCATAGAATTGTTCCACTTTCATTATTATTTTTATCCTTCACATTATGTTCACTTGGGTTCTGAAAGTATTCAAGAATGGTCTCATACTTTTTAAAATTCGACAAAGTTTTTTTTGTGTGTTTTTCAATCACTGGAACAGCTACCACAACTACTGAGTAATGAGATTTCAGAAGACCTCTCTTCTGTCAAATGCATCCCACTGCTCCCAAACCCCAGACTTTCCCAGAGTCTCACACACAGACTGTTTAACATTTCCCCTCAAACTGCTCAGGTTATTGTCTCAGCTCTACCATTGGAAGGCTGACCCCAAACTGTTCAGGAGGTTATCACTTTTGACTTCTTCTTCTGCTTTGTATTTTACTTTCATTTCTTTGCTCTCATGTCAACACTGTCCTTTGGCATACAAAGCCCTGCCTTGCCTCATCCTTTTAAAACAAACCAAGCATTTCTAGCTCTTCTTATGAGACAGCACATCAGTCTCCCTGGATCTTTTCAAGGTCTTCCTCACTTCTTGAGCAAAGGTGAGAAAAATGGCTCAGAGAACTAAAATAAAAAAGTCACAAAAAGTCTGAGATATCCAACGGAGATTAACTGTCAGGAGAAAGACACATTAACACAGATATCTTGACTACTGCTTCTGCACCCTCCTGTGCAAGGCCATGGCAGCTGACTTTCCAATATCCATGCCAAATTGATTTTGTGCAGATGTGTGCAAAGGGCTTAGGGCAATCTGTCTTTTCCTACCTTTCTTAAGATATTTTCATGCAGTTTTTTTCAAAAGTATGGAAGAAGAGTGATTTCTCCTTTTCCTATTATTGTTGTTAGAGCAAACCCACATAGTGTTGCCTTTTAATATTCTGCTCAGAGAAAAAAAATGCAAGGCAATGGTTATTCAGGACAAGTATGCTGCCCTTATGCATGCAGAAAGCAAGCTGGCAAAGCATTTTATCGCGAAAAAAAATAAAAGGTTAACTTAAGGATACATTTTTTTCACATAAGATGACACTTCCAAAAGAAAAGCTTCTTGTTGAACTGTGTTTTTCCTTTAGCATATTAGAATTTATGTCTTGTAAGGATAACACAGAAAAAAAATTACCATGTAAACAAATGAGAAACATGTCAGAAACACAAATCTCTGAGAATCTATTAATTTACAGTGCATTCTATATACCTTCCTCAGCTAACAATAACAAACCCGTTATCTCCAAAGTATTTTACATGAAGGATTAGTGTGCCATTTCCAAGAGGTTTCACAGAGCCACAGAATCATTTGGGTTGCAACAAGATCTTTGAGCCCAACCATTAACCCAGCACTGTCCCTAAACCATGTCCCAAGTGAAGTGACACAGCTATACAACCTTTAAATACCTCCAGGGATGGTGACTCAACCTTTATTTTAGCCTCATTTTGGTGGCAATGTCTGACATCAGATAGGTAAATTCAAGGAATTCTGTTCAGTCTGGTATGAACAGGATTTCTGTGATCACCCATGATGCCCCCACAATTAAAGACACGACAACTAATGATCTACTTCCACTAAAGTCTTCCACAGAAAATTCTTTTGGAGATGTTAAGAGTAATCCCTTTAAAGAACCCCTCTGAATAAAGGACATTTTCCCCAGTTTGACTGAATAACTATATAAAGTTATATAAATATATACATATATATATATATATATATGTATGTATGTGTCCAGCCATACTTTCATGAAATATTTTCAGGTTAGAGTAATAAAGTGGCAAGTACAACAGAGATGAAATTTGATAGGCCATTTGTGTAGTAAACTATGTCTCCAGAGCTCTTTAATCAATGTCCTGAACCAATTACCACTCATTATTCTTGATGCATTGTAAGAGAACACATGACCATATATCACTCTCAATGATCATAACATTTTATGCTAATTTAATATACTACCATATATAACTTCCCAAGGTTAAAAAGAAAAAAGTCTCAAACATTTCTGTGAGATGTATAGTTCAGGAGCTGACTTTCATTTCCATTATTTAACTAAATGTATAGATTGATGGATATGCTATCCACTATCCATTTGCAGTACTTTATCAGACATAAAAGAGTGGAAGTGAGGACCAAATTTAGCTGCCAGCATTTTTCATCTACTGCACTCATTTTTTACTCTGCTTATTATCTCAGCTCATATCTATACATGGGAACTTTTTGTAGCCTCAGACTTTTTTGATTGCCCATCCCAGTGGCAAGCACTTTCTAGGCATTGGAAAGAACTGGGCTACCCTTCCAGTTCATGACATGTAGCAGCACTTGGCAGGAGGAAGACCATCTGCCCAGTCCGCAGAATTATGGTGCATCACACCATATATCTAATTTTGATCATTTAACACCTCAGAGATTTCGATACAACCAGCAAAATTAGCAAAAGACTTTTGCAATCAGGTATCTTCTCACGTTTAATACTTCCTAAACACACTCCAGTCTCCCTCTGTAGCCAAATCACAAGAAACTGCAGAGAGACTCTGTGTTCTGAATTCTTTTTTTTTTCCTGAAACATACTTAGGATGGTTATAACTGATTTGTCTATAAAACTATCAAATATAAGGCAAGCAATAAGGAAAACAGATATTGCTAACTGTGGCAAGAGGCAAAATAATTAAGTAGGCAGAATATGGATTAAGTGAGGATTTTTTGAGATCAAGAAACATATTTGAAAATTGAACTTTCTCTCTTAGGGAAGGCGAGGAAACAAGAAAGAAAATTAAATGAGTAAGAGAGTACACAATTATATCGGGGAGGGGAAGGGATTAAGAAAGTTAAAGTCTCACAAACACTAAAGGAAGTAGAGAAAACAGGCAAAAAGAGAAAAGCTCGAGAAGTGGAAAAGGAAAAAAGAGAAGCAGGGATGAGATTTCTCAGTTAACTTGGTATTTTTTATGTGCACCAGGAAGTACATTTGGAAAACACAGCAAGAATTTGGGAATGCTTCCTGACAGAACATAACTACCAACTACCAGAATAAATGCAAATACCTGCAAGCTTCAGACTATTAAGAGATAGAACAAAAAGAAGAGTTAAGAATGACATATCACTGGATATCAGTAATAGGAAAGAGAGTGGGAGAGAGGAGCAATCTGTTCCTCACTGTGACCCTGGCTGATTCTCTGTTTCTCCCCATTCATTTTCTTGTCACATTTTCAAGTTCTAAAATCCCATTTTGCTGTAAGGTTGCAAAAATTACTGGAACACTAATATAAGCAAAACCACCCAAATAGACAGCCTTTCTCTGAATATTCAAACCACTTAATGATGTTCTTCTATTTTTGGAACACTATAGAAATAGGGCATAAATTGCAATGAGCTACAATAACTTTAATACCGAGCTCATATTTAGATTTTTACTTTCCTAGCAGTGTTCACTGTATGATGAATTTAATTTCATCTGAGATACTGAAAAAAGAAATTATGGCACTGCCAAAGCAGATGGCTGCTGTAATGAATGCCACAGCTGAGAGTCACAGTGAAATTCCACTCGTGAGAAACACTATCAAGATACAAGTTTCCTGTCTCAACTTTATATCTGCCCTTTTGGGGAGAACTGATTTTTACATGTCTCAGGGTATTAGAAACCAAACTTCAAATTTAATTGCTAGATTTTAATGTGCATATATATATATATATATTAGCTTAATTGTTTTTAAACTTCCTATGTGGAAGTCTTGTCAACAACCCACTCCAAACACTCCTAATCTTTTAGCAAAATGAATAATTAAGCCTAATAATACATCATGAAATAGCCCACAAGTTTTTCATTAATGCATCCAACCAAGCTTTTTATAGTATTAAATATTTTAATAAAACATTTTCTATACATATGCATATTATATATGCATAGATTATATATTACATTATATACTTTGATATACATACTGGTAACAAAGACAAACCTTCCTATATTAGAGTGTATAAATATGTATTGTATTCAAATTTTAAAAAACTTTTGTAGAACTTATTACAAGAATGAGATCTTCACGTCCCTGGGCAATCTCTGAATGAAAGCTGCCATTCAGAGCATTTCTCTGATCAGGGTAAGATCATTTTTCCCATCATAGACTCCACAACCATAAGTACAGCATTATGTGATCACATGTTGGTTGAGACTGAGGCACATGGAAAAAAGAACTATTGCCTCAAAAATAAAACAGATCTAAGTTCTATAACATTCATACAAAAGCCTTGTTTAACGTCAAAGGTACAAGATCAGGTTACAGAAAAATTAACAGGGAAATAGCCATATACTCCCTACCAAAACAAGTACCACTTCAATTTACCAATTTAAATCTAGCTACAGTTTATTTAAACTATTTCAGATAAGTTCTTCAACCATTATGGCAACCTGAGCCTCCGTGGTACAGTTTCATTATAAGAAAACACAGTATTTTCCAAGACTCTTCACCTTTGACCAACATCCACAGACATGACAAATACAAACCCCACAACAAAGGGTTGAGACCTATACAGTAAATTACACTATTTTTGCAGCCCACTGTCTGAAAGAAGCCTCCAAAACCAGGTTACTTTAGTACCAATGATCTGCCCTGAACCTCAGGGACATTTTGATGAGCTAAAAGCACATTTAACACCAATGTCCTTTAAGATCTTCATTATGTTGCTATGCTAAAACTTCCACTGCAGTTAGTGCTGCTGACTCAAGATGACATCTGAGACAAAAATAAAGTAGCACTGGCATCATGTGCTAGAGAGACACAAAGTTATTTCTGCCAGCTTAATTTTCTGTTCATTGTCCACATGGCTGATGCTGTCACGCTGTGGAGATGACTTTATTACATTTGTGTGAGAGGTAGACAACTGCTAATCCAAAAGTCCATTTCAAAGACAATGGAAAAAGTTCCACTGACTTTAATAGCATTTTCATCAAGTTCAGAAGTGATAAGCACTTGCAGAGCCTGCTAGATAATGGTGGCTACTTGAATATAAAGTTAATGATATTTCCTGAGCAGTGGAAGTGAAAGATTATGGAAGAAAATTAAATCCTGACGTGCTTGCACTGTTTCTCTGAAATGTGACCAGCAGCTCTGGAGCTCCCACAGCACCCTGCAGGTTCTGGATCCTTTTTGCACACACATTTGGGAGAGCAGGCCTCCTCTGTGGCACAGTTTTTAAGCAGATTGGCTCATGTTTTGGACCACTGACCATTGTACAGGTTGTCCTTACCACAGGTACCCTTGAACTTGTCTTTGGAGTGACTAATTTTTTCCGAAAAGGTTCCAGGATATCAAGATGTCAACCTACTTCGTTTTTTCTGCTTATGAAAAGAAGCAAACAAAAAGGCCAACATCCCTCACCCCTGCTCAAGAAGTCTGAGTTAATGCAAAGTACGAAATTTTTCTCCTTCAGTATTAAAAACATTTGTTAATGATGTTATAGTTACACTTTCAGTTTGTGCATCATATTCTTCTGACCAGGAATTTTCAATTTGGATTTAAAAAGAAGCTGGAAGTCATAAGACCACAGCTGTGATTTTTTTTAAGTCACTTTTTTTTTTCCCAACTTGCCTATTTTAAGCAATATTTAATTATTATTCAGTGTGCACTGCTGATACAGACAGAATTATGCAGAATAATTGAAAAGCGTATTTATTTTTCCCCCCTCTCTCTCTTTGCAGAATGATTGGTTTCCAGATTTGGCCAACTTGTTTGACTACTTAGTAATAACAAAAAAATGGTTGTGAACCTTCAATCAAAGTTTAAGTTTTCTCTTTGTCCGATTTCCCTCATTTCTGCAGCAGTGAAATATTTCAGAACTTCTTCCAATCAAACATGATGGAAACAGTGAGAGCTGTCTCCATTCATGTGTCTGGAGAGGCAAAGGATGAGATTTCTAATACACACAAAGATACAGAAACGTTTGGAGATGAGGAATCTAATCTCAGCAAAAGCAAACGATAAATAAAATTATTGAAAATGGAAAATCTCTGCCTCTTAATTTCTATTAAAATTCAAACCCAAGATATTTTAAAAGATGAGAACTCTGGGTTTCTAGACTGTTCTTATGCATTCTATTTCATATATCAAATACATCTGAAAAGAGTCTTTAGCAAATGTTGTTAGGGAGGGGAAAAAAACCCAACCAGAAACTCACTAAGTCATCCCTAGTTTTTAAATCTAATTCATAACACTGCAGCCAAAGAAAGATGTTAATTGCAATTGGTATAAAATTCATGACCACTGACAACATATACTATTTTGGCTGCAAGACTAAAATTCTGAATGTGTAATCAATGATAATTTTAAGATTAAGTGACCATTTGGGATTCCATTCATCAATACTAATGGTATCTTATTTAAAAGTTTAATGAGAAAGCTATAATGCATATCACATTTCTCAGTAAGATACATTATTATTGAATTTCACGGAGAGGATATTATGAAAAATGAAACAAAAGAAAAAAAATCCATTGTTTAAAATGGATTTTCTAAGCGTATTGAACACATGAACTGCACTGTAGGCATTTGCTTAGAGGACTGTTCTTTAAATAATTCCATCTTATTTCTTTTCAGTCCATATAAAAAGAGAGTGTCTTTAAGTTAGACCTGAAATTAGTCACTATAGAACATGAGGATATCTGCACCATATAAAATCTACACGGTATTTTCAGTGAAATGTTTTAACATAACAGGACAGTCAGACCCATGAAGGGATTTGGCTCCTCAGAAGTGGTTGATTCACAGTATGATGTGAGCCAGCTCTTGTATTTGAGAAATCAATTAAAGTAGCATTGAAGTAACAATGATTCATGCTCAGGGTAAAACCTGTCAAAACTGAAAGATGGATAAAATATTATTTTAGTCCATATTTTTTTTTGGTAGAGAGGAAGGGAATTATTATTTCTTGGGAGCACAGAATAAGGAATTGTTAAAAGCAGGTGGGTGCATCAGTTGACTTTAGTTTGTGGTGAACTCTGGTAGATCTCAATGCAAATCAAAGCTCTGTTCAGCTTTTCCAGCCTTTCACAGCTGCTAATACAGTCCCAGTTAGGACTCCCAACAGTCCTTGCCCTGGTATTTATTCAGGCTGTCCTTGGCTGTTTTCATTTTATAAAATCAGCCCCTTATTTTTTTCCCATTCAGCACTGCTGAGGAAGACTTATAATCACATATATTTGATAAAAATATCATTAATACCCCATCCTCTAAAAACCTCCAAACATTACAATATCACTGTATAACTGACTTTGAGTTGCACACTATTTCTAGCACATACAAGAGATATGTGGAATTAAAAACAAAACAAAACAACCAAGAAAACCACACCACCTTTTAAATGCAGGGTTTTTCTGTCCATGGGCTGTGACAGACAAATTCTTCACTCACAGTGAACATTTCTGGGTCATTTCTGCATATTATCAATGCACAGGAGAGGAACAGGGGGGATAGCAGAGTTGGCAGTTTCACAGCAGAAGGTAGAACTTACGCTATATAAAATAAATTGTCCATACATTAGGGGAACTGCTGACTTAAATAGTAAAATATTGCCTGTTTCTGTAGCATTAGCACAGTGGGATTCCAGTCCCCACGGATTATTATGTGATGTAGGAATACAACCACGTGAAAATCAGATTTTCTAAGCTGCTGGATCTCAGAAACTCAGCTGGACACCACCTAGGTCCTCCCGAAATAACAGAATTCATACTTGATAGGAATGACAATACTATTGAAAAGAAACACTTTTTCTGTCAATAAACATTTTGTTTGAAAAGCTAAATGCCCTAGAGTCCATTTTGACTGAACAACAGCAAAGTACAATCTTTTTCAACACCGGCTTTGAACAAGAACCTGAAACATGAATTCTGATTTTTCAACTCTGGCTACTCTGAACATGGGGAAAAAAGCCACCTTCTACCTAAATTAGAATAGTTTACTTTTAAAACTTGAGGTTGAGCAGTAAGTATAACTGTAAGAAATGTAAGAGAAGTAAATGTAAGAAAAGTAAATATAAACTCAGTGAGTTGCTTGAAAAGTAGCAACATCTTGTCTCATGTGGTTTATTATGAAAAGTTTTGTTGTTTTTTTTTTTTAACTTTTTTTTCTTTAACTGCTATACTAGGCTGAACTTGCATATAGAAATCAACACATCCCTTATGAGAAACAGGAAGTGGATGCATAGGGACTGGTATGAGACATGACAATTACCATATTAGGCTCAAAGAAACAGTGGAAGCATCCAAATATTACTCCAGTTTCCCACCTTTTTAGCCCATTTTTTTTTTTTAGAGGAAGAAATTGTGCCTGTTCCAGACCTGTCCTGTAGGGCATCATAGTGACACCCTGGCAGAGAGCAACATCCCATCACAAATACATCAATAACTTGTACACAATATTGCAGATCTGTGCAGATCCCCCAGGTATAACTCTGCTCCTTCTACTAAGTAGTGAGGCAGTAACCTCTCTGATGGACTGAGAGAACTTACCGAACTGCAGCTCTACAGGAATGAAAGGTGAAGTGCATTTATCAGACAAATACTAAACAAACATCAATGTCCATGATTCTCACCATAAAATACACTCCCTATTTTCCCCTTCTTCCATTTATGGGGACTGGTGGCTATTGTGTTTTGAAACTAATTTAGATAAAATCCTGTGTAGAAGGGGGACATTATGTATTCGCAAGAATACTCACTCCTAAGGGATAATTCATGATAGTATATAGTGTCATAAAGTTCATTTTGCCAGATTTTACTACAAAGCACATCATCTCCTCAGGCAAAGACCTTGACTTTTTATATCTTCAAAATGCCTTGCATATCTGTGGAGCTCTATAAAACAAAGTCAAATATATGAAAAAGACGAGCAGCATGCCAAAATAACCTACAGCCCAGCTGTTCTATTACCAGACTCTAAGCTGTCCATCTAAAACTTCAACTCAAAGTAAAACAACAGCCTTTAAAAGGCAAAAATTTCAGCAGCCTACTTCCATGAACTGCTCAATACCTGACCTTTTAAGCACCCAGACTTGTCAGACCTAAGAAGGGAATAAAATATATCACAGAAACTATTTGCAAGAAGTAAGTTCAAATTTCGGGGGCGCATCTCACTTCAAAATCCCTTCTTATTTTCTTTCTTGCTGCCCTAAAGCTGATAAAAATTGATCTTTCATGTTCTTGGCAAGAGATAAAGATGAATGGGGAAGTCATGTCTAGATCAGACTTTTATTTACGATCTCATAAGTTCAGGAGTGTGCACATGCATGATTTGCTTCTGGACTCATCTCAAAATGAACAAATGAGAGATGAAAGATTACCCCGAGGACCTACGGAAATACACATCAAAAACAGGTTTATCTAAAGAAGCATGCATTTCTGGAGGAAAAAGGTTGTAGCATGAATTTTATATCAGATCTTTACTTCATAGACAGCGCTACATAAAATATTGTTGGCCAGATCGCTGCTGGTTTAAAAAGTCTTTTGTTATTCTTTTGTGTGAAATAATCTTGTTGAGGAAATGCTGTTTCCATGTGCTAGATGACAGATTTCATCTCATCTTCGTTATGTATGTTTTCAACCCTTAGCTGGTACTGCAGATAATGTTCCTCATAGTCAGACTTCCATAAGCACTGTATAAAATAACTTGAAAATACCTGCACACATTAAACCCAGTATTGTGATCAAAAATAAGACATAATGCAAGGTAATTTCTTTACCTTTTAACTTCTTCAGAACAAAAATCCACTAATTAATTTGACTGAGCAAGACGTTCCCTGACAATTGAGCACTTAGTTTCCATCTACATGGAAGAAAGATAATCTTCCAATGCAGAACACATAATCGTAATTTAAGACTTCATTGAGTTCTTCCCCTCATGGATTCTCCTAATTTGCAGACAAACTCCTGGAGATGCTTTCAGTGCACTCGAGTAAGTCAGTATCGGGGGCAATCTCTAAAAGCTTGATGAGAATGTCACTTGTTTGTCCTTCATTTGCTGCAGACTGTGGTCAGTACTCCCTGTCATTATCCTCTAAAAATAGATATTATAGCAGCAAAGTGATGACAGGAATCAGCAAACAGCAGAAAGGAACTTGAGGGTTCTTTGCTTCAAATGTTATGTTGGACTCTTTTCTTTACTTCAACACATTAAAATGAAAATATTCAGATACACTTTTGAACTATTTCTACTGGATGAATGACATTTAGATGTAAAATTATTTTTCTCCTTCCTTTTTCTCCTTCCTTTTCAATCCAAGAAGAGGATTGGGTTATTCTTCACCCTGAGCTTACCATAGGAAGTGTTAAAACCTATGTCTTCTAAGATAAATATATTATTTTATTAAAATTCTCTAGCTAAAAAAGATTACAGTTTGAAATCCTAACTCAGGAAAAGATTTCCTTTTTTAGAGAGTGTATAAATGCTTACGCTTCTGAACTAGAGCTGAACTTTAATCTGTTTTTAAGCACATTTCTGAACCAAGAGCTAAAAAAACTCACACATCTTTAATCTTGTGCTGAAAACAGAAAATGATGCCTTATTAATAGAAAAGAGAATAAAGTAGGAAAAATTCCTGAAACTTGGTATTCAAAAGGGATTTGAAAGCAGGGAGGAGGAAAGAACAGTTTGTTTGTAGGGAAGAAAAAGAAAATCACAAGGATGTCATCACGTGATGAGAGAGAGGAAATGATCTCATCTACTTCACTTGTTCTTCTATGGTACATTGTGCCCAGCAAGAGCTCTGGGAGAACATGCCCATGATGTGTGAGCAAAAACTCACCAATATCTGCAGTAAAGCTTATTTTCATCTCATCTGGAGTCCAGGGACAAGTTGCAAGGTGTAACTCTGAGAGACACAAAAGTTCCCTAATGGAAACAGAATTTCTTAGCACCTCAATTCTCACTCTTCTGCAAAGCCACTGCCCCATTCTTTACCATTAATGCATGCACAGACTGTCTGATTTCCATTTTCTTATCAAAGCTAATAATCAGGTGTTGGTAGTTGTGAATTATACCGCCAGAAGAGTGAGAAAAGTTTAAAATGTCATTTTAACACAGTCCTTATTGAAAGCAATAGTGAAATAATCTTTCCTCTTGAAATCCGAACTGGCTTAGATACTCTGTCTCCCAGAGTGTCACATTCTTTGCTCACTCCTTGACAATCTTCAAAGGAAAATCAAAAAGCTACAGCCCTGCTAAACTGTCCCCTCCCTGCACACAATAGGCACAACAGTTTCCCTGGTGCTGCATTCCCTCTGCCCCAGAAGAATCGGGATGGCCTGACATTCAGCAAGGATGTCTGAGCTCATTTCCCAAATTAGTTCTTATCACTGATCTGCTGCCTTGCAAAATGAGCCTTTTTCAGCAAAACCAACCAAATTATGGTGAGAGACAGACAGAGAGATGATGTACACCACACAGCTGGCACAGGCCTCGGCAAAGGCAAAAAACTTGGAGACCTGGTGAAAAGCATTTCAGAGGCATGGAGAATTCTGGAGTCCTGCAGGAAAGAACACACAGCAAAGCACCTCGACAGTCAGCACAGCCTGGTGTTACAGCTGGAAGCACCAGCCAGCCCCAGGGCCAATGCCAGTACTGCCAGCCTGGGTTCTGTGACTGCTGGGAAAGGTGATGGAAGGAGCCTGATCTCCAAAAATCAATTTACAGCACCTCAAATTCCTTAGCCAAGGAGTTTCCTTCCATAATATTTCCATGGAGCTATACCAAACCAGCTGCTACGCCATGTGAAATGGTTTTTTCCCTTGTATTAAACATAATTTAAATGATCCATTCAATTATTACTTTTGTATTCAAAGATGGCTTATTTTCATGCAGATTTATGTTTCGTTATGCATAGAGGATATTCTTAATTATGCTGAAACAACTGCAAATTTAATTAAAGTTTGCCATTCCAAGCATAAAATAGATTAAAGAAAACGCTGACAACAGTAAAATAAATATTCAACTATTTAGTTAAACTCAACATTTATTTTTAATCCAAACATCAAAATAACCTTGTTTCTAAGTTTCGTGACAAAATGTCTTGAAGAAGCATTTGTCTCTATTTTCCTCTAATCTGCTCAGATGAAACACACTAGCTTATTTATAAAACTGTTGATTAATAAATCTGTCCCAGCTGTATTACTGTATGTTACAAAGAACACAGATTGATGTATGCAAACAACCATTATACTTTTAAAAACCCAAAGTCTTGGCAGTCTTCAAAAGCAGAAATCCCATCAAATACATTGCAGGACAATTATACAGCTAAATCTTAACAAAGAAGGAAAAAGAAGAGGCAAACAAAGGTAGTAAGGTGCAGAGATCTGTGGCAATTTATAGCAGATGGAGAGATCAACTAAATGTTTATAAGTTACTTGTGGTCCCTTGATCTGGGTATTATTGGACTCAACCATGTGCTGCAACTCATGACAATAAGCAAATCCTCAGTTTCATAAAAAGTTACACTCAAAAGATGTATGAAGAAAGAATCTGGCCTGATTCTACTGAAACTAATTTGAAACTCTCCAATTAAGTTATGAGGCTTAGTATTGATTTTAATTTTATAGTCAATAAATTTAATAATTCACAGTTAACAGCTGGGGGGAGAAGGTAGACAGGAAGATTTCCTCTCATCCAGATGCAGTAAGTCTGGCTCTGACTGAGAAAAAAAAATCTCAAATCACAAGAATTATGAACACTAACTTAACCCTTGACGTAAATCAGAAGCATTAGTTATGAAGTAATACTCAGGCTTTCCAAGGCATTGCATACCCATTTTCCAGCAGATTTGGAGGAAACAAAAGTGCCTTACCAGCCTAACAAATATCCCAAGAATCAGAAGGTTTTGGGGAGGGAAATCCAGTGTCACAATACATATTGCGAATCATATTACTTCATGTGAAATTGCAAATGAAACATGGAAAACAACAAGGTTTTGGGAGTTTTGATTTAGAGGCTCTGTGATTAGGAACGGTTGGCTTACCTGTTTAACGTCATATGCAAGAAGAACAAATCTTAAGTCTGGTGAAACAGAGTATCTTGATGCTTTGAAGGTTACCTGCAATGAAGTAACAGTAAAGGTGAGTTTGCAATAGGAAATTAATAAAATCCCTTTTCCCAAGATTTCCTACAGCTCATTTAAGAACTTCCCATTCATAAGACAGATGTGGTTTAGAAAACCAATGCAATTTTCACAAAAGAAGGACTCAAAGAATTCTTGGTCTAATTAGTGGTATCTGTACAATGGCAACAGAAGAATCTGGCTGCAACACTAAGTATCAATTAAGAAGCTGATGAGTATTTTTGTCATCATTACAAGCACTGAGCTCAAGGATAACAACTATAACCAATTCATTCACAGAGGACGAAGGAAGCCACTTTGGTTGGAACGATTAAAAGGGAGATTCATCCCTAGGTTAGCCTTAAAGATAATATGCAATAAAAACAGTAGGCATGCACTATGTCTCTGCTGCTTTTCTTTTAACACCACACATACAAACGTTTTACCAAACAACTTACACCAAAGCAAAAGTCTTTCTTAAAATAAAGAAAACTCTTTGCAGAGAGCAAAGTGAAACATAAGGTAGTATTATTAAACTAATAATGATTTACATCCACCCAAGACTTCATGACACCCAATTGAATTCAAGACTGTAATTTAATCAAGGGGTAATGTTGATGTCAGAAATAAATTAATGAATCTAATGTATGAATAAGATAAGAATGTGCTTTAAAGGGCACTGAAGGAAATAATTTTAGAATAATCTCAAGACATCTATTCGCAGAATGAAAGGAAAATAAAAAAGAGAAAAATTCAGGGAAGAACAGAAAAAGTAGGACAGAAAAAATAACAGAACTACAAACCATAAGATGAAAACAAATAAAAAAATAGCTATGTAGAACAAGATCTATCCACTATTTTATTTCTTAAGCATCTTGTTCTGTTTAGCCTAATCCCACTGCTAGACTAATGAATTCAACAGGGGTTTAAAGGCACACAAGTAGGAAGTCACAAACGAATTCAGAGTAACTAAGGAGTTATGCCTGGAGGAAAAAAAGATTCCAATAAACTGAAAAGATGCTATATTTTGATTTATAGATTAAACTCAGGTTCCTAGGTAATATAGTTAGAATCAAACTATACAAAAGTATCAAAGGGAGAAAATGTTTTTGAAGAAAAACTGTATTAGTTGGATTCACCAGCATGACAGAATCAAAAGTCAGAAGATAAATCTGCAGTCTAAAGAAATAAAGAAAAAAAAAACCCAAACAACACACCTTAAACCATCCTTCTGTATCTACAGAGCATCCAGAACAGATTTCTACTGTGCCCAAACTTGCTTTTATGAGTTAATCATCTTTAAGCAGAGACTGTCTTAATGTTAATCTATGAGTAACACAGAACTGCAAAGAGATTAGTTGAGTTAAAGTCACTTAAAGGGATTATAATTTCCTTGCAGTTCTGGTTTTGGAGGTATTTTTTGGTAAAGACAAGCACAACTTTGGCAATTAATTCAGAAACCACCTACCTATATGCACAGAAGAAGACCTCACATATTAAGAACAGGAAATTAATCACCAGACTCATTCCTCTTGCCTAACATGGCAAGTAAACTCATGATCTGTGAGTCACTAAAACCAAAGACAGAATTCATTTTCTCCCCACAACCTTTTCTGAGGGATTTCATCAACCAACAGATGCCTGAGCCCATGGCTGAGGAAATTAGAACAGCTGGTGAAGGGCTTAAAAGAAAGTTTCAGACCCTGCTGTAGGAGGTGAGATGCCACACAAACCCCTGGGAGATTATCTCTTGGGACATTCTCTACAGGGATTAGACATATTTATTCATTAAAAAGAAGCTTGCAAAGACTCTGACCCCAAGGGTTTGTTCTCTTCTCAGGAGAACACATTTTTGAGTTTAAAAGAAAGTGTTGGGGAAATATCACATTGGAAATACACCGGGAATTAAAAACCCTCAGGTGCCTTGTTATCAAAAATCCGGAGGATGGTCGTTCCACGGGTCTGCATATCCACAATTTCTCAAGCCTCTTGCTTTGTCAGGAGCTTTCAATTCAGCCTTCATTAAGGAAGGCAGACCTGATGCTGCCCCATGTGACTCTAACCCTATGGTTTTACTGTGCTTGATCTCTAAGAAATGTAACTTTGGACAAATAAGCTCTGAAACTGGGAGAAACAGAGCTGCCTAATTAGGAACAGTCCAGGGATGCAGGAGCAGGGCTGGTTTCCCTCTGCAGCATCCCTGCACAGTTTTAGCTAGTTAGGGACTGGGGTAATGCAACTTCTGCACTCCAAACACACCCCAATCCCCTTCCAAACCCAACAGAGGCAATATAGAACACGAGGAAAAAGGCAAGGGAATTTCCGTATTTCCCTCTACCCAGCCACATCAAGCATTGAAATCCCTATGAAAACCATCAGCTCTATGCAACCAGAAAACATTTTGACTAGAGAAATTGCTGTAATCCTTAAATTACAGCAACAGGATCACATTATTGCTGTAATTTAAGGATTAAATTCACACT
Source organism: Grantiella picta (assembly GCA_013397955.1). Taxonomy (NCBI): domain Eukaryota; kingdom Metazoa; phylum Chordata; class Aves; order Passeriformes; family Meliphagidae; genus Grantiella; species Grantiella picta. The sequence goes on from VZRM01003030.1 coordinate 587,453, forward strand.
ATTGCATAATTCTGAGACAAAAAAAAAAGTGGGGTTTTTAACACTTGTACACTGTCTTCCCTGCCTAATTCACACCACTGTGAATGCCATCCATTTTTCCTACATTGCTGCATTTGACATTATTTCACTTTTTCATACATAAATGATCCTATATCTGATCTTTCATTCCTAACCCAACCAAAACCCCCACTGGCTGTAAAATTAGGTCTAACCATATGAAACATTCTATTTCTAGGTTTCTTTGAAATACTTCATGTGGTAAGAGTTTTAATTCTTCTCCTGACAGTGATGCATGATGTGATGACCCCAATGGTCTCACTGCCACCATAGATTGCGACAGTAAAAGCCAAATCCAGGCAAGAGGACACAGAGAATTGAAACAGGCTTTTGTCCTTCAGCTTTCCAGCTTCCTTCTCTCATCCACCTTTCAAGAATTGTTAAAACACAGTTTTGCATGGAAAGAAGAATTGGCTTTTTTTCCCACCTTTCCATATGGGTGCTTAAAATGGAAGACAAAATTCCAGTGAACAAAGTATCCTCAGGTTTGATTTCCTATTTTCACTTTGCATGTTATGTGTGTTTTCCTGTTAACAGAGTACCTGTTATGATTGTGTTTAAGAGAAGTTTTAGGCTTGGTTTAGGCTCTGTATCCTCAGCAAGGATCCCTAAGAATCAGCTGCCTCTTATTTCCTCTGTTTTCTTAATCCTGGTTCTGAGCTCCTGCTGTATTGGCTACTTCCTTCATCTTTCACATACTATAAAACACTGGCCTTACTATCTTTGTGGATTTTAACTACTCTAACATTTAAATCAGCACCTTATTCGTAATCTTTAAAAAATATGGCATAGGGCAGACAGATGGAACCCATAATATAGTCTAGCCTAGAGTTTTAAGAATGTGTTTATAACACAAGAATGTATTTATAACAGTATTCTTTTTACATAGTTTCGGTTGGATGGTTTTAACTGAAGTAATATATCACAGTTAAAACTGATTAAAAGAAATGTTCACTGTTGCAGAGTTTACTTAGTTACTGGCTTTTGGGTTGTTTTGGTTTTTCTATAGTTTTACTCCTCCTGCTGTTTCAGTTTCTTGTGCTTTATATTTCCCAGAAACTTTCATCTTCCACACTCCTGTTATTCTCCTTCTCCAATTATTGTTTAGTGCTCCCTTAACACACATTTAGACTCCTTTTTTTTTTTTGTTTTTTTTTTTTTACATTCATCCAGGATGAAATATTTCAAGACTTTCAGGAATGTTCCTTTAGAGCTTGGCGGCAACACTACTACCTAGGAAATTACACATCTCTCTCCTGCACGCCTACACCTTCATCAGATTTTTAACTCAGTGGTGTTAATGTCAGTGCAGGGGAGTTCATCAGCATTCACAGCTATCCAGCTCAACTATCAGAGAGGCATTGGCCAAATGGCAATGCACAGGAGGAGTCAGATGGGATGGAATTACAGGAGCTGCAAGAGGAGAAGGCATTTGGCATGTCACAGTTCCCTTGGGAGGCACCAGCAATCAAGGGAACAGTGGGATTTTCCTTTCTTGCCACTGATGCGACTGAAAGAAGAAGATGGATCTTGAGAGAGCAGCTGAGAGTGGAACCCAGCAGAAGAGCAAGGGTTGTAGCAGTGGAACAGGGAACCTCTGAGGAAGATGGGTTGTAATTAGAAAAATGTGCTATAATTGGAAGGATGAAAAATTTGGGTTTCCAAGGTTACGTTTCTTAATGCGATACTTCTTGTGTCACCTGAGCATTTAATCTAGACCCAAAAATACTGCAATGCCAAGTGTTAGAACTGTTAACCCTCAGGTTTCCTGCCCAGTTTAAAAGACAAATGGTCCTTAAAACATGATCTAAGCTGACCTCTATGCTATGGATGGGTGGTTCTCAAAAACACAAACCAAATTCCCCAAACCTGCCTGAAACTGTAGGACATAAAAATAGCCATGAACCAAACATGAGCCTTGCACCATGGCCCTGCTAGACTATAACCTCCAACCACTCAATCCCAGGAGATTTTCCCCCCACATTTCCCAGGAATATTGACATAGTTAACCCTTAACTGTTTCATGTATCAAGGAGCGATTCTACCAGGTGTATTATTTATAGAAATCCCACACAGAGCTACCGTAAGGTGACAACATTGCATTTTGTATGTTGAAACCTCCCTCACTTGGGCAAAAAACAATGGCCACCACCTAACCACAGTGACTGCAAACCCTTCCATCTGTCAGGCTTTCCCACCTTAATGCTCAGGGGTGTACTGCAACCAAACATTCATAAAACCCCTCTACTGCAAAGGCTCTGCTGAGGAGGTTATTGGACATTTAGAAGCACATGGGAGAGAAGAGAGAATGTTACAATATTCATAGCCACCTATTTACAGCATGTGTTGGTCATTAAAGTGTCCAGTGCTGCAACACCTATTAATATTTATCTAGTTATATAATGTTATTTAATGTATTTACTATTATTCACCTTTTTAATAATCTCTTATGCAAGGTTTTTAAAATATAAGCAAGTAAACTACTGTTGCAATTAAATCTACATTAATCAACAAAGGAACTATAATTGCATTATGATGCCACACTGAGTTTCCTGTCAAAAGGGGAAGGTGGTGTGTGGTGGTGGGGAGCACAAAACAAAACAAGTATCAAAAGGAAGAGAACAAGTAGAGCTGTTTATGAACATTCCCTGCCAGAGGATCCTGGAGTGTTTGTTAAACTACATGAATGGTATCCAAATAATTTTGCACACATGCACCACCAAAGCAGTGGAACTTTGGGGCTTACAACAGTTTTATCACCTCCATAATTATTAGAGCTCTTTTAAGAGGGAGAAATGAAGGCAAAACTTGTGGGGGTTTCTTTCAGAGGATTCAACACATTTGGAAAGTTCCATACCAGAGCACAAAGTCCCTACACACATTTCCTGTCCCCTTCGTGTTTGCTTTTTCCATTTTGTTTTCTGTTTAAGGATTGCAAAACAGACTTGAGCTAGAAGTATAGTAAGGAACCAGATGGACAACTTTCCCTGAGCAAAAGAATCCATTAGGTGCTCCATGCTCTTCTCTCCAGCTTGCAGCTGGAGTGTGAACTGGTAAGCTGCTCTGACTGACCTTATGGAACAGTTGATGCCAACAGCATTAAATAAAATGCTCGTTAAATGCTGAAATTTCTTAGCTAAATGTGGCATAATGCCACTGATTTTGGAACTGTAATGTGTGATAAAGTATTGCTAAATGCTGGAGAACTGGTAGGCTTGTCACTAAGGATCAGGGTGATAGGCAGCCCAGGCAGATGATAGAGAACATATTGTAATCACATATCGAGGCAGCATCTCAAACATCAGGATGCCACACAGTGATTAATGTCTAGGGCTTTTTCTGGCTCCTCTTAATAGGAGACTTGCCCAGCTTCCAGCTGTAAACATTTATATGCTGCTGGCTAAGGGTATTAACTGTTTATTAGACTGCTGAAACAGGAGGCACTACATGGGTACAGTCAGAGGACAATATGTACTGGAAAATATCCTTAATAATAACATCCAGAGGACAATATGTACTGGAAAATATCCTTAATAATAACATCCAGAGATGTTAATAGATATTCTGTGTGCTTTACAAGCTACCCTGTTCACTTATGGCACTCTATTTGTTACCCATAACGTTGCTTTCCTGATAGTTCAGTAATATAAAGGCCAGATTGTTTTGCTAATAGATTGATTATAGAAAAGGATTCCATTCCAGAAGGACAAATGAAGTGCAGGAATTTCCTCTAAATAAAAGAATTTTCTAAATAAAACCTAATAAACCGGAAAATAAAACTTTAATTCGGGAACTCAGGATAGATACTTCCCCTATGTAAGAGAAGTGGGCATCCTAGAATGACAAAACTCGAGCCTTTCTTCTTTCCAGGTGCATGACTATTACTAAAGGTGATTTTAAAGGTTTGTGGGTTTTTTAAATCTTTATATACATATATATAAACATATCTATGTAACTTTTTTTTTTAATCTGCAATCTGATTTTTTGATGATTCACCTACTTAGTGAGCAGATCCTCAGTGATATACCTGGTTTGTACACAATAAGCAACACAAAGAAGGATAAAAGATGTGTACTTTGCAGGAGGGTGGGAGTCTCTCAGATGCAAAAGACGAGCCAGTGATGTGTGCCCAATGGAAGACTGCTTCAGGGGCTTAGCAATGAGGAAAAAAAAAAGAAAATCTCCTCTGAGCTGCTGGCTCAAACACAGCCCAATCAGGGGTGACAAAGAATCATTACTCGCCCCTTGCGTCTGCACAAGGAGTTTATCACGGCAGCTCAATTTTCCGTGGACAATTATCAAAATTACTAAGAAAACCCTGCCATTTCTGTGGCTGCTTGAGTAGAGGAAAACAGGAGAGCAAATGCAGACTGAAATCAGGCAAATAACTGCCATCAAAAAATGACTCTTCCATAACCAAAACCCTTTGATGAGGAAGAATGAAGGAACTCGCATTGCCACCGCCTCTGTCAGATCTCTGCTGTATTTTTTATTAATCCAAGACATCTCTGCAGAGTCATTACACCACCACCATTCTAATTATGCACCAGTGATTAAGCAGATGTGACACTGAGCGAGGAAAATGTTTGATTAACGATCCAGGTGTCTAACTTTGGAAGATTACGTTTAGCAGAGTGAATTTGGGGACAGTCAAGCTTAGAAGAACAGGACAGCTTTTGATTTCAGCCTGCCTCAGTAACATTACCCTGTTAGGATTGTTGGCCACCGTGTCAGCAGACAGACAGTTCTGCACAGAACATTTCCCACTCCCTCTTTACTTCCAAACATTCACCAACAATCTTGCTGAGCCTTCTGCTCTGCTTTCAGCTTTTTATTATGCTTCCTCCATATGAATAATAATTGCTGGAATTGACTTTATTTATGTATAACACTCAACTTTTGGCTGTGTAAAGAGAGGAGCTCTGCAGGAAAAAAATACACTTAGGTTTTTATTTTTCTCTGTTCCACCAAAAATTTTTAAATGGTTGCTTGAATAGGAAATATTTTGCAGCAGTTTCTCACATTTCTAATTAATAGTAGATACCTAGCATCTAGAGCTCACTATGTTTGTGTGAATTAAGGATAAATCAGTCCCATACAAAGCCCAGAGGAGAACAACTCTGCAAAAAGAGGTGACACTCGCAGTGTGAAGCAGCCTGTGCCTCCCAACCCATCGTCACTTGGCAAGGCTGGCACAGTGGCACAGTGGCCTGAATAGCCTGTCAGGCTGGCACCACACTCTGCAGCACCAGCCAAACAAAGTGCAGGAATTCATCAGTGAGGAGGCTCAAGTCTTGTCATTAAAGTCACGTTTTACAGCCAGGGATGCCCAAGCAGCTGCTTGTGTTTGTTATGCACTAAAGGCAACACAGCTAATGCTCCGACTGGCCAGGCGAGTGCTCACACACACTTGCATCAATGGGTAAGAGGGAAAGTGCTTCTGAATACTTTAGGGTTTGTACTTCACAGAAATCCACCTTTCCACTCACTTCTAATTGTGTCTGACAGCTGTTTTTGGGGTAAGAGGTACCCTGAGGCCACTCCATATATATAAGTCTCTCCTCCACCCTCCTCCATCTTTACACTGACCTAGGAAATCAGCATCAAGTTCTTTCTCCCAAACTTCTACTCTCCTCCTTGTTTGAGGCGTTAGAAGTAAAGGTCACCTGAGGTTCTGTGCTTTGGAAAGAGGAATCTGTATCAGCAAAGGCCAGGAACAGTCCAGGAATAAAATCAGCCTTTGCCAAAGACCACTGATGAAAATGAATCATCCTTTTGAGTCTGCAGGTGTGAAAGATTTTATTAAATTAAAAGTACAGGGATTAACAATAACAGCCAGTGGTCTGCATGGAGTATTTATGAGGAAAGATTGACAAGCCACACAATCTTGCTGCAAAACCCTGATAAATGAGAATTACAGGGTAGAATGTTGAGTGGTATCCCTGAGAATAACAGTGCCAAGCAAAGCAAAAGAAAGTGCAGACTAAAGTATTAAAGTACTTCTTAGCAATTACTGCTAGTCAGAAACCATTCATGTGCATACCCTTTACTGGTCAAGAGGAATAATCCCCAATCATCCAGTCTGCCATTAAATCACATGGAAACAACTAAACCAGAGATTAACACGACTAGGAAATACATTTTCCTTTGCATATTTAATTCCCTTAAGGAAAATATTCCTATGAATTTTGAGTATTTTTCTGCTTTCCTAACAGTGATTTAAGAAGCATTCCCATCTTTTAGGAAATGTCTTATTCTAATAGACATAAGGTAGATTACCTAGCAAATATGCCAAGCAGGATCCTTCAGATGGTCCAAACAAAGCACAACCACCAGCAAATCCTCCAACACTTTGCTTATTTACACATAGGTTGAATAAAACTACAAATAACTTCATTCCAAAACTATCCACTGACAGAGGAATGGATTCTATTTTTCATTTATATGCAATCCAAACTAGGTTATGAACATATCTCCTCTAACTTTTATATATTGTTTCTCTCTCTCTTGTTGCTGGAAAAAATCTTAGCAGATTTTCCCTAAGAAATAAGTAGATAATATATATTACTTACAAAAGTTGTATTTTCCAATAATAATGTAGTTGTATTTGTTTCTACATTCAGTTCAACAACATGACCATTCCTGGTTTTATACACCACTGCTGTATCTGCAATGACAAAGAAATAAACAGTTAGTGAACACACTGAGCATTTAATACATCTGTAGAGAAAACCAGCATGTTCAATTAATTAGAGCATCTTTATTACAACACACAAACAAGGCAGAAGTTTTGTTGATTTGCCTTATAAGATTCATAATTACCAGTTTATTCCCTGTAGCATGCTCACCTCACTCAATACATATGTATTTTGGACACATACCAAAGTAAAATTGTGCAAAAAAAAATACCAAACCCAAGCTTTTGCTGGACATCATATTCACATGTCTCCTTAGAAATGATTCCAACAAAACTTCAGTACTGTATTTCTGGTGCATGGATTATGTCATCAGACAGTTATGACTATTTTAAGACAGTCCATATTCTGTGTGGTTCGTGCTGGGCCACAGAGTACTGAATTTTCGTGTTAATAGAATGTTAGCAAAGGAGGGTTAAAGCTAAGTAGGTCCACTTGTAAAACATCTAAAACACTGTGGCATGAACTGTTGCAATCTTTTCCTTCTTCACTCACTTGATTTATCACTTCTTTTGAGAAAAATAATCTAACACACCTCAAGAAAAAAAAGGAATCTGAAATTAATTGCGATTCTAGGAAAAATACTTTGTATCTGCTTGCAGCAAAAAATACACAATACATCAGCCTTGATTTTAAGAAAAAGGTTCCAAGTTGCCCACTGCTTCTAGCAAGAGATTGAATAGATTGAGTACTGATTGTTTCAGATTATTTAAAACCCATGTAAGAGATTTATACTTAATGAAATTAAACTATTTTATTATAACAATGTAAACATTATAAGAAAAATTCTAAATTAAGCCTAAAGGAAACACAAAAGAACTTTACTAATCCTCAGTAATGTCTGAGATATTCATTACAGGTCCCTGAATTTTATGAAGTGGGAAGTAAACATGTCTGGAGAAAAAGGTTAAGCTATCATAAAAAAAAGCTTTGCTTATTCAGAAAAATGCAGCTCTGTTTTAATTGACTCCACAGGAACTCGAGATATACAGCACTAGTGAATGTCCTCTGGTATGTTCTGTAAAATTAATGAAGCCTCATTTGAAGAGCTTACTAAGCTATTTTAGGACCTTGGCTGGGAAGAGGGGTGGGATTGATGGAGTTCAGGACAGTATTATTAGGGCTGCTGCTTAGGAAGGCAAAATAGATTGAGAACCGTGGAATTAACAGCAGCTTCTTCTAAAGAAAAAAAGATTTTGAATATTTGTTTTGGGTACAAAGAAAGAGCATTTCGTAGACAGTTACTTGGTTTCAGGTTACTAATTGCAGAACATGATAGTTTCTGCAGCTTCCCTTAGGCTATTTTGCATGTATTCTTTTAGGAACCCCAGCACTGAAAATCTCCACTGATCGTGGTGCTAAGTATTACACAAAAAATAAAGTTTTCTGGCTAAAGAGCTGTCCCTAGTTCTGATTAAACCATGATGTGAGAAATGGCATCTGTAACCCAGAGGCACTGAGCAGCAGTGCTCCCAACAGTGCATTTTGGCCCCATGGGTGACACCAACGTGCTGCCCAAATCCAAGCAAATACAGAGTGTTACTCCTCAGTTATCAACTCTTCTGCATGTCATTTGGCCAACAGTATTGATAGCATTGTGCCTCATTAAGTAATCATATCAAAACCAATTCACTCAAACAAAAAAATTTCCCTTAAAATTCCTGACAGGACCAAGCATAAAATAAGGCTCTTCTTGCAAGTCCTACACACAATGTGAAACAGCAATTGGAATAGCAAACACTGTGAATGACGTGAATTAAAGCCTTTGTTCTAAAGTTAGAAGAAAATTTATTCCATCAATAAATTATCAATAAATAAGTTCCCTCTGAACTTGAACTCCTGAAGTGCATACATCAAACCAATGCTTGCAAAAGGTATGGAGGTTCTCAGGTAAAAGATTCTATCAAAACCCATGCAAACACAGAGCATAACAGTCCTCAAAAGTAACCACAGTATTATGGAAGTTTCATTCCTATCAATGTTTTGTCAGGCTGGATAATGTGATAGTTGGTGGCCACACCACATGATGATGATTTTTTCCCAATGACAGCTCAAATGTAAATAAGAGCCAGAAACATACATCTGTTTGGAAATTTTTGTCACCTAGAGTCAAAAAGTCTAGAAAAGAAAACAATACCTAGTCCTTAGCATCATCCATTTGCACAGTTGACTGATTTGTGTTATTATCTTGGTTCCTTCACCACGAAGAGGTTCAGGGATCTCTGACACTGCACAAAGCCATTCAGAGAAGTGGAGGTCTTACTTCAAAGAAAGTCTCATTTAATTTCAAACAAAGAGTAGCACCATGTGAAAAGCTCTCAGCTGGGTACAGATTGCAGCACTGAAGAGCCATAGTATTGATCTGAGGACATCACTAGAATAGAAAGCATTCTGTCTAACCAGAGGAGAATGTGAGGAAACCTCTGTAAAGAAGATGTGTTATCAAATCACCAGCCCTGGATGATGCACACAAAAACAGTCTTAAAAACAAACCATTGAAAATGTCCTAATTATAGCAGTTCTCAAATTTCTGACAAGTTCGGCAAGTCCAGAGCATTTAATAACTGATTAGTTTTTTTCTGTTTTACTGAAAGGTGAAGACAGATAACCAAGGGTCTGTACATAAGTTGTCCTCACCTCAGTCCCAAATAAAATAATGGCACAATAAATCCAGGATTCTTCCCACAAAAATAGTGGCTAGCAGTATAATTATTACCTGATAGCACTTTACAGAGCACAGATCTTGTTAAAAAAATTTGAGAGTGTTATATTTGATAGAGACAACTCTGCTGAAACTGTATATCAGGTTTTCTTCTAAGGTGTTTGATTTATTTCATGACATCCAAAGCTTACATTAAACAGAATTAATGGGAAAAAACATTAGGATGATTAAAAACAGTATCACTAAAAAAAAATAAAGAGGTAGACAGGATTATTATACATAACTAACTTTGGGAAAAATTGATACCACTTTGATTTTGACCTGATTTGTAAAGCTGACTCTGAAGGAGGTTGCCTAGTGAAGACACACCTCTGCAGGACAACTTGATCCTCAACAGGCTCTATTTATTGGGCTTTCACAAAGAATGCAGCATTAAATAAAATATTACATGAAAACAAACTCTAAACCAAAATTGTTCTGGGACTGTCACAGCATAATAAATTCACCTGAGTCAGCAACATCTCTTACAGAATCATCTTAGCTGCAGAACCAACACTAATTTATTTTATCATTGTGGGGCTAAATGTCCTCATTCTTATGCTATTGTATATTTTTAAAATTAACTATTTTCATCATCTGCTCTATCTCTAGGCAAAGAACATGGAATATGTGTTCTGCTGAAGTGATTAATCCATATATTTTAAATCCCAGTTTGGATGTATATATGAATAATATAAATACAGCCCACAGTGACACAACTATTACATAAATACACCATCATGATAATCTCAAGTATTTTGTAAAATAAAAACAGCGTTTCTTATAAGTAGCTTTACTTATTGACTTTACTTAAGACTGTTGTTCCTGGTTTAGGTTCAACGCTGGTAAAGGTTTTACTCAAGATCAGGGTATGAGTTGGCAGGAAATGTAGCTCCATACTGTGCCTGGTGGAATATAAATTGTTCCAGGGAATGTCAAAGTACAGGCAAACTATCATAAAATGAAGAGAAATCAATGCAAAACTTTTCATACTTGACAAGCAGCTTGACCCCCATCAATTTTGCAATGATTTCTTTACCTCCATTTATTGAATTTACCCCATTTATTGAACTGACAACACACTACCATGCCCTAAATGCTACAGAATTCCTTTGTAGAACTCACAGTTACACATGGCATCACATGAACAAAGCAAAAAATCCAGGCCCTTGTAAATACTAATGAAAAATCCTGTATTGTTTAGGGGGAAAGTGGACTAACTTCCACCTTTAAATCCATCCCCATCACTGCAAATCATTCCCTGAATTTTTTTAGTGTAAGAATTTGGCTCAGTGTCTTTACGGCTCTTAATGATTTAGCTTTCTGACAGCAGGACATTGAATGGTGGTGGTTTGTTTGAAGAGTATAAACTCTAGTTTCACATATCAGTGAAATTAGGCATCCAGTTATTTAAATTACACAGGCTGGGTTGAAAGGACAAGCTACCACATACTTTCAAGTCGCTTGATTTTTAGTTTGGTGTTCTATTCACTTTCACATCAATATTGATCCAGCTTTTATTAGTTGGAAGTTTACTTGTTTTATTGGTGGTATTTGCATATTTAGACCTGTACATGACACAAAAAGCTCCAGGCTGCTTATCACATTATTTTTTTTTCTCCTATGAAGTAACTCCAAGAGTCTCCCTGTGTGCCTTAAGCTGTTGACACATGTTTATCTGCATATTTCAGCTGCAAGGCAAAAGAAAGGGAGTTGTGTCCTTCATGTGAATGAAAAAAGGTGATGTGAAGTGTTTTGTCATTTCTGTAGGTCTCTGGATCCAGGATATTTTACAAGAGATCACAGACCAATAGAGATATGAGGTATGACCAATCAGCTAAGTACTGAGAGTCATCTGTGTTATACTTGGAGAGTTCCAACAACTTCAGGAAAAAGTGGAGCTTCCTTGGCAAAGAATAAAAGCTGGAATGCTGCCCTGGGTGAACTGTGAGAATTTATGAAAATTTAGAGAAACATCGCAGGCTCACTAAAGCCACAGGACTTAAAAGATTACTTGAATATGAGCTTCCACTATTATGTTTATGTTTAATCTTAGCCAAGCAAGACTTGTGATTCTACAGTGGGTTTATTTAATTGAATATTGGTTTATTCCATTCTCAGAGGTTTTAAGCGATGAGTTTTCATCCATGAATACACACTGTGTTTTTCTTCAGCCTCTAATAGTCATCATGGCAATCCAAGCTTGTTATAAAACTAAAATCTGCCTGGCCTGTAAACCTACACTGCTATCATGGTCACTGAGATAAATGTGAATAATCTCTGCAGCTGCAGCCATTGACAAGAAGCAACAGAATCACCAGCATTCCTTTAGGTATAAAAAACCCTGGTTGTTACTAAATTCACAGTACTGGTAATGTACATTCTGTTGCCAAACAAGAGTGGCTCGGTAGACTATTTGCTAGATTTTTGATAATAAGGATTATTTCATGATAACTCCTGAGATAAACTTGTGTGGATCAATCAATTCCAATGGCTACAGAACAAGTCCAGCTTGCTAGGACCTGGCTAAAAAGTGGTGTAATACTGATATTGAACAGTTTGGTGAAAAAAAAAAGGTTTCTAAAGAAGGTACATAGACTGCTAATTGCTGGTTATTTGCACAGAGCACTGTAAATCTTAGCCTAAGCTAATTGCCCAAAGGAGATCAGCACTCAGGCAGTTTTGTGCATAGAAACCATCGGATATTAAGGCAATTTATCAAACAGTCTTGAGAGAGCAAGTAGTGTCTAAAAAGTGAAGGAAAGAGATGGAAATAATTCAGGCAATGCTGAAAATCTGTTCCATAATCTCTAGAATAAGGAGGCCTCAGGGTAGTCTTCTGAAATTGCTGACAGTGTTAACCTGAAGATTGCTAATGCTTGTTTTCCCACTGAAAATATTTACTAAATTTTGGGTTGTTTAAGTAGAATTCTGCTTCGCAGCACAAACAGCAGCCTCAGCAAGTCAGAGTCCTCCTCTTCCTTATATTTAACTTTTTTTTTTAAATAGAAATATACAAGAAGGTTGATACCTTGCAGTCAACACATATGTCAATCAGCCTTTGCTGTACACAGTATTGTTAGAACTGCAGATGGCATTTCATCAAATTGATTACAGAAAATGTCATGCTAATTAAAATAGAGAATGCTTTCTGATCTAATGAGCAGGAGGTGCTAGACAAATCTTTGTCTAATGAAGTGTTTACTAATTAAATAAAATAGTCATTTACAAAGATATTAGGAATACAGACCAAATTTCAATATGCTAGCAAAGTCACATGTCAGCTGATCCAGACTTCCACTGGTCTTCTAAAGTTTAGGTTGTTGTTAGTAATGCTTTCAAGACAAAAATTATTCTGCTCTAGTTTTATAATGCAATGTATTCTTAGAATGTACTCTTCCATAGAATCCTTTACTATATAGAAGATTTCCTATTCAAAATGGCTTGGAAAGTTGCACACACAGGTAATTCCTGTCCTTTGTGATTTCTACCTGTTTTTCCCATCTATGCCCAACACAAACTAACCAAAAAGCAGATGGAGATCTTATGGTGCACTAGCTACAGGACTGGAGGTAGCAGAGTCAGAGTAGCATCCTGCTAGGCACACATGAATTAGCTCTGCCCTTCCTACCTTCTTGAGCTCCAGAATGAAGTGACCTGGCATGGATTGACCCAGAAAATTCAAATTTCCATCCATACTCAAAGTATCTCCCTCTTTTCCTCATCTGGTCATTGGTTTGCAGGGCAACCAATGCTCGACTCACACCGATTTTCAGCAGTCCCAATTACTTTAGCACATCGACGTATGAAAATCTTCAACTCTTCCCAACAGCCAATATTTATTTATAAAACCCATTTATTCCCTGTCATGCAGCTGCACAGGATCATGCCTCAGTATTACACTGTCCCCATGCCAGCACTTCAGACAGGACAGAGGGAGCACACAGCTCTTGAACATTAACAAATCCACTGCGGGATTGATTTACAAGGAAAAAAGAAAAGAAAAAAACAACAGTGAAAAACACAGCGCAGTCGAGCCAAGCCTCTGGAGTTTGAAGTGAAGCAGATGAGGAAACATTCACTGCAGAGCTGTGGGAAGCAATAAGGAGGGCAGTGACCAACAGCCACAGGTGGCAATGTCTGTGACAAGCTCAGATGGAAGAACATCTCTGTCTGCTGCCTGAGTCACTTCTAGACATGTTGGGAAGATGGAAACACAAGGGAAGGTGCTGAATTACTTCACAAAGACAAGAAAGACAGAGACAGGGAGATTAAAATGCAAGTGATCACAGAGAAGGCAGCTGAATAAAGCTGCAGTGGCTGTCCTGGGGCTCTACCAGGCATGCTGTGGAATCCAGGTGTGCTGTCAGCTCAGTTTTCACAACTCAACCACACATCTCTCTTCTATGTACTGCCATGGTAATGAAAAGCTGTTCTAATTTAGAAAATTCCAAGTTTTTCCTACAAGTTTACCAATTAACTCATAACTTAAATTGTAACTTCGAAGGTTTTGGTCTTGTCATCCATGGCATGCTGCAGCAGTTTTTTTCTCCAGTCTCCCTGGATGGAGAAATTGTCATGCTCTTCTCCCCTGGGACTGCTTGGGAGTGAGCACAGCATCTTTGCAGAGATCTGCTCACTCAGAACTTCTCAAATCCAGGCTGCCCCAGCAGGGTCTGTCTCATTTTCCATTTCAAGAGCACAACTCAGAATAACACAGCTACAGCTGAGCTCCAGCTTTCCCAAATCATCAATATGCAAGCAAGATGCTGATATCATTTAAGGAGATGTCTAACAATTCGAAAAAGTTGAAAGAAGATAGTAGTTGTGCCATAATCATTCTCCTATCAGAAGAAGCCAAAGTCTCCCTTATTTTAGAACACAACTGGACAAAGTACTACAAACTAAGTTAACAAAATCAAATGAAAATGCAAAGATCTGAGTGTGTGGAAGCATAAATGGAAGGCAGTTACCTAACCCAAAGAGCAATGAGCTGATGGACTAAAGCACAAAATGTGGCTGTTTCTGCCATTCCTCCCCACACCTTCCCCATCCCACTATTTATAATGCAGAAATCTCCATCTGTATCTCTGTCACTACTTGGAGGAAAATGTCAGGGATATTCATTCCCCCCCTTAGAGCAAAGCACTAAACATGATTTCATTGTGTTAAAAGCTAGGATAATAGACTTCAGTCCATTAGTCCATTCCAATTTGTTTGAAATGCAATTATCAGTAAATCAGCACCAAAAGAAAGGGAGGGGAAGTGGCTGCATTCATGGCAGTACAGAGTTTTCCTTCTAGGCTACATCACTGCTCCAGCAAGGTCTAGCAGGACCTTTGGGTACTTACACTTTCATTTAGCTATTCTCTCTGTTAAACAAGAGATAGTTAGAGAGAAAGCCTTCAAATTCGAAAACATGATAAAAAAATTAAAGATGAAGAGTAGTGAAACTTCTAACAGCACTTTGGTTTTCTCAGCCCACATTACACACAGTGAGGGTGAAACATCAAACACTGTCATTTTTCCAGCTCCAAAATTCCCAGCTAAACTCCTCAGTTTTCCCAACTGCACAGAAACATTTTTGCTCTCCTGCATTGCACCAAGGGCCATTACTGAGACAGCTTGGCAGTGGACTCAGACAGCTGTTGTCCAAATAGTGTACACATCCCTGGACCATGGAGAAAATTAGAGAACAAATTCTCCGTTTTGGTCATACATCCTACTCCAGCCTCTTCCCCGAGGGATAATAAAGTACCACAATAGAGCAGCACTTCTCTGGCAGCTTTGGGAGTTGACCTTTCAGCTGAGCCAAGGCAGATGGAACAGGGACAGCTCCACTCTGGAGCCAGCAGTGTGGCCCAGGCTGGATTTCACACCGACTGCTGAACTGGCAGGGCTGCACTTTGGAGAAGATTTCAATGGAGGAGATCTACTAATTTTTAAGATCATTAGNCACGGTGATTTCAATGGAGGAGGATTTATATGCCCCTCTACTAATTTTTAAGATCATTAGCTCTTAAGAATTATCATGGACCCAGTAATATATTAATCATATCAAGGCACAATTTTGTGATTTTATTTGTATCTTTTGATGAACCTTAAATACTAGTCTATATTAAATTATTTCTACTGATTGGTCACCTGCATTTAGAATAGAAATTACAGATTCAAGAGTCACATGTGCCATTAAGAATTTTTGCCCAGAAGTATTAAATCCTTTGTATGTAAATTCAACTCAAAAAATGAAAGCAATTTAGGTGTTGTTTCCATATGTGTTCACCACTTACAACACTACTGGAGTTCTTGGGAAATAACCACACTAGCTAATTTGAAAATTAAACAGTGAGTTTGTAGGTATCTAATCAGCATAGATATGGAAGCACAGATTTGGCACCAACATTTGAAAACACTGGCAGAATTTCCTTTGGCATTGATTCATTTTGGATGCCACTGTTTGGTCTGTACATGTAATTCCACCGTTCCGCTGGAGGGTGGGGAATCGGACAGGCAGTGCCAGGAGCTGCAGGATCACCAGGAACTGTGGGATTACCAAGAACTGTGGGATCCCTAGGAACTGTGGGATCCCTAGGAACTGTGGGATCACCAGGAACTGTGGGATTACCAAGAACTGTGGGATCCCTAGGAACTGTGGGATCCCTAGGAACTGTGGGATCACCAGGAACTGTGGGATCCCTAGGAACTGTGGGATCACCAAGAACTGAGGGATCCCTAGGAACTGTGGGATCCCTAGGAACTGCAGCATCACAAGGAACTGCAGCATCACCAGGAACTGTGGGATCCCTAGGAACTGTGGGATCACCAGGAACTGCAGAATCACCAGGACAGTGCTTAGCTGTCTGGCAGGTCCTGCCCTGCCTGGCACATCCCATACAGACCCCCTAAGAGCAGGAGGCAGCTCTGGAGGATGAAATGACCCGGGAAAGTGTCTTATCCTGAGGATACAAACACAAAACTCAGGTTTAAGCTCAACCCCACACAAACAAGCCTCCTGATCAAAACAGATCAGCGTTAAGCCTGTCATACTGGCCTGGAAAGGATTCTGATTGCATTTTGGAGCACTTGCCAACAGATTTTATTTGGCTCAAAGATGAAGTCCCAGCTCCAAATGGAAAGAGACACAAGCAATTAAGGCTCTATCTTAACACTATCATCATGTCCTTCACTTTGCTTCTTTCAAAATTACAAAGGTGACACGTTAATATGGGACATTTTATGCAGCTTATCTCTACCATTAATTGAAAATAAAATGTAGCTGGATGGGAAAGTTACAAGAAGAAGAAAATCAAGGAAACGTTGAACAATGGCATTCTTGGCAAGCCAGCAACTGTTCTTTACCAGCACGAACATTTGGTGGCAATTTGACAGCATTCCTGACAAAAGGAGGAGCACAGACCTCCTCCAGCTGTGATGTGCAAGTGAAACAATAGACCTTTTCTCCATACTTAATCATACATGAGTTTCAAAGAATAAATATTTAAATTATGATTCCAAATTTATCCTAATAATTATTTCAGGGAATTACACCTCTTACCTGCTTCTGATCAGATAATTCAAGCAATTCAGCTATTATTTTCCACTTAAATTAGGCTCCCCTTTCAGATTAACATTATTATTCATTTTACTAGTTTCTGGTTTTCCCTAAGTAAAAGTGTAATTTTTTTCATTGAAATGCTGTCTTCATTAGTAACTCCACACTTGCTTTTTTACTGCTTTAAATGCATAGAAAATATTCTGTTAAAAGTTTAAAACACCTGTTTGGATCTTTTTTTTTAATTTTTGTACCATGAAAAAGAGGTAAGCAACTGGAAGGATTTCATAAAATAGAGTGCTAAAGCTGAAAAATACATACCTGGTGCTCGTAATGGGCAATTATTAAAATAAATGGGTATAGAACAAGCACCATAATCTTATGAGGAAAGCCTGAATAGAAAGATTCTTGCATTTTCTCCTCCACTCCATTACCAAGGATATAAGGGCATGCAAGAAGGGCTGCTCCAAAAATATTAGCAGGAACAAAATTTGTTTTGGTGTAGCTGTGCCTTTGGCAGAGCACCCATATTTTCAAGCCTAAACACTTTGCTTTGGAAGAATAATAAATATCTTGCTAAATGAGGGATCTTAAATTTGTTGACACTTACTGATTTTTAGCATCTTTATGAAACATTTTCCTGATGGTGAAATTGTCAAACAGATTTTGTTCTGTTATTTTCATTTTCCATGTAATTAAAAAAAGACCTTCATGCACCTAATTAAAACATAGAAATGCTCCCATATTTCCCAACTGTAGATCACTTTTAGAAGTTCTAAAGACAAACTTATTATAGTGTACAGGGTGAAATTTAAGTCACTACAGGGAAGCCACTTAGTAGTTCAATATATTCCTATGCAGTATATGAATTTGATTTCATCTTCAAAATTATATATTCCAAGTACATACAGGCTGGACAAGCAGAACTGATGGAAAAACAATAGACTGCAGTCATTTTATGCAGTACATTCAGAGATTTCAAGGCCAGAAGAGCCCATTATGTCCTTTTATCCTGAGTTCTTTCAGAGGCCAGATTACAGGATTTTGACCTGCAATTCTGGCACCAGACCTGTAATTTCCTGTTGGGTTTTCCTTTATAAAGAGCATGCAGGCTTGCTTTAAACACTTCAGTGCAGAACCCACTATAGCTCTTGGTATAATATTATGAGCTGACAAAGGAAAAAAAACAAATCCTACTAGGATGCCATTAACACCTTACTTAAAGATCTTTCACTATAATAATGCCTGGGGGGAATTCGCAATAAAAGAAATCCATTTAATTTTACAGTGTAATGTGAAGCACACTAAGAGATGCCAGAAATTGGAGCCTATTCTGCTCTGTTCTCTAGAGTGCCAACTTCAGCTGTCTGAATCCAGTTTGTGCCACTGGAAAAACTCACTGTTAGGGTAAAAACGCAAAAGTATATCCAAATTTATCCAGCACACTGCAAACACACCTGTGGGGAGTGGCCCTAGAGCACTTTGTCCCTGGAGATCACAGCACCACTCTTCACCTCCATCCCCCTCACTGGTTTTAGGAAACAGCCTCAGGTGCTGCCCTTTGTTACAGCTTTGCACAGAGGGAACATAATTCTGTTCTAGATCACACATGTGAAGGAGCACAGCATCTGTGCATTCCCAAGCTGTAAAGAGTTTAGAGAAGTGCAGGTTAAAAACCTGTGTAATCAGGTTTTCTCTAAAAATCCCAATGCCAACAGAGATGTCGATGTTCAGCTGGTGCTGCCCAGCTCAGAGGCAGGGACTGACAAATGGCAGAAAATGGGGATCAGCCAGGAGGGCTGGATGTGTCCAGGACAGGCTGTGTCCCACAGGCAGGCTGGGAGGGACAGCATAAAAACATTAATTGCCGACAAAACAGAGGAATATTAAATATAAAAAAAAGTCTGGTGCTTCCTCGTTACTTCATGTCTCCCATCAAAATTTCCTACAGCAACACTGTGGAGGGTTCTTCCACTGCTAAAGGTCAAGCTTCAGGAATGTTTTGTATTCTGGACCCAGACATGCACAATATGAAAAACAGGTTCTCCTATAATATTGGAAATTTCTTTATGTAGAGACAAAAAAAGGCAACATAAGTGACAAACTCATATCTAATTTCTCACAAGCATTTTTAGTCCCTCACATTTTCAGGAGCACTGCCTTTTAGAAAGGATCAACATAGTGACACTACTTAAGTTTTCAGGGAGAAACCTATTCTGAATAGTTGTAGATGGTTCATTTTGAGTCTGAAAATTCTTTTTTTACTTGGGCTACAGGAAATCACAGGTTATGTGACGCACTGATGTATCCGAAGACCAACTACTCAATTTCTATTACATAATTTAATTAAGATGTGCATTCAAATTTCTGTACTCCATATAAAATCACACATATTCAGTCTGCAGAGAGCACAGACATTCCTTTTTCTGCAGTGGCATTTTCCCTTAACATGAAAGCCAAGAGGAAGTGACATTACTGTTTCTGTAACACTTTCATCTCAGACAAAAAAAAAAAAAGCATTGGATCAGATTTCAACGCACTGCTCTGAACAGGAAACAGAGATGTTCCACATTTTTCTCCAAGAAAAGAACCCAAAATTGGAGTTTCCCAGGAAGGAAACTACTTCCTAGGCAGAAAATAGCCACTACCTTTGAGGATGGATGTCTTGTTTCAAGCAGACGCCAAGAACCTTTGGCCTGATACCAATGACTCTAAGAAAGACTTTTCACATCCCTTACTCAGCAGAGAAAGAAAAGCTTCCAAGCTCCCTGGAGTGAAATATCAGCACTATGAGGCTGTGCTCAGTGATGAGGACATGCTTGGCATATTTGGTTTTGGGAGATTAGATGAGATGAGAGAGAAGTGCTTTAATTCTCACTTAAAAAAAAAAAAAAAAGGAAAAGAAAAAAGAGAAAATGAAAAAAGGAAAAATAGAGTAGCTAGCTCTTGGCAGGAGAAGGTTACTTATTCTATAGAGCAAGGAAAGCAGCTGGGAGAAAACCCTAACTTTCAAAATATTTGAAACTCATCACTGACAAAGTTTGGCACAGCTTGGATCTGGCACTTGCTGCAGGATTTAATCACTGCTCTCCTTACCTCTAGGAGAAATACTGGGAGTATACAACATATAATGCAAAGAAAAAATATAATAGTTTCCAGTAAATATGCAATAACTACAGGAATACCTATGAAACATAATTTATTTTCAGTTATGAAAAGACAAAAACCTGCCACTCATGCTGCTGCAGTCTTACAGCCAGTTAAACACTCTTCTGAAACACCACAAGGCAATTGAAATAAAACATAATGTAATAACCTGCATTCCATTTTTTTCTAAGCTGCTAGCTTTTTAAGACAAAAAGCCTTTGAAATCTTTCAGAGTTATCTCCAAGTACTGGGTTTTTATGTGCTACTTCTAATTAGTATCTGAGCTTCTATTGCATTTATTTTTCACTTGTAAAATAGACAGCTGGTTAGACATACATCTGAGGGGGATAAAGAGCCCAATGCTAGTACACCCTAATGTATTTAAATGCTCAAGTGACGTGGCATCTAACTCTATACAACATTTTTTTTTATGTATTTCACCAGGCAATTTACATATACCAGTAAAAATGCAATAAAAATTTCTACAAATAATGACCAAATTGTAAATATTAGCTATATCGTGTAGACCACATCAGGATTTCTTATATCCTTATATAAGAGGTAATATAATACTTATCATTGTTAAGAGGATCCTTATCCTGTTGTGAAGTGCTACTACCTGTCTGATAAGTGTCCACACACTTAATTATTCAGTACGTCCAATTAACATCAATTACACCACATAATGTGATTATTCATTACACACCAAGCAAATAGTATCAATTCCACAATTTCACACACAGCTTATTTTTAAAAAAATCCAGTTCACATTACGTTCACATATGTGACGTAAACTCTTCTAAACAGCAACTCACAAATTTTTAAAAATTTTTAAATTGTGTTTAAAAAAAGACTGGACAAGGTCTTCAGTGCCATGGTTTAGCTGATGAAGAGGTGTAAGGTCATAGATTGGACTCAATGATTTTAAAGGTCTTTTCCTGTCCAAACTAATATATAAATAATCAATATAAGTGACAACATGTATCAGCAAGTGCAAAACTAGGGATTTTTTTTCCCTTTAAATAGGTTTTTCTTTCATAATTATACTTTAATCATTTCTTTTTGTAATTGTCAAATGAAATATTTGAATAATAAGTCAGTTTAGAGGAAATGCTAAAATATTTTAAAGCTTAATACATTGAGGCAACTTCTGACTGATAAGTTCTAGAAGCATTTATTATTAATAAATAATATAATTTATTATTAATAAAAAATATTAAGAACCCTTGGAGTATTTTTTTTTTCTATTCTTTTGGATTTTTTTCCCCAGGCCTAATTCTATTTATATCCAACTTTTTCCAGCTGAACAGAAGGCTGGAAGATAACTGGGTAACACTTTATGGGGTTAGTTACCTGATGGCAGTTCTGGAGAAAGTCATACAGTCAGAGCCCAGAGAAAACAACACTGAAAACTAAAAGGAATGTTAAAGTCACCAAGCCTGACCTCTTACACATCATGGTGGAAAACTAAACGATCAAAAAGGCAGAAATTCTTCTAAAAAGGCAGCAACAAGTAAGAAGGCATCAATATGCCAAACAGAGCAAAACTCAGAGGAACATGTTTAACAGCAATAAAAGGTGTACATGAGTCTATACCCCCAGTACCCTCATTAACACTACAAAGGTATTTATAGATTCGATTTTTCTTTAGAGAAGATCATCTGAACTCACTAAACATGACACACGAGCCAATAAATAAAAATCTTACTCAGGGTTTGCTAGATATAGCAGTAAAGGAAGAATCTGAGTAAGCTTTTCATTTCTCCCCTAACACTTACAGCTAGACAAAAATTAATTACAATCCAATAAAAAACAAAAACAAAGACCTAAAACAAAACAAACAACCCAAACCAAAACAAACAACTAAAACCAAAATCCAGTTTTCTGATACTCCACATTCAAGTAAAGAATCAAAAGTAGCTGTTATCAGTCATATTTTACAACCATGAGATAGAAGAAGAAAAGAAGGAGATGCCCTTACAGTGAAGGACACTGAGTACACAAAATGCATTTCCAAATGTGTTTCATCTTGGTGGGAAGCATCTCCTACGAGAAGCAATAGATAAACTCTCTTAATTGATATGAAGACTAGAAAATATGTGGGGACTTTGCTGCAGAAGATAATTAGCATTGTTTGTGGCAGCACCAAAATGAATATTTATGATACAAATTTAAAAAAAAAAATTATAATGGTATTTCCTTGCTTATACAGACAACATGCCAAAATTCTTGCAGGTTGTAAAGTTCACCAGTCAATTCCTTAAATTGATATTTCGCCCCCACAGGAAATGACTAACACTAAGAAAGACTACTGTCATTACAGAAGACATAAGAGATTATTTCAGCTCATCAGTTGGTGATTCCTGTAACACAGAGAGACAGACAAACCCAAAGTATCCCATAAGATGGAATAGTTATATTTTGCATTCAGTCAACATTGAGTTATTGCTGTTCATGAAGGACCTGTGCAGGTAATGTTTGGATGTTATATTCCAGGTGCAGCACTTTATTTGGTGCTACAGGTAATACCTCCATTGTAATTTTGCCCTTTAAAGCTACATCCTAATCAATTTAATATGGTGTGGGGTATCACCAGGCAGACTTCCCATTAAATAAGGCCATTTGGAGGGTTTTAATAAGTCTTTATCGCTTGGTGTCTACTTTGTAACTGTGCATAGTATTTCTTAGCACAGATTAGCCCAGTATTGATGTAAGGTAGTAGCACAGACCATAATTATTTACATAAAAGACAGGAGACTTTGAGATTAACCTGGTTTTGAGACAAAATACTGCATCCAGCTTAACTAAGTGCCCACATCAACACCACCTGCAGGGAACAGTGGCAGTCCAAGAGAGAAAATGAGTGCTTACAGCTTAAAATTCAGATTCAGGATTCTGAAATATCTGAATCCTTCCAGTGATACAGAGAATTGAGTTCTACTCTCTGCAGACTGTATACTGATGTCGCCTATCAGCCACATGCTAGCCTGAAAAATATTTCTTTTAATGGGAAAAAGTACATTTTGTAGTATATATAGCAGATATACCATTAGCACTTCTTCTACAAATCTGATAAACAGTGATCTTAGCACTGAACGTAACAGAAGCAGAGCCACTATAAAGTATACTAAACTCCTGTCTTTATTTTAATGATGCCCTGTTTTTAATGATTTTTTTTTACAAAGAGGAGACACCTGACTTTTCCCTAGACATGTTGTGATGACTGCAGATTCTTGCACCTTCAACTTCGGTCAGTATTGACTGATTTTGCAGGGAGGTTGCAGAGAGAAGTCTGGAAAATCTGAGCAAAAGAAGAGGTATATAATAAATTTCATAGATCTACAGTTAAAAGTTTTCATTAATTTCTCCAAAGGATTACTTTTTAGTTCTAAAAGAGAAGCTATCTCAGTGGCAGAAACTAGAGGCACCTTGGAACTAGCTGAACCACACTAAGAGTTTGATCATTAGGAGAGTAAGTATTTCAAAGAAAGAGGAGAATAAAATCACTTAAATTAGCTTTTGAAAATAGAGTTCAAGCTGTGTGCTTCAGCTGAAAATGTTTTACCACTATACCTTCTGACATAACAGATGGCACTGACTCCCAAGTAAGCACAAAATCAGGTTCAAATAACCTCACTGGCAGTTTCAAGGGATTCAAGCCAAGTTGTAGGAAGTAGGATATGACTGACCTTACAGATAACCTGTCCCTGTCTTAACCTTTGTGTGGGTTGATCCTAACCTTCAGACTGATTGAACTGGAAAGATTGAAAAGAGGTTTGCCACATCTCTAAAAAAATGTCAGAAGCACTATAAGATAGAAAAGAACTTTTTCTTCCTGTTCCATGAATTGCTCCTAAAACACGTTGTGAATCAGACCTTTACATTTGTTCAAAATAACCAGAAGCCTCATTTACTTCAAATAAAGTTTCCCTTTTGACAAAAATCCTTAAGCATGTCAGTATTTGAGCTGACCCACAATCAGCATTTCAACATAAACCACATACTTCCCTCTATCTTTATTCAGTTCAGCTGCTACAGCAAAACATTCAGTCAGATTTTTAGCTAAAAATAAGCAAGCTTCATACTGATATCATAATGGACCAAACACAATCACATCAGCACCAACAGCAGGCAAACCTTGCTTTAACTGCGTGCAACTCTTGAAAAAGAACTGAGAACTGCTATTATGTCTGGGATCAATCAGTCCTGAGACAGGAAAGGCTTCCAGAGAGGCTGCAGTCACAGGCTGCTGGAGCAATCCTACTCTCTCTCTAATTGTCTCAATTTCATTGAAGATGAAAAAGTAACTCATAGAGATGGCAACTGCACGCATACACTGATTGCAGAAATAGAGTTTATATTCTTCTTTGGAGATGCCCTAAAACAAATTCTATGATGAAATCTAGTATTAGATTTAGGATGAAATCAGTGTATTTCCATAGGCAGCATAAGTACATATGTATTGTATTTACACTTGATACTAACTAATCTCTTTTAGAGGGAGTTATATATGTGAATACATTCCCTTTCTAATGTGGATGACTAAAAGCCTCCTCCTTCAGTGATATGTGCCCTCACTTATGCCTACTTAAAAACAACTCTGCAAGCAGCAGAGAACTAAGAGCCACTCTTCTCTCCCTACTGTTGAAGATTCTGAGGGGAGTAGAAACAATTAAAACTATCAGTAGAAATTAATTACTGTTTAGATTTTTTCCATTCTTTCCCCAAGATGCAAAGATCTGCAGGTCACCTTTACTGTCCTCTTCCTTTATACATAAATCAAATTGATTTGTCTTGAAATGGGGTAAAAAAACCTTGGCCACAAAGCAGAGAAATCCTACCCAATAGAAGAATCCATTTTATTCATTAGTTAAAAATTTTCTTTACAAGTGTGTAATTTCCAACAGCAAGAAGTCAGACTGAATACAAAAACTATCTGACCTGTGCTACGAACAGGTGAATCATCTGACTACCACCAACTGATCTTGGTTGTGCTATGCTTTTCATTAAACATATATTTGAAAAGAGCAATATTCCTGAGAAATCTCTCTTACCACCAGAGATTTTACAAGAAACATAAAGAAACATTGTATAATCGTATCTGCTGGGGTGTGTATTTTTCACAGGATGAGCTGTTCTGGAATCAGACTGCCTGTAAGTCCCATCCAAGGGTTATTTGAGTTATTTCTTTGTCATATATACCAGATGTCCCCGAGCAAGACTCTGGATGTCATTGAGATCTACAGTTCTTCTGCCTCTCATGGTAAGCAGCAGTCACAGCTCTTCTTTGATCAGGGAGGAGAGGAGGACCTCTTCTGTAAATTGAGAGGTTTTGATATTTCTAGCATTTATCTTCTTTTCCTTAAATCCAGCTAGGATTCCTTCTTTTTTTTTTTTTTCCCCTCCTTTCCTTTTAGAAGAGGATTGATGAGGAAAAGCCCCACTGCTCACTGTGATACCACATCAAGCACCAAGTGTTTACATTGGGGTTCCAAAGTAATTCGTGGTTTTTCCTTTAGTTTCTACAACACAGTTACTTTCAGACTTTGAAACTATTGAAAATTCCCAAGAATAGTACTAGAAGCTCACATTTGAATGTTACCAAATCAGCACTAACTGGTGAACCTCCAAATATTAAGAGTGTAAATATCCACATGTAGGAAAACAAATACCTGGTTACCTTAAGCAGTATTTTTAATAAAATCTCATGGAAAATAAGTAAACATTAGAGCACTTTAGATTGTGAGAGCTGCTGAGCAAATCTCAGCAGTAGCTAAAGACCATCCCTTCCATTGGTTCAATTATTGGGGTGCCTCTGCTTTCAGTGTCTGCAAATATGGGATAAAATATATGATCAAGTAGAAACTGTAACACACCTCCTCTTCCTTCATCACACCACTTGGCCCTTCCCATGCTTCCTTAGGTGTGGAAAAAGCAAACATAAATATGTAAATTTACTGATCCATGCTTCCTTAGAAGGCAGTGAAAAAAACCCTACCTATTGTAAGTAGAACGAAACTCACAGAAACATCCCGAAAGTTATAAAATATGATTCAGTGATCTGCAAAGGCAAAAAGAAGTCTGTTAAATAAAGCTGCATGAATGATTCACAAGGCCCAGAACTCCCTCTATTTCCAGCAGTGATCTCAAGCCAGTTTAATATTTCTAGGTAAATAATTCATGTTACTTTTGTTTCTAGCAATAATGCATTCTCAAAAACGCTGGCTGCACAGTATGCTCTGCTCTTTCCCTGCATTTTCAGGCTGTGCTCTCTGAAAGTACATCACTTAATTCCACTACCAGGAGTGATCATCACCTGGTTTTGAGTATGAATAAAGAAGAATGAATAATGACTAAGATTTCAGGCATAGCTTCAGCTAGGATATATTAAAATGGCCGTGAACACGGAAAAATAAAGTTGGTATCTGTACATTAGATACAGAATCACCACAAATGATGGAGTGTTTCTGAGAGCAGGCAGACAATGAGAACTGAACGCTCAGTATTTCCAAGGCCAGCCCCATGATAACGTGAAAAGGCACAGAAAGATTTGAAAGGACAATTGTGTTAAGAATGGTCCTCTAATACAGACTTAGCTCGTACACTTTGCGAGGATAAAGTCTGCAAACACTAATGCTCTGTCTCAAAAATTGTCCTTATACATGCCACTTTCTGACTTGCTACTGGGAAGGCAATTATGTTACAAAGATTATTATTTAGCAGGCTTTTGCTATCATAGTGAAAAAGATCTTCCTATAAAAGACTACATAGTGCTGCTGTATCCTACAGCACACTACAGCTGCCATAGAGCAGTAAAAGTTGCAAGTTTATCACTATTAAAACAGCCAATTCAGGGACATTAAAAAGGGAAAATCGCTTTCCGCGTGGATTCTTGAGAACAATCACCCTGCGCAGGATCAGCTACCACAACAAGCAGAGAAAAAGCACTTTTCCTGAGTTATCTGCAGAATTATCTTCCAAAACCAGTGGGAGACTGGAAATCTCAGGGTCTCCTAACGTGGGCCATCATGGGCACGGCGATCATCCCAATCGCCATGGGGATTTACGCCGGGCTGCAGCGCGGAAGGAGAAGGAACCGTGGTGCTTCTTGCCGTTTGTCTCCAGAAGAGCACAGCAGTTGCTCACAATGACTGCTCTTGTTATGCTTCTCCCCACCAGCTTTATGTCACAAAACTAAGATGCAAAGCCATAATGATCCATCCGTGATTATGCCTGCTGAACCACGGTGCGCTCGGATAAAGCAGATGAAGCAGCTATTATGTCACTCAAACGTGCATGAAATCACAAACTGGGAGGGAATACAACTGTTCAGAACACAGCTGAAAGCCTATTCACTCTGATCAATAGGAATAAGTAGGCTAAGATCAATTACACCAAGCACAAGCAGTAATATTGCTCGTATAATATTGCGAGTATCAAGCAATAATATTAGTATTGCAGTGATCAAGTGGAAATGTAGAAATAGAAAAGCTCAAGGAGGGCTAAGTTTTATTATTTGATATACAGTTGAAGCAGAGACAAAGAAAAATGTAATTTTCAATAATATTTAATACCTATTTGCAGATGGGAATACCACCTACGCACTGTTTATTCGTATTGGTAATCTGCTTAAAGAACAGTCTATTAATCACATATTTTACTGCCATCAGCTTTGATTGCAAAATTGTCATGAATAACAAATAATTTCCTGTATCATCCCCAGAGGCTCAAGAAAAAGTACAGCGAATTCCTTTCATTCCCCTGTGTATCTCTCCCACAAATTTATGCCTCTTTCAATTTCAGTTCCCCCTCAAATGATGTATACCAGGTTTGAAAAGGGGAAAGGCATGAGTTATCAGGGCACACTCCACTCCTAAATATCAATCACTTAGTCCCTCACTAGCAGTGAAATCTACTTTATCATCACTAGTGGTGATACTCTTCGATTCTGACAGAAGCCATTGAGACAGACTTTTAACAGCAACCAGCAAAAGAACAAAACTGAGTTTTCAGCAATTCCAATTGGTTTCGGTGCCACGGTAATTTCAACTAATCAGCAAAGACTGATTCAAGCTGGAGCTCTATATAGCTATTGATTTGACTCTGGATTTTTTCAAAAGAAAGTGCCAGCATCTTTGCTTCCAAACATTTCTGAAACTGTCATGTTAGAAACTCTTGATTTTGCAATATTTAAAATTCTGTGATAATCTAAGATGATGATATGATGTTATTAGTTTCGCTGACATTTAAGAACTTCTCTCATCATAGAAAAAAAATCCCTCTCTCTGCCAACCTAGAGGTACAAAGATAAAAATAAATAACACAATTACATCAGCAATATAATTCACTATAATGCTATCATTAACTTAATTGACACTATGCAAATTTGCATTAGCTCTGGATGTGCCTTTTATTTATAGGGGTTTTATTTTTAAAGATACAAACAGTAACCATGCCAGATGAAATCTTGCCATTTGAGTGGGTTTAATCTACCAATTAAACCTACAAGATGTACTTTAAAAAAAAAAAATCTGCTGAAAAATTGCCAGTACTTTCTTTGGAAATAGAGGTGATGTTTACCTACGTGCTGTATGCTGGCAGAAATGCTATGTTTTAAATATATTTTAAGCACCTCTTCTGTTGTCTATCTTATTCCTGTAAAAGTGAATTTCACTCTTTAGAGCAGAATATGTTCTAAGCACTGGTGCTAATTTCTCATGTTTATGTGTCAGCTTAGACATATCTATAGGGACTTCTTGCCTTTGACACTTGATCTGTCCTTCCAAGAGGCAAACCTATAAAACCCTGTCATCATTTCAGCGTGAGACACCCCAGAGGAAGGAGGAGTGTGCAGCTGGGGGGGTTCCAATAATCAGATTCCAGCCTGGTCTGTACGCACTGCAGACTGATATTAGAAAAGAATTTCAACTTTAAGTAACTGATTATATGGACTGGAGGAATTCTCGATCTAAGACCTGGTCTCATCTTTAAACTCCAGCACATTCTATCCACCAGACTGGCTGATCATCACTGCCATACTCCAGCACACAAACATACAGACTGAGCCTAAACAGAAACATTCTACATGGCTGTTATGATTTAAGAATAAAGGGGGGGAAAAGGAGAAAAGAAAAAAAAAAGCCATTCTGGGAACATGAAAGATAGAAAGAAACATTTGAAAGTGAGGTTTTAGGTTTTCTTCCCCCTAGATGTCAAATGGCACTTTCAACTCCCTGAGAACATGTAATAGGATAAAAGCAAGTCTGACAGCTATTCAACAACCCAGATCTTTCTGTAACAAAAAACAAGTTGCAGTTTTCTGTGTGCATTGCGAAGGGTAACGAAGTCTTAGAGGAAGAAAAAGCAAATTCAATTGTTCTTTGTCTTAGGAAAAAGGTTCACCGATTTAAAGAACCTGAATAAAGCAAGGTACAAGTTTCTTCTCATTCTCCTTCATTCATTCAGGCAGAATGTTCAGAGAAGAGACACTCACAGCATGAGCCTGGCCCAAGTGTGGGCACAGCAAAAATGTAAACTGAAGGGAGTGGACTCTGACATCACAAAATGCACCTTGACACTTTAACATCCTGATTAACCCATGATTTCTTTAGTGAATTTGAAGACATGATCAGCATGTGACTTATAACAATAATGACAACATAATGCACATGCACTTGTTTTTGGTTTGGCTTGGGTTTTGTGGGTTTTTTGTGGGGTTTTTTTTTAAGAACACAAAGTTAATGGTAGGTCACTTGGCTAGGCTAAGTGCATCCTGCATCCTGGCCTTTCACCATACTGAGCTATCGGCAACATTCTCTGAATGATCCTTCCACTTTCAGGAACTTGTAGAAAAGTCATCTATCACTTTAACGTGCTCTGCACTTAGTAGGCAGAGAGGTGCCAATCACTCTGAGACATTTTCTTTTCTACTTCTCTGGGAGAATAGTGCTCAGAATTATTTCGTTGTCAAAATGTGACACAATAATGCAATAAAAAAGGCTTCACCTGGTGGTGGATATGGATGGATTTTCAGAAGAGTATAATCAACTTCTCTTGGGTCATCAGAATGAAGAACTGAGCCTTCAGTCATCCAAATAAATGTACTCAATTCCTTATGACCTGAAACTGTGATCCTGAAAGCCCCCAGTTATTTCCTAAAGACAGGGAATCCTAAATGGCAAATGGATTTACTTTTCACTGTCACCTTTTCACAGGTGCTACAACTTCTGTACTTTCATTACACGAGCAGAGATGAACATTATGTCTACTTGCATTCAAGCCTGAGTCCAGATCAATACATTATCTGCACCACACCTCTGTGATTCTGAATTAGGTCTCAGTTTTAAAAGAAATACAATAAAATCTTGGGTGTGCATAAATTGTTTCTCTATATGACACAGACACACAGATTATTTTTCCTCTCATGAGGATCTTAGCATCATTTACAGGGAATTTTAGCAGCAGGGATTTACTCTGAGCTCTCTAATGAACATACTGGGTAGTGTGGGACCCACGGAGCCCCATTCAAACCATCCTCATGGCATTTTAACTTCCCACTGACAGCTACATTTTAAGGTCTGTCAATCAGCCAATTCTTAATCCATTTAAAAATGCATTTTACTGCTATTCTGCTTAATGTGAGAGGGGAAATAGTTTGTTCAACTCTAAATAATATTATTTTATTGAGAAATAGTCATGGGCTCAAGTGTCCATGGGAGTTACATCTCCCTTTCCTACTACAGAACAGATAAGCATCCACAGACTAGGTGGAATTATGCATTTAAAAACACGTCCTGGAGACAACAAACCTTTAAAGCTAATCAAAGCCTGTGTTTTAGTCTCTCAGAACCAAAGTCTAAGAACTGCAGCCAAAATCCTCCATCTCAAGTAAAGGTAATGGAAAGGGTTGAATCAAAACAAGAGAGGTTGGTTGGAAAAGCCCTTTGAAATGAAAAATAACAGCGTGTGGCTGAATGGCTGCCCAGAATTAGAAATCCTTGACAGAGAGAATGAGAAGAAACTGCTGCTGGAGGCTTCAATGGCCCTGAACATGAAATACTGACCACTCAAAACCTCAACCACCCAAGGCAGCCTGATTTCCTTCTGACCTCTGAGGAGCTCCCTGTGCACCACCTCATCAAGGATTTTATGTGGGAAGGCAACACTTGGAATTTCTGTACACTTAAAAACAAATTAACCATAAAATATGCCTCCAAATGCATAAAAGAAAATTGGCCTCCACAATGGCAATTAAATATACATTACAGCCAACCTTCTGACTGCGTTAGGATTTCAGTTCTTTCAAAAAACAAACACTCACTTCACCACAGGCAACTGCAACTGCATTTCTGTGGGAAATTCCACAAGACACTCCTGACAGAAAGAGCTGGTTATATTCCTGAGAATTCATAACTAATTTAAATTTCAATGAAGCAAGTGCACACCTGTCTGCACATTTTGTTCCTCCAACTACATAAAATCTTCAGTGCCAACCCAGTGAATCTTTCAAAGCACAAAAAACCACCAAACTAACAATAAAACAAAACGAAGAACACCAAAACCAAAACTGCCAAACCATTAACTCTTTTAGGGGTTTGGGATTTTAGCACCTGCCACTGAATTCTGTATTAAAAGCTGGTTGATACGCTTTATGCTACAATAGATTTCCTGGTCTAACTAACACACTCCAATCAAATTATAAAAGCCAATATCATATAACAAACATTGTTACAATTCCACCAGCCTAGCATTCACTGTGTTCCAAACTGACAGAGACACGGCACTGACCACCATCGATCCACAAAAGAAAAAAAGACTCTGCATTTCAGTCTTTAACACAATATTTTCACCAAACAAGGATCAAAATACTGTTTTTTCAAGACAAATGGATCCATTTTGGCTGGTAACAGTCTTTCATCAAACAACAAACATAATTTGAGTTTGTGCAGCTTTTTGAGGCAACAAAGGAGAATAGTTTATTTGCTGCATTGTTTTTAACCTCACATTATTTTCAAATACAAGATGGCAATGATAAACACCAAGCAGTCAGCTGTTTCTAATAATTGCCTGGGCAACCTTTGCTCTGCATGTTCCCCTCCAGAATATACACAGAGAGATGTAGTACAGTGACTTTTAGGAAAGTTTTACTCCAAATGTAGATTTTAAATGTTGAGTGAGGGCAAAAGACTTGAAGTGACACAAGCTGAGTCAAGTGCACTGTTAATAAAAGAGCTGTTGAGCTGCAGAAAAACCGTATTCGTGCATCGACAAAACATCAAATTGGACCATCACTGCGTGGCCCAGGGTCTTCACAATTTCTACAAAGGCGCAGAATGAATAAAAATCTCCTCAGGATCACAAAACAAACAGAAAAGACAGCAAGGAAGAGAGGGAGGTCTTTGAGTTAAATCCCCAGAATGCAGGAGTTGACAAAAATATATAAAAACCCCTCACCTTTTTAGAAATCTCTATTTCTCATTTTGTTTGCTTTCTTTTTACACTTGACCTGCAGTTAATCCTGATGAGAGCCCTGATGCAAAGCAAACAGTACCATATTAAAAGAATTCAATGTAAACCTCTAGGGAGTTTGTTTCCCAAGGATCCCAAAAATCTCAAACTGGGTTTGATTGTAAGAATCCCTCCTCATGCAAATAATACCACTGAATTCCACATTTCTTTGCAACAACAGCTCCCATAATGGTCACTCAAAATTAAGCTGTAATCCTCTGCACACTGCAACACAAAATCAGTTCAGAAAACCCAGTCTAAAATAGTACAATTTCCCTGGTGTAAGAGCTTGCAAGGTAAGCCTGAATATGTCATGAAGTCTTATAACATGCTCCTCTAAATGAAAAAAAAATTCAAATCTCTCTTACTAGCTAATTACTCCTCTGTAGAAAGGAAATGAAAGTAAGAAGTTTGAGGTACACACGAAAGAAATGTGTGAATATTAAGGGGAGAAGTTATCTGTAGGCAGGAAGAGTGCTGGAGATCTGAGAAAACCCCACAGATCCACTTGAGAAGCCCAAGACTGACCCTGTACCTCCACAGAGTGAGGCTGATTCAGGTCACTGTGCCCCAAATCCCCCAGGAATATCTGACAAGTGATCTTCATTGTGGAAATATCTGCAGAATCCTGATATAGCAAAATGGTCCTTTCCAACTGCACTTGTATTGTGATCTCCAGTGTTGTGTAAAGGCTGTAATGATTCATCTAAATTGGCTCACAAATACCAATATGGTAATTCACGTGAAAAGTCACGTTTCTGTACTTAAGGGTTTGCAAACCTGAGCCTTTAGTCCAGATGTTTGCCAAGTGCTGGATTAGAATGGACACAATGTTCCCAGGTGTTTTGCAAAGTATAATATACACCATTATTCATCAAGAGAACTCCTCTAAAATCAGAGATAGACAGGGCTAGAGCTGTCAGAAGTGAATACAAATCAAGCTGTACAAGTCTTGCTTTGCTCTATCTCATTTATTGTCCCTAGTGGTAGAAAGAAATACTAATTATACACAAGCAGAAGATTTTACTATGACCTTGGAATCACACAATTAATATCAAATTAATTTCTGATACCTAGAAAAAATATTACAGAGACCTGTTCACAAAATTATTATTAATAAGTTTTGTTACGTGGGTCAGACACTTAGCTGTTAAATAATAGCCTTTCACTTAACAGGAAGGAAGGGAAAGTAAATCATTGGAGTTTTGAGACTCCCCTTTAACCTTGTCACCTAAAGGAAAATCAGAGGCTGACATTAAATTAAAAGGCTTTGGGATTTCAGACTTATCTTGCACTGTGTTTTACACAACTCACTGCCCCTGCAAAGGTGAGTACAGACCTGACTGAGAGATGATGAAGAAAGAAAACTGACAGTGCAACGACCTCTGTGGTCAGAGCCAAAGCTGATAGTTCTGGGAACTGATCTTTGATTAACTTCTTCCCCCTCTTTGCTTTTCTGAGCCTTTGAAACCTGAGACAAAGCTCTCTGTGCTAACTGCTGCTCCACCAGTTCTATATATGCACATGGTGCTTTTTCAGAATCGCCTCTGCCACAAATGCAATCCCCATAAAGAGTGAAGTTGTGTTTCTCAGTTCTCTGCTGCCTTATCATTGCTGCAAAGTGCCACTGGGACAAGATCAGAGGGACAAACAGGCAGCCCTGCTGTCTGCATGCAGACCTGGAACATCATCCTGCTTGGATGTTTGCTTTCCTACAGGGACATGGGGCAGAAAAGCAACATGGGCTAACTGGCATTTCTGGTGTGTTTGTCCCTAAGCAGAGGCAGGAGGGAGAGCAGGGTGGATTAAGTCACATCCCACATTTTTGCTTTTCATGGTTTAGGAGAGAGAGTCAATTCCAAGGGTTCATTACCCCTGGGCAAAGATACGAGTCTGGGATATAAAAAAACATATTTCAGCTTCTTATGCTAATGTAGAGGTGTCATTTGATGGCAGAATTAACACCCCTATTCTGACTCATTTCTTCAGCTAATAAAATAGGAAAAAGGCATTTTAATTCCTGCATAGGTAAATATGATTACACCTCTAAGGCAATCCAGTAACATGACGAAAGAGTTTACAGGAAAACACCAAGATAATTATATCCAAATGTTGGTCTCTCCATCCTATCCTTTGATTGCACAGATGTGACAACAGAACATCTCTATGATGGGACTGATCACGACAGCCATGACCACCCCAGAAAGAAAGGAGCAACATTTTATAATTTAACCTGGTTTTAAGATTTTAATCATCACTGTAACCGAAACTTGCCCTGTGCAGTCTTTGAGTTAGTAAGCAAACTATTTTTATCAAATGAGTTCAAATAAGTGAAAAATGTGAGCATTTGTTGCATGACTACTATGAATTCACAGCATCTATTTTTTATAAGGATTTTTTAGTAAGCAGCTTACCATGCATGCAATCATTTCTTGCAGTTTATACAAAATAATGATATTTAAAAATTAAAACAGGCAGGCAGACAGATTCCAGCCATTCCAAATTCCTTCCTACAGGAGATTATTCCAATAACCTAAGAATAAATGCCCACCCCACCCAACCCTGTGCAACTACAACCACTGTACCAAAGCTGCCAAAAAAACCCCAAAAAACCAGCCTCAACATCAATTACATTGGCACTGGACTCTAGTATTTTTCTTACCTTCTGTTTGAGCCTAGAATTTTTAGCAGATTCATTCTGAAGAAGTTCATGTGCATATTTTTTTCTGAAGTGCAAGAAGAACTCCCTGATATGAAATTATCAGAAGCTGACTGGCTCATTTATCCATCAATTTCAACAATAGCCCGTGGTTATGGGTTGTTTTTTTTTTGCCCTCAGAAATCTTTAAGCCTGTGCTTTCCATGTGGCAGAGCTGCTGATGTAACACAGCATTAACAGTCTGATGATGCACCTAAAAGCATTAAAAAAATCTCCTATAAAGTATTTTAATACCCACAACTCCACAAAATTAACTGAGAAAAAAAAATAAAGGAAGCGTTTTATTCATGGAATCATTTCAACAAATCTACTTAACTCATCAAATTTAAAATGGCTAGGAGGAGAAATGCAAGTGTGATGACTTTTAAGTCCCATTTCACGTTCTGGCCAGTGTCGTGGAAGCACTTTGTTTAGGCTTTTGTGTTTACAAATCACATTGTCATTTCCTGTTCTTTATCACCCACTGTCCTGTCTTCTGCACACAATGAGCTTCTAGATTTCGAGACATTTAGTCATATCTAACCTTTATAGCATTTTTCTTCTGATGGATGTATTCTTGCGAAATGAAAATTGTTCTATAATAGTGGAGATTTTTCAATAAAGTAGTGCTCGGTATGCAGTAAGAAAATGCTAATCACATGAATAGTTTTTCATTGCATTTATGCAGCATAATATTTAATAATGTGGGTTTATCACAACATTTCACTAAATGATGTAAAATTCACTACTGTGATATAGAACTCATTCATTCAGTTGTTCATGAGCTGTTCTCTCTCCTCGACAGTCTTGTATTGTAACTTTTAAACTACAGGAAGAGAAAATGTTCTGTAATATAAACTAGGAAGCTGTTTCCTATGGGGTTTGCATGTCTTATTTGTGATAGGCTCCAAGCATGGCTTTTAATTATTTTTTCTTTACTTCTCCTGGGGTTGCATTATGAGGTTTTCCTTACTTTAAATCTCTTATACTACAGAAGACGAGACAAAAAAATAAAGTAAAATAAAAATACAGAGCCTTTTGCAGTGGTGTACTTCCCTGAATCAACGGAGAGAAATAAAGGTAAAGGTGTAAAACTGCTATCCCCTCGCAGAGATGAAACCAAAAGCTTTAGTCCCCTCAGTCTGCCTGGAGACCTCAAAAAGTACCAAACAAACTCACTCAGAGTGGATGCTGTTTGTGAAATTGACTCAGTGTGCAACCAAGGAGGTTCTGGTAGCAAACATAGAGGTGAACTCCTTCAGTTGGCTCTAATACTGAAAAATACCACATTGTCTGCTGCCAGACTGAAAGTTTATTTCTGTCTAAAGTACAAAAAGTAACCAGGGAATTCACAAACATAAGATCCTATTTTTTTTCTATTTCTTCCATGGAAAAGATATGAAAATAATTATGAAGAAAAACACTCTTCCAATTGCCCAAAGCACCAAATTAATGGCCAGCATATTATATTATATTAGTAATAAGGTAAGAAAAGATTATCATCTTTAATTACAAAAAAAACTGAATCACTTATTTTACTTAGCTACCGGTTAGCAATTGCAAAGAATAGTTCTCCTGCTAAGAAAAGATAATAAAACCAATTATAAAACTCGAGCACTCGCAGAAGTACTACTTTACAACAGGTAAATACAAATATTTTTCATTACAAAATTATTTTTATAAGCTCTTCTTCAACCATCCCATTGTGTGCAGTCCTACCCATTTAAAAGTAGGTGCCAGATTATTCAGTTTTTGAATAGTCCTTACAGTAGCTGACTCTTAGATACAGTTAATGCTTTAGACATTGAGTGCTGAATATAAGAAAGAACCTCTTTTGACATAAACCAGTTTACTGCCATTGACACCAAGAGAACTAATTCAAAAACTGTAGCTCAAGGACCTCTTTTTATCTTGAGATGCATCTTTTCAAGTTTTTCAATTAAACTTCTATTAGCATTTCACCGACTAGCACCCTAAAGTATTCTAACCATTCAAAAGAAGGTCCATTATGCTTTCTTCATGAATTTTAATTCTTGTGTTTAAGTCAGAAGCCTTTAGTGTAGACATAATAGTGAGGACGCATCAAAAAAGCAATTTCTATACCAAGAAAGAGCATATTTTGTTATATAAATAACTCCATTATGGCTGGAGGAAAAAGTAAAGGTAAGCTATAAGGGAACAAGAACTTCACTGCCCTTTGGATGTTTCTGCTTTAATTTAACTCAAGTTTGATTTTCAGCTGCCTTGCTTGCCATGAAGCCACATAGTAAAATAAAGTAGGATAAAATGCTACTGAGTCATAAATGTTTGACTCAGATAAAAGTTGCTAATAAGCTGAAGAATCTGAGAAGATAACATTTCATCAGAGCTTTCTGAAATTCTCTCCACCCATATGCCCTGACAGTCTGTTTCTCACTGTTTCTTGGACATAGTTCTTCAAACCAACAGGTACAAAGCTCTCAGTGCATCCAAAAATCCACCATCCTCCCCCAGAGTGGGATAGAGCTGGCAATATTCACTGAACAGCCAGTATTTATAACTCACTGTCATTTGCAGTAATAACCAAACATTGTCTCAGGAAGAAGAGACATTGATGAGATCTTAGCATTATACACTCAAATGTTCAACTGTGAAAAATGTCCTTTCTGCAGCGAAGTGGTTATTTATTCTGGAGCATCCTGGCAAGGGCAGGGCATCACTTCTTCTGAGAGCCACAAAGGAAGCCACACAAGGTACCTTCAGCCAGGCTCACACTCCTCTAAACCTTCCTCTGTGGGGCAGAGAATGTTTAGATTAAAGAATACTCAATGCAGAAAACTGTCCAGCAAATGATTTATTCCAAATTCTTCCAAATTCATGAATATAGTTGGTCATAAAACTTCTCCTCTGAACCTGAATATTCTTCATCCATTTTCAGTGCTATAGTGGATACTAAAAAACTCAGAAAAACTAAGAGCAGGACTCTTGGCTGTTGGATTCCTTTCCCATTTTCTGAGCAGGATTCTATCATATTCACATTTCTTGAATAAAATCCTGTCCTCATGGAATGAACACAGACAAAATGCAGCAACAGAGTCCCAGGGATGACTGAAAACGCTAAGATTATTTGGAATCCAGATATTAATGAAAAACAACCTAAAATTATGAGTAAATAAACACCTGAATAGAAATTGATTAAGTTTTGGGTGGATGAAGCTTCTATTACAATGAAATCAATGGCAAAATGTTTAATGCCTGCAGATTCAGTAAAAACAAGGTAATGTAAATTCTCTACTTCTTACAAGCTGGGACTTATCTGCTACTCAGATACTCAGTGGAATCATGTCCAAGATTGCTGCTGAGTTTGTCGCAGGGTTTTGTCACTAACTATGAGAAAGCATATGTCCAATGAAACAAAACTGGGTCAGGGTTTTAACCAAGTCATCAGAAATTCCACTTTTCTTAAAAGAAATATAACCTGATATAATAAATATATTTTTTTAAAAATCAATAGAGGGAGTGGAAAAAAACAAAACCGAACAAAGCCCCAAGTACTAATGCAAATAACTGTACATTAAATCAGGAATAAAGCAGCATAGCAATCAAATCAAGGCCAATCCAAAAAGCTGACATCAATATTGTATTTGAATCAAATAATCTAATTAATTAAATTGTTGGATTAATACAAAGTTAATAAATCCTTTTAAATCCTAGGAAAGCTGTAAGAAAGCTTCCATCAGTTGAATTATAAGCCACAACGAAAGGCTTGCAAGTGAACGTAATAAAATCTTTACTTTAGATCCAAATAAATAGTTTAATACCAAACTCCTAGTAAATCCTGAATTGATGATGAACCAGGACCATCACTTTTTTTCCCAGTAGATCTCACATGTTACATTCACTTCTTCTTCCAGCAATTAAGAAACTGTCATGGAGCCTTAAAGAAAAATTCTGATGCACTAAAGTCATAAAATTTCAGTACACACAATGTCCAGTTAGGTAACATTGGACTATTTCAGATTCTTCAGGACTCAAACAGTACAGCAGACACTGAGGAGCATATTCCCTAAGCTAAGCTAAGTTTTAGAAGTGTTTCAATCTTTAGAACATTTTCTACTCCAATGGTTTTAAGGATTTTGCTGTTGGTTATATAGGCTTGCACACAACTATTAAAATAATCTGAAAAAAGAACTAAAATAAAAATACCAAATTAGCTACAGAAAATGTGTACAGATTCTCCTCACTGGCAAATCCACAGATGCCCCAGGAAAAATAGCCCAGGACTATTAGGGTGCACAGGTTTTTTCTTTCTTTGCCATTAGAAACCCTGGAGCTATGAAGATCTGCCAAAGGCTATTAGATATTATTCTTTGGAATTGCAATTTTCTCTCAGTTCAGTCTTGGGATTCTGGTACATTAATGTTTTAAGTGCTCTGCTGAACAGCAGAATGCAGATTTCTGTCTTTGCCTTCTCTCTCACAGTCACAGAACATAGAACAGTCATAGTCTCAGCTCCAGTCATATTCTACACAAATCAGGCACAAAGCCTCCCTCCAGAGCACACCAGCTCAGATTTGCAATGCCTACTTCTCCTAGCATCAAATTGGAAAAGCTAAAAGCTTAAAATTCGTAATTATGAACCACAGACACATCAAAGGATTTAGGAGGCTAAAAACATATTTTTACTACATGAGGTTTTTCTATCCTGAGACACCATCTGACATGAAATCCAAAGAATAACACCCTCACCAAGCAGCTCAGGGTACCCCAGATCATGGGTTGGGAGAACCTTTCATTTGAGCAGAAAGAACAAAGCTAAACCAATGAATCTCAACACATTCAACATTAGCCTCTCAGACAATCCTTTTCGCCTTCCTTTTACAACTCTGTCATCCCATACTGGCATATTTTAACACTGAAAGACAAAACAAACAAAAGAAAACCTCACAAAACTGTTTTGGAGGCACCTGGCACAACCTGGCCTTGGTGAAGAAACTTTTTGATAACACATTTGTCATCGATTTACAGAACACTCATCCCAAAAATTTATAGAAATTGCTAATGGAATGGAGCTAACAACCACAGCTACTCAGCATTCATCTATCAGCACCATTAAAAATAAATTTTAGGTCCTTATGACTAGATGTCACCATTCATCCTGCAAACAGCTAAATTTAGTGGGAACTAGGCTGTAAGTCAAACACCTCTGAAACTTTTAGTCTGAAAAGAGAACAGGTATTTCAGAGCTTTACAGAACAGAACCCATTTTAGAACAGAAATTAAACTGTATGAAAGGACTCTGTTATCAGGCACAGGGTATTTCACATACCTGTAATTGCAGGGTGATAAAAGTGTACAATAGTGCTGTAATCAAACATTCCTGCAAAAAGAAACCTCGGATGCTTTGTCTACTCCAGCACTACATTGGTGTCTTTTTTATTAAATTACATAAAAGCTTTTTACCAACCACTTTCTACTCCAGTATGCAGGCACTTAACTAACCAAAATTTAGGGAAATTAAAAAAGAGAACAGGGCATTTTTCAGAGCCACAGTCTCTTCTACTTTCAATATATTTTATGATTTGTTTTCCTCTTGTTCATCTTTCAGCTCAACAGCATTTTGTTATGTCACTTGTCTGAAATGTGGAAACCTACAGGCTCCTGGGCTCACCTTCAGTATCATTCTCTATTTAAAAACTCTCAAAGATCCTTTCTTATCTGTGCTTACTAAATTTTTACTT
The DNA here is from genome assembly GCA_013397955.1 of Grantiella picta. Lineage (NCBI taxonomy): Eukaryota > Metazoa > Chordata > Aves > Passeriformes > Meliphagidae > Grantiella > Grantiella picta. The sequence goes on from VZRM01003030.1 coordinate 628,530, forward strand.
CAACTGGTCAAATAACTGGGATTTGGATCCCTGTCTACGTTTCATACTTACATAGTTTTAAGCTATGAAGCATTAAGTTGTATAAAATGTACTGCAGAGTTTTGACATCCAGTTTGGGAGTCAAACACCCCATTTGTAGTGAAGTGCTTTGCAATATAGTCTGTGCAATACTCAGGATCAATGAATGCCTAATCATTCTATTCCAAATGAAATCATTGCAGCCCAGAGCACTGAAAAATCCCTGCTCCAGAACACACCAGAGGGTGGTAGCTTTGTCAGTTACCTGGGAAACAAAAGCCAGTTTCAAATCCATCAGAAGGAAAGGTTCTTTGGCTATGTGGAAGCACATGCCTTACAGTCCATGTCCCTACAACCCCCAGTGCCATCACAGTCACATCAGAGCATGAAAACACAACGGGGGAAAAAAATCCAAAACAACCAAAAAACCTACTGTATATAAAATTGTAGAGGATAAAATGTTCATTGCATATTACACAATGAGTTCCACCTCTGGAGTACACAACACTTGATGCAGCTTTGAACCAAACTGATTTTTGCAGTTTCCAAAGAAGGGCAAGATATGAGATCTATGCAAAGGGGATGAGGTTGAAGGACCATAGCAACTGTTGATAAAACAAAAGAGGAGTCATCTGGATGTCAATCAAAAGCCCCTGCTATTTCCTCCTGACAAATGGCTGAGAAACCTTGGAAGAATTTCAGAAGTTTAATGTTAATGACAATGAATGGAAGTTATTTGCATCATCTTGGACAGAGGATACTCGAATACTCAGGACTGTCTGATCTTTTCTTGAATTACACAAGGTAACAATTATTTATCCAAAGTATATGAGAAGAGTTATATATCTAGCACTACCAAAATAAAATAATGAAGCAAATACAGTAGCAGATAGAAAGATATAAAAGTTAATATAATTAAAAACATGAGACTGACCTTCACAACCATAAAGAGCTGACATTCCTAAATTTGTTAATTCAGATGTCCTAGGACCACAACCTTTAGCAAACCATATTTATGCAGACTTAACCACTGTCAACATTTCATTTTTAAAAGTCAAACTCCAAGGACTAATGATGGATGAACCAATGTGATAGTCCATCATCACCAATATTACAGCACTTGGTCTTTTGTAGTAGTGATTATTTCAGTGATTAAATGAATAAAACCAACAATAAGGTCAAGAACAAGGCAGGATTTCCTGGATCTCATTTTTTACCCAGAATCTCATTCTATAACCTAGAGATATAATTTATCCTTTTTTTTTTAAATACGTGATTCAGCTGTTTATGAGTTTTGTGTCTTTGCTCATCACCGCAATGTTCAGTATCAAACTACATTAGTTAGATATAGAAAAAACCCAGTAGGCTTTTGGAATTCCCTCGTCTTTGTTCACGTGGGAGTTAGACATTCTGCAGCTCCCACGGGGCAGACTGGGTTTAGTTGGGATTTTGTAAGAAAAAAGAAAGACATGCTGTAAAACTAAGTGCCAGAGCCTGTAAGTGTTATGCACAGGGGAGGTTTTTGCCTACAGATGATCACATCAAGATTTTCCTCCACTTGCTATCCTTATCTCAACTCCACTTCTCAACTATTCCTTCTGCCTTACTGTATACACAGAAGAGAGGAAGTTGCCCAAAATTACTCACAAAACTCCACTGTAAGAATGATCTCACAGAATCCAAAGCCTATGTTTTGGTGATTATCATCACTGTGATGCCACAGCTACAGTTTATGTGTACTAATAAGAAATGTGTTTTTGCCAGATGCCTCAGAGGCAGCAGAGTCAAAGATGCAGTGTCAGTTTGCTTATCCCCCCAAGAAACATCATGTGGTTCCCCCCAGGGAAACCAGCAAAATCAGAAGAGCTTTTAGTATGAAAATAGATCTTCACTTCACTGAATATGCTTGACTCTCTTCCCCCAGGGTGACAGCAGGAACAGCTCAACAGCACAGACAACATAATGACATAGGGACAACGATGAGGTTTGGTGTCTCTGAAAGAGTTTCAGAGCTAGTCCATCATGAAGGGAATGTAAGCCAAAAGAAGTAGGCACAGGACAATAAGAGTCAATCTCAGCTCACAGCTGCTGCTGCCCACAATTCACGCATCATTTTTATCTTTCTATTTTAAATGGAGACCATTTCCAAAGCTTTGCCTTGCTGTCAGAGAGCTGACCCAGCCTACAGCTGCTTATGGAACCGAGCCTGGGGCTGATCTTCAGGCAGAACCACAAATCTGAGTTCAAGTTTGCGCCTTGAAGACCAACTTTATATCCCAGCCCGTGACAGTTCTGTCCAGATGACAGATTGGTTACAACATTCTGGTGCATTTCATGCACTCACCCTTCTGTTTGCCACTAAAGTGCAATAGCCCACAAAGCCAGGAACAAAATGAAGTCAGCAGAGACAACCACAAAGAGGTGTGCACTAGGGAGAACATTTTAAAGAATTTGCTTACTGGAGTGAGTTCTGAATCAACTGCAATTTTTTAGCAGGGAAAAAAAAAGCAAACAAACCAGAAGAAAACCAAATATATCATGCTTTCAATGTAGTACAGGATCTGACTGTGAAAATGAAACTGCATAAGGGAAAAAGATGTTTTGAAAAAGACACGTTAAAACCAGCCATGTCATGGAGGTACATGTTTGTTTCACTTTCTGCGACACAAAATAATCTATGAAAAGCAAAAGAATACAGTTAGAAACAGCAAACATAGAAAAAATTTGAAGATTATTTACTCAGCTCAGGAAAAAAACCTGATAAAATAACGCCTCAAGTACAGTAAGAAACAACATATATATTGCCTTTCTTCTCTGAAAGAGAAGGGTTTCCTTGATGATATTAAAATGAAGACATAATGTGGATAGAATAAAGATTTTCCTCAGAACATGTAATGAACCTTTTGATCCTGCTGTCACGGGACATCTTGAGGCAAGCAGCAATTAGACTCAGCAAAGCTTTGACAGAACATTTATGGTGAAAGCATAACCTTGAGTAACATGTCAGGAGTCCTCCTGACTTTAATTGTAATGTCCAATAACCTCAGGATTAAAATGAAACAGAATGTCCTAGAAACAGAGGAACTTACCTAGTTTGGAATTTCTGGCAGGTCAGATGCCTAACTGCATGCTCTCTGTAATTTTATTTTTTTTAAAGCTGGCATGTACTTTGCATACACTTCTTAGACAATATATTACATACTACACACTATCTTATAAAACCATGCAAGATGTATAACCATTCTGTAGATTTTATTTTTTAATAATGGCTTTTATTTAATTAACTATTCATGCAAGACAACCATCATGCTTAGAGTGTTTAAAATTAAGATTGCACTAAAGGTCTCAGTTTGCATTAAACCCCACAACATTCAAGTCTTAGGTATCCTGACAAAAGCCACAAACACTTCTGTAGGATACCTAGACTGGTGTTGTAGGACTTTGACTTAGGAGTGCCTTCTTATGCCTTATTAGATAATCAGACTTTCAGAGGAAAATGCTGGCTCAAAAGTCCCTCACCAATCTGTCCACACACAGCTGAAGTACTAATTTAAAAAACTGCAAAGTAACACTACCAGGCATGTGTTACACTTTCCATCACAAAGGAAGCAGCACTGCTACAGAAAACTGAGTAGTACATTCACAAAACCAAGCTGTGCAACCTGTCCCATTTGTAACTACACTCAGATTGAGGTAATTCACAAATTTAAAATTATTTGCTGGTATTTTTCTTTGCACAGCCTGGTATTCTCCCTCCTAACCCCAACTGCCTAAGCAATCGTGTCTTTCTCACTAGTGCTCCTGAGCTCAATCCCTTTTGCCCTTCATCTGAATCTAGGCTGCAAGGCTTTCATGGAAAAACACCTGTTTTTGCAGGTGTCCCTACAAGGTGCTGCCCACTACAGGTCCTGTAAAAATAAGTGTGTTAGTTAATAACTGAATTTTCCTACACTCTTGATGCTTCTTTGCATTACACATTTTCTCTAAACTTATCCTGCAGGAAAAAAAGTAAAAGGAGGTTTTCTTTTTTTGGGAACACCTGATTATTTAGATGCCTACTGCTTTGGATTCGACCATGTCACTGGCAATAGAATTACTGTGCATCCAGACCACCGATTTTCCAGTTTAATAAGGAGGAGCTCCTTCTTTGCTTTCAGATCATTGGGAGACAAAGATTTCCTCCTGCTTTGTGCGATTGAGAAAAGTAAGATAATCAATGAAAATAAATTTTTGCAATCTTATTTACTGTCATTTCGTCTCCAACTATGCACAAGGTCCTGCAACACCAACACATGAGTGGGATGGCTGATCTGAGCACAGAGGAGCCAAAATCTCTACAGTGCAGGGCCACGTGCAGCAAACATGAGCTCCTGAATTAAAAATTTACCACAACTGATATTTTCACTTTGGCCACTTAATCTCCTACTTTCCTTCTGTCACAAAATACTATTACCTCTCCAGCAAAATAATACTCAAAGATTCCCACTGCAAGGAATGAAACTAAGAACAACCAAATAACCTCTGGGAGAATCACCTACCGTGAAACTCATCACTGCTGCTGTATCTGAACAAGATACACACCTAAGGGTTTTCCCACTTACCCCTGACACGTTAAATATGATGGAGTGGGGCTGTCAGGGCAGTGGTTTTACAGCAAGTGTGCAGCACCTCCCACTGTGCTTTGAGGAACAAGACTGCACTTCTCACAGTGAGTCCTGCAGGTTCTAAGGGTTGACCTTCTTCATCCCTTTGACATCTGTGCACTAACACAGTTCTCACCCTGCAGCTCTGGACAGCTGACCAGGATCTCCACCTGCTGCATTCTGGGCACACCTGAAAGAAACGGGGCAGAATTTTCCACAGAGGAAAAGTAACAAAAGGTAAAGCTACAGAAGCAGATTTATGCTCAGCCTCCAGGAAGACGTGACACGAGCTTCTGGGAAGGAAAGAAATGAGACCTATTTCTTGGCAAAAACACAGGATCTTGGTTATTTCCAAAAATGTAAGAAGGCAGCATCCATGAAAATATGCTTTCCTTCTCAATTCATAAGGTGAAGTCATAGTTTCTACATATGTAACCTAAATTATTAACTTTATGCTATTGAAGAAAGACAATCACTATCTACACTGTTTCAACTGCATGGTGGAAAACAGGACTTTTCCTTAAATTTTTCACTTTTTTGCACAGCTTTGTGATTAAAAAATGGCAGACTGATGTGGTTAGGCTCAGAGGTAGATAATGTGGAGCCTATAGAGGAAGAATATTTCAGTCCAAGTTTACTTCTACAAAACATAATTAACCCTTGAAAGTCCTGGAGATGTATTGCTATGAACCCAGGGTGAGAGAGGCAAAACAAACATATCCCACAAATCTATTAATGGAGTTGTAAAATAAAAGAAACCTTAGTTTCAAATATTTTATCCTTGGGTTTCAAATTTGCATTATTTTCAAGTAGTTTCTGTCTGCATATTCTGTTATGTAAAACCAGACTGCTCTGAATCTGTGATCCCTCACCAATACAGAGTAAGTGGTTTGCCTCCTACCTCCCTGTGGACAAGTGGCATTTCCTGCAGAGCAATTCTCTTGAAATTATTTCACAGATACTTTTAAAATTTTTCCGTATTTCCAGGCACTAGTGCTTACCCTGGCAGGTCCAGCAGGGCACAGGCAGTGAGCATCCTGAAATGGTTTTACTTATTCCTTGGTTTGTTTAAGCAGTTCAGACTCATTGGGTGCTGATCAGCATGGGAACATTTAGTTTTTCAGGAAAACAGCCTTTCTTGAATAACACACAGAATTCCAGAGTCTTGGTTTTTCCTTATTTCTTCAGCTTAAGCACATTTCCTTATGTTTCACCTAAAATTCTTCATTCACTGACAAGGCAGCACATTAGGGCAGGGGAAGATATGGAGGCTCAATAATAAAGCAACTGAAATTCATTTGTTACAGAAACTCCAAGCAACTTGAATTCCCTGAACATTTCTGTCATTGGTTACAGCACAATCATTTCTTTTTGCATTAAGTGCTAAATACTGGCATGTAGACACTGACAGACAAGTGTACATGAAAAAAAGGTGATTGAAAAGATATTTTGTCAGCAAAATAGAACTGCAGGTCTAGATAATGCTGGAAGATATTATTATTCAAAGATGCCATTAATTTATTTTTTGTATTGACTTGATTATTTTTGCTTTTAGCTGTCTGGGGAACTGCTTATTTAAAAATGGCATGCAAAGAAGAAATTACTATGTATTGAGGCTAGGGCAAGATGTGGCTCCCTTCCAGTAATGTGTATTTAATCTTTATAGAGCTTCATTCAAAAGGAACAGGAGGGAGTGAGTACATTCTTTATAAAAGCATCATAATAATCAGCACTTTTCAAGAAACTCAAGTTAAAAATGTCCATCGGTTACTATGTACTTTAAAAAAAAACTTTTCACTAAAATGCTAGCTTAAAGTAACCTCATTAAATAAAAATCAGTTTCGTGCAGTGTTGGGCACATGTTTAAAAAAAATATACAGTGTTCAGTACCTAAAACCCAAAACCTAACATACAATTGCCTTTTGCTTATGGAATATCCCTCTCCTTTGCATCAAATCCTGAAAAAACAGCACAGACAAGAATCTATTTTGTTGTATCTACTGTAATTGAGAATATTTGGGTTTTTTTAGAGAAGTTATGCAGCACCAATCTTTCATCCAGTCCATGGAAATCACTAACCCTGACTGTGATTAACTGCAGGGCTTCAGATTCACCTCCTGGGCACCTCGGAGCTATCATGAGATGAAATGGGTGAAGAACATTAACCAAAAGTTCTCCTCTTCATTCAAATCAATTAAATAGCCATTACAAGTTTAACACTCAGCTGCAAATGTTAGTCTACACATACCACAAGCATTTTTGGATTAATCTTGGTAATCAATTAAGCCAAATTAAAACAGATCAGCAATATAAGCAAATCCTGGAGGATTTAATATACATATTATGCAAATTGAGTCACCAGGTTTTTTATTTTTAATTAAACTTTACCCTTTATTTCTACCCAGGAGTTTTGGGTGAAGTCATTCTGTTGTTGTGCAGAAACATTTTGCAACCCCAGAATGTATTTCTCTCAGGGTTTGGTACTGCAAGGCAGTCACCACTGTAATATGCAAGATGTACAGAGATAAATCACTGTAACAATGTTCAGGATGGATTTCCTAGGCTAATCAATATTCCTTGTGGGGAGGAACGTCCTGCAATCATAAAAGCAGAAGAAAGGGAGCAAAGAAAGCTGAATTCACTTAGCAGAAACACTCCCTTCCCATGATGCTGTGAAAATTCTCTGAATTTAAAAATCACAGAAGCCAGACCAGAAAAGTCATCAAGAAAGTATTTATTCTCCTCTCTCAAATTTCTTCTTCTCTGATCTCCTCCTCCTGCAACTTTCCCTGCTCTGCTCCAAACTCAGGTACGACAGTTGATTTTATGAAAGGAAAAAAGTTATTTTTGTTTAGGCTATAGTTCTAATATACCCATAACCATAGGTAGCAATCTTGCTTTCTGAAACCGAAATAAGAATTATTTAAGCTTAATCAAACATAATATTTGTAGGCAGACAGAAGAACAGATGAAATTCATTCATATATAGTATGTATATTCATGTATCACATGTATATTCATAAATCAGCCTCAATGTAGCTTGTTCCTATTTTACCTAAAAGCATTTTAATCCATTCTCCTGTTGTGCTGAAGCACAACAAAAGCACGAAAATCACAGACCAAATATATATATATATCTATTTATTTATATATCCTGTTAGTACAATTGATACATCATAATCAAAAACCAACCCAGAAATCCACAGTTAGGGCTGACAGCTCATCTGTTTCAGCACAACACACACCACTGAGACGGGTCTTTCCCACTTCACAGCTGCTTTAAAACAAGACAGAATGTCATCCTTAACTCTCAGTTTCTTCCCTTTGTCATTTCACATCACAGCTCTAATTTTATTTAAACATCCTCCTCTGCTGCGATTCCATCTCTCAATTTGTTGCAATACAAATCACAGAGATTGGTGCCAGCTCTCACCACTATCAGCACCGTTCTCTCCCGGCGCCTTGATTAATTGCCCATTAGAACAGATGAAACAACAGAACCTGCAGTTTGAGAGTGTCTTTTGTTTGCATTATGGAGGGAAATCGAAGTCCCCACAGAGACTTGCTCTTTTGGCATTCGCATAATTACATGTTTTCAGATTAAACTATCATATCAGCACATCCACGCTGCTGCAGTGAAGGGTGTCAGGGTTTTCATCAGCAGCTCTGTAGTCAGGTTAGAGCCTGACTTCAGTCAGCAAGAGAAAATGTGAAACTCAACACGCAGATATAGAAGCTAATTTCTCTAAATGGAGAAAGTACATGTACTGGATGATATTAAATTGGAGGAGAAAAGAAACAGAATCCACAAATGGAGTTGAACGTGTCAGGAAAAGACAAAACATCCAATACTAAAATTAAATACTAAACCCTAACCAGAAACCTGCTCCCTCTTTCTGGCAGATACTCTAGGTGATGCATTTGCCACCATCACAGTCCCTCAGGCCAAGACAAAAAACAACTTCTGTGGACTTCAACTCCAGCTTGTGGCAAAGCTGAGCTGCAAATTTTACACTGTGTGTGAACAAGAATAAACATGAAAACTATCATTTCATCCTTACTGATCTTGCTCAGTTCCGAGATCCACAAATCGGAGTTTGAATGACGTTTTTTATTCCTCCACCCCCAAATAACCCCTGTGGTTCACAGGGAGATTCCAGCCTAACAGTGGATTTGTCAGATGCCTGGGCAGCTCTGAATGTCGCACATCAGGGAGAAGCAACAGAGATTAATATTAATAAGCTACTTTTGGGGAAAATAAATAATTAGGTCTCTTTGGTCAAACTGATTCATGTTCTCTCCTTTTGTGCTGATCTTCTACACTTCAATGTCTCTTCAGAGAGTAAATTGCTTAACTGCATTTAGTTCTCAGATGAACCTACTGCATCTGCATCACCTCAGTGTAACTTCTAGCAACAGGTTTTCCTCAAAGCCATTCAGACTTCTCTCAAGTGTTGTTTCCTGTTTGCAATCAGATTGGAGCACAGGATGCAGGAACAACTTATCTGTTTGCTGCTGCTCGTTGTTTTCTGCTCACAACAAGGAGATTAAGGAGCGGCATAAGGAACACAGCACACTTGTCTGCCTCAACTTCAGTCAGGTAAACCTTGATCTGAGGTTAACCTTGAAATTGATAAATCAAGGGAACAGATAGTCAGCTGTCAGCTACAGGTAAGCAGGGAAAGAAAGAGACTGCCAGGAGGTAGACTACATATCTAAGAGCTAGATGTGAGGTGTCTTTAACTATCGATATGTCACAATGTAATTTCAACTACACACAACACTCATATTTACAAGATTTCATGACAATATGTCAGTCAACGTCAGAGATTCACAGAGCGAGAGAGAACAGGAGAGAAATGCATAAAAAAAATCTCGCTACTAAAGAACCTCTACTTTCAACAACATCTCACATTTTCTTTAAAGTGTTGTAATTAATTGGAGTGTAGACTCTTCAAAGCATAAATGCATAACTCCCATTAGCACTAATGGAAGTTAGACACACTCATCAAAGGGAGAATATACTTCTGTCTTTACAAAAGTAATCAGTGTGTCACAAAGCTGTATTTTTCTGAAGTTATCACTTGCATGCTATGCAAGCTGAGTACAAAGGTTTACATTAATTTAAATTCAGATTAAGCACTTAAAAAATATTTCTCCTTCACTGGAAGAACTGAATGCAGGAAATCAGTTTGCTATTATGTTAAAAAAAATACATCACAAAATGCATTAAAAACAATCACCCTTATAATTAAAGGCTGTCATGGTAAAATTCTTAAAAATATTTCATTATTGAAAGATCTTTTCATTGCTGTTCTGATAAAGATATAATCAGTTTATTCCCCTCTATGGTCCTTTCTTTTATCCTCTCCCAAGGAATCACTATGATTTTGTCCACCAGCGAACTGCTTTCGTTTCTCTAGATTATCTATCTGGGGACAGATTTTATAGCAGGGTCTGTTGCAATAGGACAAGGGGTAATGTTTTGAAACCTAAAGATGGTCAATTTAGATGAGAAGTAGGGAAGAAGAAATTGAAACCTTCAAGGTCAGGTTGGATGGGGCTCTGAACACCTGGATCTCATTAAAGATGTCCCTGCTCATGGTTGATCTAAATGACTTTTAAAGGTCTCTATTAACCCAAACTATTCTATGATTCTGTGGACATGCAGCTAATCACATCTTAATAAATATGGTGAAATGACAGCATTAAAAAAAAGCAAAACAACACCAAGTTATCATTTACTTTTATTCATTTATTCAGTAAATTCTCTGACAAAGCATCAAGCTCTAGCCCTTCTTGAGAAGCAAGGAAGAGAAAAGCCATGATCAGCTCTGAGGGAAAGCACAGGAGGTCTTATAGATGCCTATTTCTCTTTTCTGACACCAGTGGTTCATTAAGGTTAACCTCCAAAAAGATCAGAGCCCAGTCCTTATTCCAGCACAAGCATCAACACTGTTAAAAACAAAAAAAAAAAAGAACAAAACAAAACATAACAAAAACCTACCTGAAAAGGCATGTAACAAACCATTTTTTCCTGCCACATCAAGCAGGTTTCCCTGTGCTCAGCACTGTGCACTCAGGAGCACTGTCAGTGTCAGGGGCTGTTAACAGCTCTCTGTAGCAGTTCCCTTATTTTCTAGAAAACCAAATGCTCTTCCTGACCCCTGAGCTCTTCACACTTGTCTAAACATTGACTCCCAAGCAAGGAATTCCCTAAATTCCTTCACATTGAAGAAAGAACAAATATTATTTTGAAAAAGCTTATGTTTAAATTAGTATATATGAGAGCATCGTAAGTCAGTTGTGGGTGCTGAAAAATAAAGACCTCCTGAAAAATCAAGATTTATGCAGGTGCTTTTTTTTATCTGTTCCACAAATAAAACATTATAAAATGTTACTCATCAGAGGCATCACATCTACTAGAAGTAACAAAAACTCCCCAACATTGTTTAAAATTTATTTTAAAATTAATATTTTGACTTGATTTAAGCTCAGATATCCTTTGTTGAATCTCTTTAATAGTTCAGTAATAAATTTCATTATGATGCTTACCAAAGTTCGGTACTAGGTACTAAAGGAACAATGAGCAGCTCCAGATATAGCAATGTAGTCAATTAATAAATAATAATGAATAAAATTGCTTGAGAAGCTTTCCTCTGAAGCTTTTTGTGGTTATGAAACAAAACCAGGAAGCAGAAAGCACAGCAGAGTCAATCTCCACAACTACTCTTAGTAAGAACTAAAATAACCTTCGTCCAACACATTACCAGTGTAGGGAATTAGGAAATTTCCTGGTTTCTGACAAAGGGCTGTTGTGCCTTCAGCACGGTGTTCAGGAATTCTCACAAACCAGCCTGGAGTCAGGCTCTCCATAACACTCTTTTCTCACTCTCATCTCCACAGAGTCCTACTCTGAGATAAAAACAAACCACACTTCAAATGGCATTTCATTTGCTGGGAGTCTGGCCTTACCCAACCCAGAAAACCATGGAGGAAACAGAAAAAATGAATGCAATGTTTTGAATATGCAGACTTGTTCAATTTCATAATGAGGAGCAAAATAAAAACTACTGTTAACTCAGAGTATATTTTAATCTAGAGGTGAGCCAATCAGTGGCTGTGTGTTGCAGGACTCAGGACAGACACATCCTATACTTAAAAAATGTCTGGTTAGAATTAGCAAAGGATTATTTTGAAGATGGTAGTGAGACAGAAAGCATTTAGTCCTGAAAGACATATTTTCTGCCTTTACCTCCACATACAACAAATTAAACAATCATAGTGGCAATGGCAGTACCCGAAGTAAAAAAATTATTTATCTTCACTTTCAGCTCTTTCTCAATACTGTTTGCCCTGACTTTAGCTAAATAGGTGAAAATATAATTTAACATTATAACTTCTACTGGAATAATATAGCAGAACTGTTGTTATTATTTCCATTACAGTTAACATCCATGAGCTAATCAAGGTCGCCAACACGAGTTTAGAGGCAAAATTGTTTTCAACTAACAATATATCAAAATAAGAGCTCACAAAATAGCTGGAAAAGAGAACACAGCATTTAGGCAGAGAGGAACATTTATGTAACATTTTATATGATCATTTTAAATTGCTAAAAAAGAAAGGGCTAACTTGCTGGAACACTGAGTCCTTGCCTCTAGGAGGACAAGGTACAACACTGGGCATGAAAATGGAAAAAAAGATAAAAATTCATAACTTACATAAATTCCATTATATGTGCAGTTATCCAGAAAGCAAAGAATTAGCATCTACCTTTGAAGCATCTCCTAACAGGAGCCCATTTCCATATCTTTATATATCTGGAATCCATCAAGAGTCAATGGAAATGCTACAGATTATAATATTAACTCTGCAATAGATTTCCATGAATGGAAAATGACATCACCGTTTGGGAAATTTATAAGTGGTTTGGAGTTGTAATTGATAATATGGCTTAGAGCCTCCTTCTCTAAACTGCCCAGAGAGAAGGATAAATATTGGATAGTGCAAGCATTCTATTCCAAATTAGAATAAACTGAAAACCTTATACATCACTACCTTTTTAATTAAAATATTCCTCATAATTTCAAATAGAATATAGTGAAATACTTGTTTTTAAATGTTGAACTATTCACTCCAATAATACATCATTTTTGCATGAATAAAACAGTGTGGCCCAGTGATATAAAACACATTAAAATAACAATGTCAAAAAGAAATTATTATACTAAAGATAAGACTTGAACATTCAAAATTGAAAATCACATTGTCCAAAATGTGAGAAAGCTGAAGTGAACTATTTAAACCTTTCTCATAAAGTTTATACAGAAAATATTCCTTCATACAAAACTTGCAAGTGAAAACTAAAGAAAAAAAAGAAGGAAAGCATCAGAAAACATTTCTAACAAAAGTATCTTTAGCCAACCATACTTGTCACTCTCAATCTAACTGCTTAGTGACCTTTACAGATGAGCTGTCTCAGCTGAGATGCTGATAACAAATACATCATTATCTGAATCCTCATTACAGAGTTAACAGACCCAGTTGGGCAGACAAGACTCCAGGCCTGAGAAGAAATGATGCTGACTTTTTATCCTAGAGAGAGCTGCCCTAGGATGGGGTCAAAACTAACTTTCGAAATTAGTCAAAACCAACTTTTGAAATTAGTCAAACTAATTCTCATGTAATGCCTGTCCTGAAATAAATAGATTATCTCACCTGCTTCATGTAATGCTGTTACTGACAATGGACACTCAAAAGTCATGGGTTTTCATGGCCACATTTTTAAAGTTTAAAGCACTTCTAATCTGTACTTTCAAATTGCAAGTCACGGATCCGCAGAAAACTTTAGTTTTCCAAGTAGCTTTGGCTGAACTTAAAAATCAGTGTTCCACATGCAGAAGAAATTTGGTCAGTCCTATGCCTAAAGTAGGCTGCAAGTGCAGAAAGCACACTCTGCATTTCCCTTTGAGGCACTTGTAAAATGAGATGGTCTGCATTCATCAAGGAAGTCTCAACTGTGAATACCCTTCTCAAAACTAAAGATGTGCTTTATCCCTGAGGAGAAAAATACCATGGAAAACATCAGCAAAAACTGGGTTAAAGCTGAATGACTCTTAGCATGTGAGGCTGATAGCTAAATTCTGTCAGCTAAAACCTGATTGATTCTCCCATTCCCCTGTTTGAGTAAATTTATTTTTATAAAGTGCCCAGAGTTTAATTTATCTCACTAAAGAGGCTCTGAGTTTGTACAGCAGCATTAATGGGTCAAAGCCAATCTATATTTACGGATTTGGAAAAACAATACAAGGCTGCTCTAATGATTAGCAGCTACAAGTATCTCACACAAATTGCCTATAAACTTTGTCAGTTTGGAGAAACAAGCAAGTATCAAGTTGCCCGTGGCTCCTCTCAACTCTACATTGCCACACAGACACTATGGGGGACACATTTGATTTCTCCAACAGTAAATTGAAAACGCAATTAAATCCGATTGTCAAAAACGCAATAATTTAAAGTTTAAAGCACTGTTGTTCTCAGCGCACTTCACACACCCCTAAATAAAGACACAGCTGCAGCTGTAAAACAAAACTTTTGGCTAGACAAAGAGGCTGTCAGGTCACACCACCAGGTTCTCTTTGGGCAATGTTTCAGCAGGATTGGGGCAATAGTGTGGCTCTGGTGCAGTTTTGGGGCTCAACATGTGAGTAACACCACAGCAGTGCCTTTGGCAGCAGCCCCACGTCTCCTGCTCACCACCAGGGCCAGCTCTCCTCTCAAAGGTCAGAAACACTGACTAAGTGGAAATTCTCACCACTTGTGTGTGTCCTCCCACAAACTTTCTGGAGTCATGGCATAGAGAGGTCCTTCGGAAAAGCACACCTGTCCTGCGGCACTGATGATGCTCTGACTCAGGCCTTGTGCTCTCCCTTGGGCTGTCCCTTCATTCCCTTCCCTCATCCTGCCTCTGCTTTCTCTGCATCCACTTGTTTTCCTTTTTCCTCATCACGTTTTGGTTGTTACTTGGTTTAAGTTCTCACTCTGTGGATTTCTTCCTCCAGTGCCTTTCTCCCTATAGCACTGAAGCACCTAAAATTCACAGATCCAAGCTGCAACAGAATGCAAATTGGATCAAAACCATGCAACTCTGGTGCCATCTCCTCCTGCTCAACACAAACACTTAATGTGAGAATTTAACAGAACTGATGCACTGAATAGACCCTTGAAAGAATCCCAAATGCATGAGCTCAGTATATATAGGCAGATATTTCCACCTTCCCAAACACAGTAAAACCTAAACATACTAAACCTACTAAAGTCCTTTTGTATCACACTGAAAGACATAACAAGCAACTGTTCAAGTGCCAACCACATTTTCATATGCAGAGTAACCATGTCCTGGGCAAAACAGACCAGGAAAATAGATGAATGAGTGGCAAATATGAGTCAGTCTCATTGAAATCTGCCACTTGAACAGGAAAAGGAAAATTAAGAGAATATACAATCTGTTAAAGAGAGTAAGCCAAAAAAGGACTAAATGTGAAATAAACTTATTATGAAATATTAGGTATGTCCATAAATACAGACATGTTTAAAGACACAATATTTATGACCCATTATGCAAACATTTGAGCGAGACAGAATGGTATAGAAAGCACTGGTTTTACTGCCTCTTAATCCACGAAAAAAATGAATGGACAACAAAATGTAAGGATTAGAAATGTAAAACTTTGGCTTTTAAACATACCAACTTTAAGCACTGTACAGCTTACTTATCTGCCACAAAACACAACTGTTTGTTAAAGAGGTGTCTAGAAAGAAAACTGAAGAAAATTCAAGGATTTGGTTTAGGCAAATGGAAACAAGGCAGAATCAGCCAACTGTGCTGCTGCTGCTGCACTCAGCTCCAACTCCAGGTTTATCCCTCGCCTGCACAGCACTCCTCTGAAGAAAATCCAATTGCTGATGAACCAATTAGAGCAGACTTAAATGAGCCTGTAAGAGGGACCATGAAACCAGCTGCAGGTATAAACAGCAGGTTCCAAAGGAAAAGTTAACAAATCCAAGCCATGGGACTGTAGCTCCAGCTGGGCGATGGACACACTTTGTGCTGAGGAGCAGTGATGGTAAGTGGGGAAAACAGAACTAGGAGGCACAGGATAACAATAATGCTTTTCACGTGTGTATGAGCCTGCTGGTACATGAACAGATACATCCCTAAGTCTTATGTGTAACAGAAACCCCTGTGGAAGTCTGGAGGGAACCCACAAATCTGTGCAGCACCCACCGTCTGTTACCATTCCAAAACGCTTTATCCACTGCTCAGCTTTGCTCACGCAACAAAAATATTTGCCCTAGGGGGTTGCATCCTAGGAGTAATGATGTAGCACATCCAGTTTAGACTTGTTGATCAGATTAAGGACTGCTGTCTCAGTCAGAAATGCATTTCTGAGAAATAGCTTTCCTGTTCCGTAACATCGCTATGGTAACAGGAATAGTTAAACTTACTCCTGCACTACACTCAGGAGACTTTAGCTTCAACAAACAGGGAGAAATAAGATTTATTCAGTGTCTGGTCCACTTTCCCAGGGGTTCACATACAGAACTGCTGTACTTAACCTTTCAACACTAGGTTACTATCCTGAAATACTGATTAGAAAATGTAAATCATTCTGCTAAACTCTTTTAAAAGATGCCTTATGCAACAGATACACTCTCCCTGTGTAAATGTTTTCTAAGCATATTGATGTCTTTGTTAAATTCTTAATGCTTTGGTTTGTGGAATAAGTGAAAAATCAATAGGGACATAAATTTTAAGAAGGATTGCAATGATTAGCAGTGTTTTTGGCTATTGGTGGCAAAAAGTCGTTTGACCTCCCACTAATTGGAATCTTTGATTTCATTTTTTCCTGACTTATATTCCAATCTCTGGATTTTGTCCCATACCCAAAGATTTCAACTAGCATGGAATCGGGCTACATCCCAATGAATACAACTACAAGTAAGTTGCCACTTAGTAAGGACTCTTAAGGAAAATGTATTTCAAGTACTCTGTGGAAGAAGTATAACATGCCCAGTGAAAAACAAAAACAAAATGTCAGAAAAAAAAAAAAAATTGCAATCAATAATAGTAACGCTTGAAAGAAGACAACAGCCACAGGACAGTGCAGAGGTCACGACTAACACAATGTTGTACTGCTGTACAAAGAATGCTGGTGAAGGAAGGGAGAAGTCATTTGCAAGATGCAATGGTGACACAAGTTAATGGCCCTGAATACACAGCACTGTTTAATGCTTGTTAACGATCATTAACAGTGGCACCAATATCGATGGAGCAACAGGGATTAGCAGCGTTGATCTGAGCAGAAATTACCCAAGATCTACTCCTAAGCAAGCAGGAAACGTGGCACCTTGGAGACATCAATAACGAGAGCAGAAAGAAGCACAGCCCTTGCAGCAGATCCTGACAGTGTGGCTGGGCAGGGGAGATCAGGTAAAGCAGCCACTCTGTAATGCTGGTTAAAGATCAGACTGAAGAGCCAAGAGGAAAAATTACTGAGGGAAAAAGCCCATTGAGGTACTACCCGTGGAAGAAAGAGGACAATGATGAGGACAAAACACCAAACAAACCACCCACAAAAACTAAAACTAACAAGAAAATAAAAGTTCTTCCTAAACCAAGGCTGTCCATTGCTTGAGAAGCCACAATTCCTGGATCAAAGGACACCACAGGGCACTGCTGTTGCTCCTGGTACAGGGGGGCTCCTCCACAGCCTTTGCCCCAATGACCAACTACCCATCTACAGCTGGGTCACAGAGAACCTTCAGCACCCGCACAAACAGAGTCCCAAATCCTCCAGCCAATTCCCTCATGAGAGAATTTAATCATTCAATCCATTTCACAACAACATTGTATAAATTCTTGTGTTTAAAAAGCTACTTTAATAAATCAGTGGAATCATATCAAGCATGTTTTCCCTTTTATTCCTCTTTTTAGCAGTTTCTGAGAGAAACTTCAGCCAGCCTGAAGATGCTCTATGAACCTTTTGAAATCTTCTGAGCTTTTCCCAAAATGTTGTCTTCAGACTTGGCAAAACCTGGGTGTGTATTTCACACCACTTGCTGGAGTTTTAGGAAAGAAGAGTTATAGCTGAAAGCCTCCAAAGATTGGAGAGATATCTTAGGATTTTTTAACATGTTCTTCTACAGGCTGCTTTTTGCTGCACAGAGAATCAAAGTCCAGCCCCCCTCTGCTGCCTTTCAGAAATAAAACTCTTCACACACAACCACAGGCAGCAAAGCAACTCCCTGGCCTGGCTTCCAGCTCCAGGCTCTGCACAGAGAGATTCCAACAAAAAATGAGAGTTCTGTGCAGAGCTGGCACGAGTGACACTGAACTCACCTCTCTTCACTTCTGCCCAAGTCCCTGACAGAGCATCACAGCAAATCTGTGAGTACAAACACAGCCCTGCTACCCCAAAAATGCAGTGGCACACCATGGCTGCATTCCAGCCTGGCCACTTCAGACTGTCCTCTCATTTAGGGGACAGGGAAAAAATAATATAGGACTTTCCTCTTAATAGCCATCATTAATTGCAAGAGTAATACCAATGTATATAGATATGTAATTCTAATAGAGGTATTTCTTTGTTTCTTCAATCCAACCCAGCAAAAAAAAATTCTAGAGCAGAATCTCTTCTTTTATTGCGCTTGACCCATATCCACTGACAAACATCTCAACACGCTCAGCTCTGTGAAACAAAGTTCCTATTTATCTCATGCACAGGAAAAGCTTCCTTTAAGAAGTGCCAAATGTTTTAAACCATATTTTTCTGCACGAAATTGGCATATGTGCTACTTATTCCACATACTACATATGTGGAATCTGTGTGCTGTGCTTCCCAAACCACTTCCATTTTTCCCATAAACAACTTTAAAGCAATTTCAACCATCTTCATGCCAGGTTTCCCTGGCCAACTTTTTATTTTATTTTTCAGGATAGAAAAGAGGCACAAGAGACCTAAGGAAAGCACTAGCTCCAGCAAAGGCCACTGTCTACACATTTCACTCCCCAGGTGACAAAGGCAATGTACAGCCTGAGAAACATGCCAGGGACAACCACAAACACAACTGTGGGCAGACACTGAATTGCTCTTTAAAAAAGCAAACATGTTTTGAGGAGCAGTAATACTTCTTCAGCCAGGTAATATCTTTCCATGCTAACTGTAACACACAGTCTACAAAAAATTACAGTGAAATACTGGTCAACTGTAAAGCAGAAATGCTTTAATATTAATTTTTTTTTTTTTTTTTTTTTTTTTGAGAGAGAGACTGTACTAAACAAAATAAATGTGAAGAGAGCAGAGGGATTTCCTCCCTAAACCTGTCCCATGGTTTCCCTGATGTTCAAAAGGGGTGTCATCATCTACTCTCTTTTCTCCTCAGTGAGTGAAAATAAAAATGCCCACAGCATAACCAGCAATTACTCAGCTAATGAAAGCTTCTGCTGAGGATAGTACAGAAAATCTGGAAACAACATAAAAAAACCCTCAAAGAATAAAACAAGTAAAGAAAGTTAATACAAGGGCTTGAGTTAAAAAAAAAAAAAACCTGGAGTGAAAATATTTCTGACTTAGATGGAGTGGTTTATTATCATCTCCAAAGAAACACATCAAAACTGTAAAAGGTGAAGAAACAAAAAATAGGTTGAAGAATCTTTGCCTTGAAAATATATATGCACAAAAAATTATTTACTTTGAAAATTTAATCTAAACAGGGTGTGCCTGCTGAGACTGCAGGCACAACCTTGGATTTTATGGTGGACAAAGTGATAAACTTCATTCCAAAACAGGGGCTTACAGCAAAAGAAAAAGTACAAGCATATGCTTCCTCCAGAAAGCTCTCATTGAAATGCTGCATTCATATTCAGGCTGATTGGTTGAAGAAAGGAAGTGTGTTTGCTTCCTCCCTGAAGTGCCACTGCAAACCCTTTCTCCTGTGCTGGCACACTCACAAACTCACACTCACACACGTGTGCTCAGGTGATTTGCTGATCTTTAGCAGCAGACAGGATCCCAGGGCATCAGTCAGACTGCAGCTCCTTCTGCAACACTCTTTATTAAAATATATGGAAAATGTTGTTGTTGGGCTGACTGTACACACACAGTACAGCCAAGGAGTCAGTGCACTCCATTGTATACAGGAAAGATTGGTGAAGACTGTCTAAACAGAAAAAAAAATGCAAGCAACTCACATATCCACAGAGGAATAAACACAACTATTCTCAACTTTATTGTCATTAGCAGCTATAGTCCCTGAAACTAGAGATGTAAGTACAGACCTCAGTAACAGAATGCAAATCTTTTGAGTCCTCAGTATTTCCCACAGGGCAGCACACCTATTTCTAAGTAACCTAAGAGAAATTGGGAAAATACCCTGAAAGAATGCTTCAGTCTGGCTCTGGTAGAAAGATTTAAGAGACTCCTGATCTGGAGACTGGAGACTGCTGATGCTGGCAGACAAGCAAGGACTCCCACGCTGGTTTATGGACGACAGAAGCAATCCGAGATACCTGAAGTCCCTTCATGTGTATTTTTTCTCGCAAGGCAAAGTTTAACCCCACTGTTTTCCTAAATTTAATTCCCCTGGATATTTTTAACTACGTGGCAGTTCTGGGATTAAACTGAAGTAAACCAAGCTGCTTTGCCATCTGATGCAAGGCTCTTGTCAGCACCAATGAGCTGTCAGGTTCAAGTACTTTCATTATTATTCACTAGCAGCATTTGAAATTCTTACTTCCTATTAGAAAACGTGATGATCAATAAAGGAAGATGTACTCTCATTTAACATCTCCAAAACTATGCCAGACAACTGGGAGGCTTTCTGAAATTAAACACTTTTCCAGCTAACAGGTATTGGACTAACAGGTTGTGTGTACTCTCCACCAGGTCCTTTTACAGCCAAAGTGATCAGATTTATAACTCACAAAGCTTAGTAAACTACTAAGTTATTTTCAACTCAATTACTAGCTATCATCCCTATTTTCTTACTCTTTTCCTCTGTAAACTCTTTAAGAGAAAGAAAAAAATCCAAGTTTGGTTTAAAAAAAAATACATTGTCTTTGAAATAAACCAAAATTTAAAAAAGGAGAAAAAAAAAGGAAGGGAGGAAGAAATCTGAATGGTATCTGCACAGGTACATCTTCACATAGTATATAAAATGGGAATATATTTTGTCACTTTTAAAACTAGCTCGTAGTGTTTCTTTTATTTTCTTTGGCCACAGCTGATTATCTCAGACAAAAACCAACATTTCCTCTCCAACTTTAGACATTTGCATAATTATTAACTTTGGTGGCAAGCACATAAAATTGTGGACTCAGTTTCAAGCAAAAAAGGAAATGGACTGTAAAAGCTTCTGCATTTAAGGGCTTCTCATTAAAGAGCAGTCTAGAAATAACTACATGGGGATGGATTTTGTAGTGAAGGAGCTTTCAAACAAGGAAGAAATAATGTGCTTGGAAGATAATGTCAGAGAAATTCAAAGATCAGAACAGAAAGTTTCATTAAAGGGCAGCAGTTAAATACCAGGCCTTACCTAAGGACACAGTGATTCATCTACCACTTGAAATCCTTAAATCTTTCTTTTTGTTTTTCCACAAAACATGCTCCAGACCCTGAAGAAACTGCTTACAGCAGGAACCACTTTTGCCATCTCTATTCCTATCCCTTCCCAGGAGGTAAAGATGATAAAACTTTCAGATAGATACAAATTATCCTATTCCAAGAGGAGCAAAAGGTAGTAAGTAGTAGCTATTTTTTTTCTGCTAAAGTCATCCTGTGCAGAGTTCACTTCCCCTGCCAGTATCCAAAGAAAAGTGCCAAACGCTCCCCTCCAGCTCCACAGTAATGAATCTGAATGTGAAGTTACATATTTCACTCTCCATGCATACAATGCCTTCACTGCTGTGCCACACTGACAGCAAAGAAAGACTTTAAAAATAAAAATAGAAGCAGGAAGCAGAAATGCTGCTTTGCAAGACCATTCCTTGGAGTCTTTTATTACCCAAAATGTTGATTTCTTTAATAATACTAGATCTTTTCAAAGAATATGTAGAAAACTGCCAAAACCGATACGTTTTTCCGTGTTTATCAAAAAATACTAAACAATTTGTGAGTCCTTAATTGCTCCTACTTTAATTCTCATACACGCAGATACTCTAATAAGCAAAATGTCATTTCTTCCTCCCTTTTTCTTTAATACTATTGGACTTGATTATTTCTTTGGCAAATAAACACCAGAAAACACCTAACTGCAAGTTTAGAAGTTTCACACTGACTGAGAAAACCATCACTGCAGAAACACTGGATATTAGTACAACTGTACTGCTAATAAAACACAGGGCCTTTCTTTACTAAACAGCATTTCTAGTATTATTTTCAAGAGATGGAAAAATCCATAACTGTACAATCTCACAGCTTTTACAATGGATTGTTAGAAACAATTTTTGCATGCTACTAATAAAGTTATATTCCACTTTTTAAGATGGATTTTGAAGGCCACAGAAGCAACTTGTATCCAAGCAAGGATTTAGCATCAAATTCTACATTTCTTTTTATCACATCTGGAAAACCCATAAAAGAAGCTTTGCTCTTATTATAGGCTGTAGAACAGAGTTAAAAAAATACAATAAACTACACTTTTTATAGCATCAACAGTATTTAAAATAACTCCATCCATAGCCTTTTAGTTTTATTGTCCTGGGTTTTGAAATTAGTACTATTTTTATGCATAGAATATTATGCACATGTTATGAACAACTACTAGAGTTCTTAGGAGAATAATCTCATGGAATTTTTGAGTAACAAAAGTAAAAGATAGAACCACCATAAGGATCTTCTTCCACTATCTACTTACCTGCTTTTAATGACCACTTTAGTTTACAATATTGGGTCAGTGATAACTTTATTTGACAATTAGGACCAGTGCTTTTCAGATAGGATGGGGTCAAATGCAGTTGTTTTGTGAATTTAACAGAGAACAGCAAATTAAAAAACTGCTTTATGATGTAATTAGCTAAACAGTCTTTTCAGGAAAACAGTTTTCTGCCAAACACAAGAAACTGCTCCTCTTGGCAATAGATCAGTTCCAGCTCTAGCCAGTGTCAGATTTTTCTGCACTGACTGCAGACAGAAATCAGTCCAAAGAAACTAAAGGCAACTAAACTCAGAGTCCCTTCTCTTAGCCCTGACAAATAACAACAGAGCAGGTCCAGGGGAAAAAAAAAGATTGGCCATACTTTACTCCTTTTCCTCCTCTTGCTTTTAAATGCACTTAGCCTTGTTGCACCCATTTCATTCTCCAGTTTATAATAAAGCACCAATTCAATCACACAGCTCCCTACTAAAGAAAAACAGTTCTAGATATAGTTGAATGCCAAAGTTGATATAACTGAAGCATTATTTGCCATGCAAAGCCATTCTGAATTCCCATACACAACCTCCAGATTGCCAAACTCCTGCCCTGCACAGAGCACTCCTCAACAAAACTCTATTCTGCACAAAGCTTGTTGTCATTCCTTTGATTCTATCACCCAGAGCAATACCAAGACGACAATAATGACACAAACCAGACATTTGCTACTGCATTACATGTGCATTTCTTACAGAAAGAATGTGAACAAAGCATGAGATCAAGAGAAAAGGAAGCCAGTGAGTTGAAAAAATTAATTTGTTTTCTTTTTTATATTAAAGCTGCTTAATTTTGGAGGAATCTTCATGCCATGTACAAATCATTTAATAAATTAGAACACTAAATACAACTCGTAGACATCAGACAATGACTATGAGCTGTACAAGTAAATTGAAAGATTCAAAAGATGCAAAGAGAACCAGTTCTCAAATCCCAAAGTTCAAATATTAATAGAATTGATCTTCTTGTGAATGACAAACAAGACCCAGTTCTTAAAAACAATTCTTCATCACTGCTTCCAACTGAGTCAGGAACATAAACAGATAATTTTAGTGGATCTCTACTGGACAGAGCTTTAAAATTAGAAAGCCCCTTCAAAAATTAATGAAAGAGACATGATTCAGAACTACAAGGAAAACTGGGACACTGGCCAATTTCAAGAGGGTTTGAAATTTTAACTGATTTTTTTTTCTCAGTATCAGGATAATAACATTATTCAATACTTAAATTTTTTACCTACTTTCAAATTATGTGAGATCTTATAAACTTACCATTAATCCATTTGGCTTCTGGATTATGAGCTACGAACTCTTTTCTGAAGAGATCTTCCAAGGATAATCTGTTTTCTGATGAATTTGCGAGTTCATCTAAAATAAACACAGTAAAATCATTTTAGATAATTATGGAGAACAGTATATTCAGTGTTGTTTGCAAAACAGTGGAATTATAGAACCAGAAGTCCTGTTGAAATTTATATTGATACCTTGCTCTTATTCTTTTTTTTTTTTTCACAACAAGAAAAAGTATCGTTTTTGTTTGGTGAAGCTTCAGGAAACAAAGAATTGGTACCTTTTGGACAGGACAACTGCAAGATTTAGTGCTTGGCTATTGATTTTTTTGGGACTTTCTCCGTAAAGCTCTTCCTCACCACAGCCCCACATGATAAAGAGCTACAAACCAATACAAAAATTTCCTGACAGCCAAAGGATGTTGCCCATGTTGAGTACTTTATACTATCAGAAACTAAGTAAAAAATTCCTGCAAGTAAATTTGAAACCAACCTCACCTATTAAACAAATTAAAATGAAAAAAAAAAAGTTCTACATGCACATTTTATAGTCTGTTCTTGATTTCTAGTGACTAGAATGACATAACTTGGCTAACAGCATTGTGTTTTTCCCATACACGACAGAACCCAGGAATATTGTGCTTCTGAACACTGACCAACACTGACTTTGAAAACAAAACAAAATAATTTCCCTGCATCTGAAATCACCTCCATACTTCAGAAAACTAGAAAAGAAGCCCTGCTAAGTGATGCTTAGTGCTCTTGTGCTCTAAGCTAAATCAATAAGTAGTGAAGATTCAATAGCTGCATTAACAGTGGTAATGCTGAACTATTACTATTCATGCAAAAGTTGTGGTGTCAAAAGACAGACCCACAAAGTTTGCAAGGCATAATTACTGGCAGCAGTCAGCACTTCACCTGACTGCTTTAGGCTGTTCAGAGAAGCAGCTGCCAAAAGCTGTGCTGTTTGTTGGCTGTGCCATTGCAAAAAGAGGCACTGGTGCAGCTCCTGGTCACCCAGTCCAATGCCCAGTCAGGTTTTTTAAATAATTTTAAATTACTGCACTATTTCTCTTCTCTATGATATTTCTCTCCCAGTGTGTCAGGCACCCACCTTGTCCACGAGAAGAACTTTTTGTCAGGCAGAAGATTTTGTCCTTACTGATATTAAACAGTGCTCTGATGACAGACACAAAGAAAAGGAGTATCTGGAATCACAGCAGTCAAGCAGCAATCTTGTCATCTTTGTGTCAACCCTCTGTGTTACCAGGACACTTTTAACAAAGAAATGTGCTTTGGAAAGGTCACATCCTGTAAGACATTCTGGATGGAAATGTGACCCTTCAAAGAGCATAAAGTCAATCAATAGTTTTGTTATTGGTCTTCATTCAGCCAAATTCCTCAGTTAGAGGCCAGCTGAAAGCTTACTGGAACCAACAGCAATATGATATTTTTGCCTTTAAATGTCAGCACTGCCTGCTGCAGTCACTTAAGCTGCTATTAATAAGGTGCATCCTTGCTGTGCTGAAGAGGAACTCCTTTTTAATGCACATCAGGAATTTGCAATAGACACAAGGCCATCCCAGCTGCTCACACCACAGCTCTGCTGCATTCTGCATGTTCCTCATCCCAGGTCACAGCAGGGCCCTGGGAAGCACTTACCAATGTAATCAACTCTTCCTGCACTTCATGTCTTGTAAGGCTAAGCAGGCAGACTTGCCCAAATCCTCACTCTTAAGACAAACATTCTAATCCTCAAATAAGCTTTTTGCCCTCTTCCCACCTTGCAGGGATCAAAATAGCCTGTTTGGGTGTTTTTTTTCACCTGCCAGTCCAGCATGGGACACCATATTCCACTTGCAGTCTTTCTGGAGCTTTACAGCCGAGCAACATTATCTCTCTTGATTTATACCTAATCCCTCTGTTTACACATCATGGGACCTTGTTAGCTCTTGCTCCTGCCACACACTGTGTTTTTATCTTCAAAGGAAGCACATGTTGTTATGTATGCTCTATTCAGCTCCACAAACACATTCTTGTATCTCCAAAACACTGCTCCTAGCTCAACAGCATCAAATGCTGGGCTCTTTACACACCCATTACCCCCTTCTCCATAACCTTGCTGACAACCTTCCCTCCACAAGCTGTTTCCATCACCTGTTTGGATTCAACACACCCTGGATCTGATGCTGTTTATAGTTCCAAATGGGTTTCCCTTCTAACCCTACGTGAGTTTGTTTCTATTATTGTGACCCTTTATTTCCTGCTGCTTTGCCAACTAGCAATCAAGCACACAAAAGCTGTTATGTTGCCAAAGATTGCCTTACCTATGACAGATTCTTTTTTGACTGCTTAAATAAAAATCACTAAAACAATCCATCTGCTGAGTGCAGAAAGGCTATCAGAGAAGTAAGGGAATACCAGCTCTGCTCTCTTCTATCACATGTGACAAGAAATCTCATTAGAAATTGGATTTTAAGGTAAGTTTTTAAATAAGCATTTCTAAACTGAAAAAACCTGGCATCTTCAAGCAACTTTACTAGATGTTTGAAAATTAATTTTTTTTTAATGCTAATTTTTTACCAAAATAGAGCCTTGTTTGTAACCCTTAACTCTTGTCAATATCTCAGATGCCCAGTTTGTCTGTAACAAGATGAACTACACGTCAGGTGAACCCTCAAAACACTCTACCGGGTTAATCTTTACTGAGCACAAACACAAATGAATTTACTTCACCATGTTTATGCTCAGATCAGGATGGGGTGACCCTCTGTGTCAGTGACCAGCTGGAATGCACAGAGCTCCACCTCAGGAGGGATGAGGAGCCAATCTTACGGGTCAGACATGAGATGCTTTCTAAGGTCTCTCCCAACCCAAACCGTTCTTTGACTCTAGGATGTTTGGTTCTTTTTTAATTTTAAAGACTTCCTTTTACCACCTTGTATTTATCACCACATTACAAAATAGCCTACTATCTCTTTTTCATTTCCTCTGTAAATTTTATTGAATTATTCCTTGAAGGAATGATATTTCCAATGTCCTCACACTATTTGCCACACATTTCTGTATTTCATTCTGAAATTATATATATATAGCAAATGACACAGATTACAGAAGACACAAACAAAATCAAATGTTAAAAACTAAATTACTACTTTTTATCTGTACAACCAACTAAAAACAGTTCAACTGCTGGCATGTACTAATTCAAAATGACAAACATGTTTGTGCTTACTAAACTGGAAGACTGCAAAAGAAGAAATTAATAGCCTTGCTACTTTTCATGAGTTTATAGGATATTAATTTTGCAGGTTAAATGTAACCTAAACACCTCATAAAATTTACCTTCTAGCTTAGCAAATAACACTAATAATTATGTACTGTAGTACATCATTAACTGAAGCTCCCTACTGACTTTTCTGTGGGAAAAAAAAGTTTTAAGGATAGAAATGAAGATAAAGGCTTGACGTTAAGTGCCATCTGAAAAGTGGAAAAACACCACTGGTACACAAGTAGGCAAACTAACAGGTATAACTGGAAATTAGTATAATTCACTTCATGTTTGCATGACAACGCAAGAAAACTTGCCAGAAAATAGTCAGATATCAAAAGCTACTTGCCAATTTACAGTAGTTATAGGGAACCTATATAGCACTGAACACACTGAACAAAAACCTGGATCTCCTTGCAATGAATATCCACATCCCCCCAAAAAAAAGAAAGAAAAAAAAACAAAAACCAAAAAAACCCCCTCCCCCCGAAAAAAAAAAAAACAAAGAAAATCGTAGCTTGCTTTCTATTCTTTTAGGAGTAGTATGAGAGATGGTATGGAGAGGTCAGTCCTAACCCTGCCCTGGACAGTTACCTATTGGACATAATCCAAATGGATTCTCTTCCCACAGCTTGATTTTCCTCAAAACCTTTCCACAAAAAGCGTTTTCTGACAGTGTGTCTGACCTAAATGCTCTCTGAAGTAATTCTTATGAAAAGGTGTCCTTTTTTTTCCCATCATATGTGAGTTTTCTTTGACTCTATGATTAGAGGTAGGTGTCACTTTGCTCAACAGTAAGTGCACATATCAGCAGGCATGGTTTAAATGCCAACATCAATATCTCACTAAAGGAATCCTAGAAAAAGCATTTGAGTCTTCCACACTTTCAAAAACTGTAAGTTAACATGAAGTTAGAACTTCTGTCAGTCCAAAAATGAAAAAACAGCCTGAAGTGTCGTGGCAAAACACCTGTACAGGGGTGGCCACATCCATACAACTCTTCAGCTGCTCTTGGGTGACTTTTCATGTAAAAACTTTCAGCTGCTAATACTTCCAATTGAGCATTTGTCAGCTTTGAAATACAGATCAACACTGGTTGATCAGACAGGTCTTCACATTATTCCCACAACGTGGAACACACTGTCATGATGCAAAGCAAAAAAACAAGTTGATTCAAAGGCAGGAATGATTTAAGGGCAGTGATATCTAAAAACCTGCCCGTGACTATTTCAGTAGATGCAGGTGTGTGATGAAACCTCAAAAACATGCAAGAGAATAAAAGCAGAACGAGAAAGATAACTGTGCTGTATTTATCCTGACATACAAACCAAATGATGGCATCTCATCAACAGCCATCTCTGTCTCTGCACTGGCCACTAAAATTCCTCATGTAAAGCTATATTTTTAAGATTATTCCCAAAGTATTTTCTTTTCTTTTCTCTTAAATACTTCTACTTGTATTTCTCTTAAATACAATCCACTCCAAATATTAAACTAGATAAACTAGAAAAATCACTAGATTCATAATCAAGTTGCCCCAGAGGACAGACAGGCTCCTGTTCTGAAACTTCCAAGTTTTTCCACTCCAGTCCCCTGCTTTAACAAGAGTAACCTCATTCTTTGGCATCTTTGTGCACTTTCTTTATCATTGCACATGTCTAATTTTGAAGGAACCCAGCAGGGATATTTGCCTGCAAGCCTTCTACTCCCAGGTACAGAGCAGTGTAGCAATTTCTACTTGATGGGAGCAATGGAGTTTATTTAATGTACTCCTTTTTCCACAGGGGCTCACAGAGAGCTGCTGAGCCCCAGCAAGTGCTTACTGGGCTGAGAGTTCATTCAGACTCTGCCACTAGTACTTTACATCACTGGAAGGTCTGGTCTTCCACTTTGCCATCTCTTTGTTGAGAATACTAAGGCGTTTACAAAGATTCTGAGTATTATCATAGATGAAAAGCAAGATAGAATGATCAGAAATGTTACTAATATTGTTGGCACAATTTACTAAAACCACAACCATAATTACAACACAGATGTTTCAGATTTGAAGGGAAGCTAAGATATTAAGGGGTCAAAACACA
Source organism: Grantiella picta (assembly GCA_013397955.1). Classification (NCBI taxonomy): domain Eukaryota; kingdom Metazoa; phylum Chordata; class Aves; order Passeriformes; family Meliphagidae; genus Grantiella; species Grantiella picta. The sequence continues at coordinate 657,804 of VZRM01003030.1, forward strand.
TCTCTTATTTCAACACAGATCCAGCTTAGTGTTGTATATTCAAGTTAAATTCCATGTAATAAAAGATAATATTTTAAAAATCAAGAATTTCCTTTTAGTTTTAATATCATTTCTATCTTTAGTGGAAGCTAAAGCCTCTTTGAAGCCTTTTGCATATGAATCACACTTTCTTTTAAAAACATATTATCCCATATGACAACATTGATCCCTCTATAAAAAGGCAGGAAAGCTGTTGCTCAAAGTTTGAGAGAAGTCAAATGACAACTGTTAGTGTACACAGACCAAAGAGTTTCTCATATTGTGGACAAAACAATGTAGAAATAATTGCAGGCAAAAGAGATCATTGCTGTTGTGCTTGGCATTTCAGTAAATACATATCTGCCTCCAAAAAATACCAGTGAAACAATCAGGCTTCTGAGCAATGACCATCTGAAATTATCATCATTTCCATAAAAAGAAGCAGCATGATGTAGAGTGTTTAGGGGAATTTACACGAAATCTAAAAAGCACCCATCTGTACAGGCAGAACTAAATAGGGAAAGAACTCTCTGATGCTCAAAATAGTATTAGAAATGAATGCTGCAACATCCCAAGGTAACAAAGGACATTTGCACTGAATATCTTCATTCAGACCTATTATATTTTATGAGAAGAATTTTCAAACCCAAATATTTATAGTATCAAATTAGCATCAGCTTGGAAGTGAGCACCTCACAGTAACCAGATTGCGGGGGGTCTCCGACTTTTTTCCTCCCCTCAAATACTGGACATCCTAAAATGTTCTCAACACACATTCATGACAAAGTAGCTTCAGCTATAGTGCTTAGGACCTGCAAGCAGACCAACAGAGTATCAAAATATCTTCTTCCCAAACCCTATTAATAATTAATAATAATCAAACAGATTAATAATGAAAGTGAAGGGGGAGCAGCACTAATTAGAGCCAAAACAGGGGAAATATCTATCCTACAATGCACCTCCAAAGCTTTCCATGCTAAACATTTCCAACCCACAAGAAAGCCCAGTTTTACAGACCCAGATCTTCTGGGGAAAAGGATTTTATTTATATCAAGCTTTACAATCTCTATGGGATATCTTAGAGCATCTGAGCTGACAGAACTAGTTTTCTCTTGCACGACTTGAACTGAAATGTAGGTCCCAGCTTACACAAGTTTTCAAGCAAGATCTCTGGATTTTGAAACAGCCTCAGAGATGTTGTAATTCACTCAGCTTTTTTAACGTATTTAAAGAAAAGTTAACATTTCCCTAGGTTGTTTGTTCTTTTTCCATGAGTGTCTTCAAAGACTTCGGCTTATATTTTTACATCATTAATAATTCTATATAGGTATAAGAACCACAACTGATAGTTATTATTGTAGATTCCAGCAAACAATCGATATTTTACAAGTCTTCCCAAAAAGCTACCTCTCCTTGAAACACAAAGCAGTCTTCTGCCTTAAAGTGTACATGGATATGCTACCATTTGCCTTCAAAATCTCTTTTTTGTTATTCCCTGAAGAAGCTCCTACACACTGAGACTACAGCAGCACAACTTTGCTTTTATTTTTCTCCACAAGATCTAAGTGGAAATAAGCAAACAGTCACTTTGGACAGCACCATGCCTAAGCACTAGATATTCACAGAGGAAGCAGACTGTCCATAGCATTGCTGCATAGTCTCTCCAGCTGTCTCATTCTCTCTGACAAGCAAAGCTTTTTGATCCTTTTCCATTCAGCCTCACCACCTTTCTCTAAAGCAGCAGCGCTGCTGCTTTGCTTGCTCATGAACAGACTCAGCCAGCTTCCCTCAATGATTTAATCCCACGGCCAAACACTAGGGAACCATTATTAAACTAAAAAGAGTTTCATTAACTTTCTGGTTTACACAAACTTTATTGAATATTTGCAGACTAATATTTGCTATCCAGGCATGCCATACAAACCAAATACTTTACATGGTAACTTTAGAACTTTAGTCCAATACTAAAACTTTCTTTTTTCTTTAAAACTTGTTCAGTGCTTGCTCTTTTTGTCTACTTCTGGCCCTCCCCCTTTTTTTCTGTGACTGAATCACTACTTTTCCCTCTCTGTTTCTGAGAGAAAGAAAAGGGAAGAAGCCTGTGCATGTATATGTGGAAGACCCATGTTTGTGATTCAGTGGAGTCTCATTCTCAGAATTAGTTTTCCATGGCATACAGCTTCCTCTTAGCTCATCTGTGAATCTGAAATTACACCAAGAACCAACAACACAGTCTTGAAGTCAGCTCACACCTGCTGAGGCTCACAAGGATTGCTGTAGCCCCTCAAGGCTGACACAGTCCTAAGGACCCTATTGCCAATCCCAAACCCTTCTGCTCCTCGAGGCCTCCAGCAGCTCCTGAGTCCCTACAGGCACCAAATTTACAGTAGCCACAAGTTAAAAATGCTTAAAGGCCAGAGACACTTTAACATTGGTTGCTTTTGATGACTGCAATATGAATCCCACACCTTTAATAAGATAAAATAAAGAAGTAGGTTACCTGGGGTTAAAAGAATGACTGACATAGTGATGAGTGAACAAACAACTAGAATCACCAGCAGCGCAATAGCAATTCCCTTCCAGTTCCTCTGCGGAGGGCTGTTACTTCCAAGTTCCTACAGGAATGGAAAAAAATGAAATGAAAGGAAAAGACCATGTTTCATAAACATACATTTCCAGAGCTATTAGCGATAGGCAAATTGCACTGTGCACACTCATCATCACAGCACGGGAGGTGATCATGAGCCCTCCCTTCTCCACAGGACACAGAGCCATCCAAAGGTGTGCAACCCTTATGCTTTTTTAATAGATCTCTCGCTTTTTTTAAATATATATATGTAATTTTATCCCCCTAAGAGACGATCAAATGATCTTCTGCAAGCTGTCCAAAATACAACTGGTGTTAAAATGACCTGAACATAAACTTCAGGACAATATCAACTAGCAGTTTATAAGATAATTACAGAAATGAAATGTAGCAATTTACTGTAATTCTACCTAACATGGTATGGGCCATAAAGGTTTAAATACACATCCTTTTTAATGCACACTATTAAACTTATTTGTAATAGAAAGCATTAGCAAAACTGCCTGCGGCTGCAAGTATTCCATCTGAAGCTACAAGCTCTTTTCCTCCACGCAGTAGATCAACTGTAAACTGCTCCCCTATTAGTTATTAAAAAAACAACAGTAGCTTATAACAAATGTTAAATGAATGTTTCTGTAACTACCAGTGCACTTAAGCCTACATCCTCTGTGGTTACACGTTTAACTCCTGCCAGGCACCATTTACATTTTTTCAATAATAGCAATGCATTGTCCATGTTCATGGTACGGCTTGAGACGAAGCAGCACATAAACATCTAACAACACAATGACAAAAATAGTACAATTGTTTCTTACAACCCTAACTTTCCCTCACAGAAAACAGTATTTTTTCTATCTAGATCTGGCAAGCAGAAATGTTTCTCTGCCACAATTACCCGCGGCTTTAGTATCTCAAAATTAAATGCTATGGTAAGATTGGGGGGAAAAAAAAGCAGCACCTTCTGCTATGTTTTAGAAGCTTCGAGAAGCATGGTAAAAGGTTTTCACACACACATTATTTCATTTTGCCTTTCTGGGTTATAATGAGTGTGAAAGGGAGAAGTCTTAGCAGAAAGTGGAAATGTTTTTGTGCCTTCTTGGCTCACATCCACCACCTCAGCACCACACATCACCCACAGCAGCAACTCCAGTAGTGTCTTTAACTTTTTCATGTTGTTTTTTTAACCTCTTGCCTGTTCATTTCTGCCTAGTCCTGTTTTCCAGGAAACAGAAGAGGAATTGCCCAACACAATCTCTAAGCAATCCCACAGGGAATTCTCTCATCAGCCCTCAGCCCATCAAAGCTCCCAGCAAGGAACCTCCCCACTTCCCCAACACATCTTCTTTCCCACCTCGTGAAATCCTAATTACTACAGCCTGACCAGCCTCAGACACAGCTCTTCAAGGTCTGCATGACTGCTTCATGAGCTCCTTTGGTGACCCTAGGATATGAGCATCGTGGTGTTCAATGCTCTCTGGACAGCCCTGGCCATGCTGACCCTGCAGGGATCCACAGCCTTTCTACAGAAATACAGAACTTCTGTGTCCTGCATGTGACCTCAGAACCAAGCTATTCTTTTCCCTTCAGAATTATTTTAAAGTGTTAATAGCACAGCGTAGAAAATACAAATTTATTCTAAACATCACAGTATTAGCCTTATTTAAATGACACCTGAGAGAGTCCAATTTCAGACCAGATCCAGTAGCTCACTGAACCAAGTGGTGGTAAGAAAACTGTAGTTTCCCTCAGAGCATCATGAAACCATGTTCAAAAGAGCTGACTTAAAATGACAGAAGCTGGACAACTTGATGAATGTACCAAAGCTTCTAAAAAATGTACCAAGCTCTCATTATTCACAAGGTTCTTCTCTGCAGACATGAATATTGTTCAGTTTCTAAAAATAAAGCTTCATTTTAAACACTTCTGCAAATTTTTGCAAGGAGAATATCAAAGAGATGAATCAAGTACTGAGCATACAAAGCTTATTGGAACCCACAGTGAGAAAGAAGGGAGCTTCCAGCTAGGTGAAAATTCAGAAACTGGCATAAAAAGAAGGACTTGTCTCCCATCAAGATATTCGGGTTTAAAATTTGGATAAAAATTATGAGTTGTATCAAATTATTACATGAGAATTTAATACAAGTCAAGAAGCTATTTTGATTATTGACTGACCACATTCCTGTAAGACATGTATGATGTTATTGTACACAAACAACATTTGATGAAATATTAGAGAAACTACTTTAATAAAGTGAATTCATAGCACAATCACTATTGAGGGCATCTCCAATTAACTTTCTTCATGCTAAGCAATGCAACTCTTGAACTGTAACCTACAAAGTTTTAAAACAGTGTAAGCTGCTGTTCTTCAACAATAAAACATTTTTAGCCTTGCACTGCTTTTAAAAATGGCCATAAGCAAAAGGGGTTTATATAGATTTTTGGACTATGTATCAGTGGCAAGAGAGAAGCTGTGATTTCTGAGTGTGACAAGATGACAGAAGCATTCAAAAGGAGAGCCATACAATGAGAAGCTTTTGACACCACATAGTTTCCCCATAACTATCTGCTAGCTGGCACATGACAACAATGCAGACACAGATGGAGATCTAAGGATCTAATCTTCTAAACAGGCTCTTCTATTAATGTGGTTTGAAAAAATACCAACTCTTGAATATGGTGGTTTATATATAACACTACCTATAATGTTATTACAGATTTTACAATCTAACTCTAATGAATCAGAAAATGGCTGCTCAAAGCATAATACAATCACAAGTTTTCTCAATATTTATTGCAGCTTTTTCACAAACCATTTAATTGCGTTGTTGCCAAAAACAATCCTCAAGTAATACATATTTCTGAACGCAATTTGTGATTGAGTAATACCTTACTAAAACACAGCTACAGAGAGGAAAACTGCATGCACAAAAAAACTGTACACCAAAGTTAGAGAACCTAATGCCTACTGCTGCCAAATGCTAAAGACCACATTTACCAAGAGCTTAAAACACTCACCATGTGTGTGTATTACAAACTGTAACAAGACCTGACCCAAGTTCCTATTACAATAGAAAAAACAAAATCAACTAAATTCCATTAGATTTATCCAATATAGAAATATTTTTTATCCCTTGACACAGAAATGCAAATGCATATTTTAAGTAATGTTGAGGATATTGATTTTGGAAAAGGAATCACTCAGAATTGAGAGGGCAGTACCTTGAAGAAAACCAGAAAAAACTTTCAAGTATTTCCATATTTCTACCTGAATAAACTTACAACCTTTCTTGTAAGCAGCATAACCAGAAAAAAAAAAATCACAGCTTCCTTCCTAAAGCTTATCGAGTCTCACAGTTTTATTGTTAATCAATGAGGATAAAAAGTCTTTAAGACATAATTTCTCCAGCAAGTGTGTACAACTAAGGTTGTTGTAAGAGAACAAAAGGTCAGAAAATACTGGCATAATGGGCTGCAGTAGTAAGTCAGGACTTTGAATCACCTTAACAGAATTTTCCCGATTTCTTGGAAAACTATTTGTGTAAACCACAGTGAAATTTCCACCATGGCAATAATGCCAGAAGCAGTGGAAGCAGCCACATGGAAGGGCACTGGCTAAAGCCTGAGGACCACAGAGTGCCTTTGCCAGGCTTTTCCAGGAGACATTGCTCAGTTAAAATGCAGCATGCCCTCTGGAAGAAGAAGAGAAACCCCAACTTTCCAAGACAAACTAACCCTGGGAGCTGGCATTTAACTAAACTGCTTTTTCTCCCAGAGCTCCTGCCCTTGATGGATCAACCCAGCTGATGAATGGCAGGATGAGCCAAATGCAGAAAACATGCATTTCACAAGAAAAAATAAGAACAAGAATTGAAGCAGTTTTAACTATTTCTGATGGGTACAGCTCACACTGAAAGCGGAGATTCTGCCGTAATTTCCGCAGTCCAGAGTGAACTTTACCAGGCTGCAGATGCACATTGGTGTTTACTCCTAGATGTGTATATTTGGGACACAAAACCCTCCAGCTCTGAGCTGCATGGTGCTTGCCTGGCTTTGTGTTGAGGCACCAAGGACAGAGGAAGGGTCTCAGAGGAGCTCTGGGCTGCAGCAGTTTTGGGCTGCAGCAGTTTTGGGCTGAAGCACTTTCTCCCAGAATGGCATCTTCTAAAGTCTTGAATGAATCATCTGCTGTTCTGTCACCAGGACAAAGCCTACAGACAAAAGCACTAACAAGAGCCACAGCCCTGCCTTATTTTGGCAAGAATTTCGGGGCAAAGTGCATTAGAATAGGAAAAGAAAATGTAATTTGCTTTGCAGTAGGAATGAGAATGAGTCTCACTCTACAGCTTAGATGTAATCACAACAATATCACTTAATTAAACTCTAGCCATTTCCATTCCCCAAACATGAAGAAAAGGTGATAAATGAAAAAAGACAAATAATTTCATGTCACATTTCAGGTGTTTTAAAAGACAGATTCAATACACTTACAATAGAAATACTGCAGTCTTTCCAAAGCTCGTTATGGAGCTGGGCTTGCAACTGATATTAAGTACTACCTGCCCTGGGTTTGCAGTGTGCTATTTGAAGGGAAATTACCCCAGCAAGCCTTCTGACTTTGTGATTAAGTGATTGTGTCCATTCCTTTCCAGCTGTTTTTGACTAATCCCATGGCCTAGATAGCAAGAGAGACTGAAAGACAGATCCACAAAGTGGCACAGGATAGCTCTAACCCATTTGCATAAGTACCTATCATTTCCATCCCTCATGTTCCCTTTACAATCCGCTGTGTTATAAGATCCTGTTGCTACAGTTCTTGTCTCAATCATTATGGCCACACAATTGCTTTCCCCGGTCAATATCTTTATTCATGAAAACATTGGCACTTCTTTTCAGAGTCATTGTAAAATGCCACTTTCAGAGGAATGCAGGATTCTGTCAGCTCTGTGGATAATGGGCATTTCAAAAAGAGAGCAGCTTGTTAGCAATTACCCTGCTCAGAACAGGTGCAGAGTTTGAATATGGGAACAATCTGTCTTCATATTTTTTATTTCTTTGGGCTGTACTGGTAAAACAAAGCTCTCCTTTTGCAGAGCCAAACTGAAAACAAACCCAGACCAAAACAATTAAAACAAACCCAAACCCACCCCCTCCTTATTAAAAATAAACTAAAGTAAGTGTGCAAATATAAGTCATTCTGAGAAGTGTTGCTCACCCACGCTGGTTATTAACCTTGCAAAACATTTTGTGCTTTCTTTCAGCTTGATCATTTTTGCTCTAAGCTGAGAGATCTTTTCCTTGGACTTGCAAGTGCCCATTCATGAACTGAATTTTGGTAATTTGGGGTGTTTTGGAAGAGCTTTGTCAACACCCTTAGTTCCAACTACTCACAAAAAAAGGATCAGAAACATTCATGGAACCTATTTAAAGTATTATGGTCAGCATTAAGAGTATATTCCACATCTTCCCACTCCTTTTGCAGCGTACCTTGTGGCATTAACTCAAAGACAATGATTTAGCTATTATACTAAAAAAAACAAGTAAAAGCTTAACTTCTAAAGCAGTCTGCTGAAAGCCTTGTTCAAGGTCTCATCACAGCATATGAGTTTAAACCTTAGGTCATTATGCTACATGTAATAAATACAAAAGCAGAGAGATGGGTCAGCACAACTGATCAAAACAGTGTGGCACCTGCACCAGTGAAAATTTGCAGCCATCTGCTTTTTTTTTTAGCTAACATAGTTGCATTCAAACAGGGAGGAGGGGAAGCAAACTATCACAGTGCACAATATTAAAGAAACTGTGGAAAATGCAGGTCATGGAAAATACTGCCATAAGCACTGCTGAATAGCTGGGGCAGAGGGAGACTTGAATAAAGCAACAATGGATGACAGAACTGGTTTGTATCTGGAAAAAAAAACCAGTCACAATGTAGAGACAAGCTGCAGCAGAAGAGGGAACTCCTTGGGCTTCTGGGAGCTGAGCTGAGCTGAATGCAATGCACTTCCATGAAGAGGTATAATGCCAGCATCAGAGGCAGCTTCACTGAGCCTCAGGATTTCAGAGCTGGTCTCCCTTGTCATCCTGTGTTCACAACCTTTTACAGCTTGTTTCTAACCAAATTTCAGAAGTAAAAATACTTTTCTCTTTTTTCCAGTCCAGCAGAAATCCTTGGAGAGGTAGGGAGAATAACAAAGCTCTGACAAGGCATGAATAAGTATCTCGAGACTCAGAAGTGTGTAGGGACATGAAAGCCACAGGAAGGCACCTCTGGGGATTTCTGCAAGTTCCTGAGGAGAACAGCTAATGAACAGCTGCTTCGTTAAATATGACTGCAACCTCCCCTGCAAATCTCACCTCCAGACAGAAGGTTGTCCAGAGCATTCTCACACCCTTTTGGGGCCCTGAAGTTCACCAATAAAGTTCTCTGCTGTGACTTCAGGCTCTGTTCCTGGTGTCCTCATCAGACCAAAGCCACAATGTTCACACCATGCTCTGTCTCCTTTTCCTCACGCCAGTCTCATCTTGAAGCTAACGAGAATTTTATATGATTATGAAAAGCTGCCTCTGTACCTTGAAGACTGCCTGTGAAATTACATGGAAATAAAGCAAGAGGCTCATTCCCAGTGAGCTCATGCATCATTAGCATCTACAGGAAATCATCAGTCTGTTTGCCATAATTAAAGAAAATTCATTCAAGTATTTTACTAAAGCAAGTCATGCCAAGGACAGAAAAGGATGACAACGCTTGACAAATCATATTCAGCTTACTGTGATGTAAATGTAGAAGACTATACAAATAGTGGCACAGCCATTTATGGCCAAAAATGTGTTTTCACATATTCCTATTGATCCTAACTTTAATGGAATGCCACAAGATAGTAAGATGTGTCTCCCACTCTTAACACGTTAAAGAAAAATCCCCCAACCAAGTAAAACAACAGATCTCAAGAAAACAGGACATAAAAAATAAATGGATACAGTCTATACATGTTGCATACCTATAGATCTTTCTACAACTTTCAAAGTTGTTTGCTGGAATTTGTCCTTTTTGTTGCTCAGAAACAAAGTTATACTTTGATTGCTTTAAAAAAAAAAAAATAAGGCTTTAACATGTATTTTTATTTCCCAGTATATTCACACGGTCCCAAAATAGATGATTTTTAAAACTGACATCAATAATTTCAGCATTAATCAGCAGATCTGTTTGACAACACAACATTACAGGTCACTGAAGGTTAGATAAACAGCAAGGGTTACCACACTGCAACAATGTCACATAAGTCATATTCAAGTCTATGCCACATAATTTTACAATTTAAGTTTAACACAGGGCCCCTGTTTTTAATGGTAAAAAACTGCATTGGTACATGACTTTCAAGTTAGATTAGAAAAACCAAAATCCCCTTTTGTAGTTGCTCACTGTTCAGTTATTTGTACATTTGCTTAACTTTATGCCATTTAAGAGTCCCGGAGAATGGATTTTTTTAGGTGAGTGAGATAGAATGAGGAGTTATCAAACTATGGAAGGCATGTGTAAAGGTTATTTTGCAAATTTACATCGATATCTTTTCTGTTTGTTTTCAGATTTACACATAAATTACATGCAAATAAAACAAGTAATTCAAATCCAAATGTGCCTTAATAAGACCCTGTGCACATACGTATGTACACACATGCACATGTCACTGAATACATATATAGATAAATAATATTCAAGGCAACCCTCCCATAAATAAATTAAAATGCAAATAAAGCAAGGAGTGTCAGTACCAGAAAAAACAACACAAACATAATCTCTGTGTTTAGAGGAATCTAAGGCAGTAGAAAGTTACATGAGTTTCCCAAGCTCAGGTGAGAATGGGAAACCAGCAACTCTATGTAACATTTGTCAACAAAACTGTAGCAAGCAAGATTACTCTGTCAGTATCACTGGACTCTAATTAGGAATTTATTATTTAGTTTTTCCCAGTCTGCTTCATGATTAAATTGCCTGTTTTTCCAGAAAATTTAATTCTATTTAAAGCAGTGGAATACTATGATTCTATGGTCATAAATAAAGTTATGTGCTTCTCCTGCATTTTTTAGGGGAAAAAGACCAGAGAGGTGATCAGGAAATTTCTAGGTATAATACAATATGTTATGTTATACAGAGTAATCTATATACCCAGAAGAACCAAGATCACTGAGAAACAATATAAGTCCTCACAGCACAGATGACATCACATTTTTCCCACATTCATACACACACACACACACACAAACATACACAGAGCTTATAAAAAATCATTTATAGAAAGACAATGGGTCACAAAATCATCTCCTTACACATATTCCACTCAACTAAAAAGCAAATTTAGTACTAGGAGGAAAAAAAATCAGGAATTTCTTGGCTCTTTTACTGGATTCATTGATTTTTTTTCACTATACTTCCAGATAAAGTAAAAATCCAGCTTTTTTTTCCCCCTGTAAACTCATTTTACCTAATGGCCAAACTTAATATAAAACACTTCAAAGGCCATTATATTTCTTTGGGAAATGTGAGCCACCTAATAGAAGCCAAGGTGCTCCTATTGGCAAACTTTTCCAGATGTTGTTTTTACTGGAAACCAAAGAAATGCATGCGTACACCACAGTCTGCTCCAGCAAAGCCTGGACCTTCTGAGAAGCACAAATGAACCTTTGATTGATTAATTGTAGGGATAAATAATGAACCTTTGATTCATTAATTGTAGGGATAAATAATCCCTTGAGACCTTCTGGGTCTTGGAGAAAGTTCCTATGACAGCAACAGCTGGGAAGTTCCAGCCCTTCAAGGGATACAGAATTAAGCAAGGAAGGTGCCTGGATCTGGTATTTCTGGAGTTAACAGAAGTGAAGCAGGATGGAGAAGAAAACCAGAGGATGACCCAGAAACAGATACTTTGTCACTCCACACGGAGCTCCTGCTTCACACAGAGCTCCTTGTTTTGCTTGGCTGCACGGACAATAAACTGAATTAGAGAAACTTAGAGAAGGGTGCCCAAAGCCTTTTCTGGCTGGGGATTAGGTGGTGTAACTTCATGCAGCATGAAATAGCAGTAGTTGATTCATTTCTTGTGTCTAATCTGCTGTTTTTGTTAAATAAAGCAGGGCACCTCTGCACTACATATAAAGCAATAACCACTTGTGTTTCACTACATTTTCTAGGGAAAAAACACAGATGAGGAGCACGGTTAAAACAGCTGCGGAATTAGTAACTGCTGCAGCAACCACACCACCCTCTGAAGTGTACAGTTCTTTAACCAAAGTTAAATATATTGTAATAGACTCATTTCTTAATGACCCATGCAAGTGTTATCACTGCCAGAAGAAAACTATGTGAGAAACACCTCCCTGTGTAGCTGTTACAGTATGGGCATGACGAGCAGAAACAACAGAAATCTAACAAATCAGCTACGGTATTTTTTTAATAAATGTAACAGAAGAGAACTACGATTAAAAGGGAGACTGGGCAGTACTAAAGAATATTTTTAGGACCTCAGTTACACTGTCAGCAAGAGGATAATAGTGCCATGAAAAGCAGTGATGTTTTCAAGCACTCCATGCATGCTTTAATATTTGTACTAATACAGGTGAGAGCGTATCACTGAGAATCTTAAGAATTTTGGCAGAAATCCATCCAAAGTCAGAGTTTTGACTTAGAGCAAGAAATTAATGGAACCTTTCATTTTCTGCAGAGTTTTCTTTCTGTCTGATTCCAATGACAAATAAGGGAAGGATGAATTCTACAAAACACATAAAATCTATTTCTTTTTGGTTTCTTGCCATTTAAAAGTTAGAAGAGTCGTAATTACAATTCAGATAAAGAGAGATAGAAGACAAAGATCCCAACAATGCAGAAATGGGTACCTGGACCTTGGCAGAGCTGTTGCACTAAAGTGCATGGAAATCTCCAAACAGCCCTGTCACTGAATTTTCCATTAATGCACCGGAAGGTCATTTGTTGTCTACAGATCCAGGAGTCAAAACAGATACTCAGCTCAAAATCTCTCCTTGGCTCTGAGCTTTAATGCAAGAGCCAAATAATTCCTTCAGATCCACTTCAATAGCTCCTACTGAAATATTTGGAGGCAGAGGCAAATATTTGACTCAAACGAAGGTGTTGGGCTATGAGCCTGGCTATAATACTGTGCCTTTCTTATACACTCTTACACTATAGGCCTTACATAAAATGGATTCTGGTGATACTCCATAACTCCAAACATTAATAATTTACAAAGCATCACTCTTTATTTCCTTTCTCTAAATACTTGCTTATTTTTTAACAAGAGTCAATAAATATATTCTGTCTGTCCTCAAAAACAAGCTACTAGAAGTCAGAATCCAGACCTATATGGATGACTAATCTGAGTAACTTGTTTAATAAGCTAGAAAAGAAGTTTTCCCAGATTCATGCCACGCAAAAATGGGTTCACAGGTAATCTTGAATGTTCATAAAATACAAACCACTTTCAGAGCAAAAACAGGGGAGATAAAAAACCAAACTAAAGCAAACAAACCACCCACAGAACAGAAGTCTGGATTTTATCACAGATAAGTGGCAGTGATTAACAACTGTATTTTCAAACTGATGGAAACTTGCCAATCGGTTTTCAGCTAATGTACAAAAAGGGAATTGGAACAAAAGTGTTGGTGTAGTTAATATCTGACTTTTGCAGGAAAATTTCCTTCTTCACATTTTGTGTTGATTTTATACCTGTGGGGTTTCTTCCTCTTTTCTACAGCCCACAGTACCGTATGCTCCTTGTTCCCTCCTGAGGAACTGAATCATCTTTTACATCCTTGTCTCCTCGGTATAAACAAATTATGAACTTTTCTGGAAGCAGCTATTTTACAGCTTCTGAGACTGCAACTTTAGGCAGCTCTAGCTGCTCCCACAGGATCAAAATGTTGAATATTAAAACTAGCGAAGATCCTTGAAGCTGACCTGGCACACACCAAGTGACAAAGCCAGCAGCTGGCTACAAGCTGCACCTGTGAGCACTGCACACAGCGATTTTTAATTTTTTTTTAATGAAAACTGGTGTCAGTAAAGAGCTCAGCTTCTAAAATCCAGTCACTCATATTTGATGACGGAGTACTATTTTCCATTATTGTTTTCTACAAAAGACTTTGAGTGCAAAAAACATGGCTTTTCACACATTTGAAAGTGAAATGAAAGTATAAATGTCATCAGTTCACCAAGACTAGCTGTCTGCAAGACAATATTCTGCAAAACAACATGATGCTTTAATTACATGATGTTTCAGCATGATGCAGCAAGAGAAATTGAAGCAATATATCTTACAGGAAAAGAATTTGAAGTTTCTAATCCAGTACAACAGCTGCATATCTACATTGTTGATATTGTTCTTAATTAAAATGTATCAAAATGGCTGCTTATATACCATAGTTGGAATGCAGTAAACTGGGGCAATTTTGTAGGAGTCATTCTTCTGGCCTAGAAAAAAGGTGTTGTTAGTAATTATTCCATTATTTCCCCGAGAAGGGGAGGATGCATACATTGTTTTATTTATACTTCATACCACAAACAGGATTTTGCAACAGAATTGAAATAGGACATTTTGACTTGATAATTTTATTACCTGAGTAATTTTATTCTGCACAGTTAAGAGGAGTGTTTAGTTCTTACTGCACGCAGAAAGCTGGATTGTTTTTTAAGAATGGAAAAAATTAATAAAAATAGCAGACATCTGAAAACACACAAGAGAATAATGAAAAGTTCTGCAATGCACAACTGAGACAACAGTAATTGTATCCATCAGCTTCTGAAACAAGAAGCTACTAAAAATATCCACAGTAATTCTTTTGGGTACTCCTACGAAGGTGGGAATAAAATATTGCAGTTTATCCAAAAGCTGCCCATATACTCCCTATCCACCCAGAGGTGTACCACCCCTCTCTGAATATATCTGCACCAGCAGCCAACACACTGCACGGCACTGCAATAAGAATGTTTTATTTTCTGTCTTTTATGCATTCCCTGCGGTGATTAGTTGCATATTTAGGTAACCCTGCAAGTGAGCAATGAAAGAAACTCTTGGTGCTTTTGTCAATAATTTATTTTAAAGCTGCAACTTCAAATATTTAAGCACACCAAGCAAGAAAAGGGCATAAAAAAATGAGACCCATTTTAGTTCTTCCAGTCAACTCAGTAATTACTGTGTTAATGTGAAGGTTACAAAGAAAAGAAAAACATATTATTCAGATTACAAGGCGAGCTGTTCTCGCAGGAGTAAGGAGAAGAATTAAATCAATGCCTCAACCACAGCCACTTTCTCAGGAAGGGCCAAGAAACAATCCTTTCAGTTCCCTTCACAGCACTCAGGCTGCACATCTCCCCAGGTCCTCCCCTTGTGCTCTGAACTGAAGGTGCAGTTAGGTGTACACTGACTGCAGCCAGTTGACTTGCAGACTTCACCGGGTAATTAGGCAGGTGAGTGGAAGTAATCATCAGGACAACTAATTGTGGCTTAAATGGAGAAGACAGTTTCTGAAATCCTTGTGAGGTAGGAGAGGCACAAGGAAAAGCGGAAATTCACTGAGCTCAAACAGCACAAGCAGCCCTGAACAGCTCCAGCTCCCCTGTGATCCTTTCCTCTGTGACTGGGTTTCCAAAAGGCTCGTTCTCATGGGAAAAATAAATGACAATAAGGCCATGCTCATCTCAGAGGAGATGATTTTCATGACCCACATCCATCCTGACCAGCCAGTCAGTGACAGCTAAATCAAGGGCAGATCTAAGCACTGCCAGATGGCACCAATGCAGAAATTTAAAGAAACAATGATCAGATTTTCAATTATATATCTGATTTTCAATCACACACCTTTTACAGGTCACTGTCTTCTGAGATTACACAGTAATTTTCATACCTGAAAATTACACTGATAATCACAGGATGGGTAAAACTTGATAAAGTCCTTTATCAGTTACAAGGGGCTCTGAACCTGACTGCTGTTTAATGTACCAGGTGACAGAGATGATACAAGACAAGGTCAAAGGAGGATGACTTACATGGAGTATGGAAAATTTCCATCACAGAAGCATCACGATTATCTAAAAATGAAGAGCTGCAAAATGTGACCATGTAGTTCATTTCAACTTTTTTTTAACCCTTGTTTACAACTTTTCCATCTTAACTTCAGCTTTCCCATCCATGTCTATATCCAAACTGGTATCATGGTTTTCTTATACCAAAAGAATGGAAAATTCAAGAAAAAAACCTTAAAAGATAAAACACAGACACTCAGAAATTCGAAATTTTGTAAAACTGGCAAATGTAGGTGCCTAAAGCTTCATGAAATCATAGCATTTTAGAAAGTTCTCAGTAGACTAAGAACAGCAATCACCTTGTAGTGTATTTCAGAGTAGTCTAAGATTTTTACTTGAACACTGAGTGCTTGTCCATCTCAGCAGAATAAAACCAATAGAACAAAATTTATTTGGCAGTATTTTAAGGGGTTTTTTGACTCATTTTCTAAGTACTCAGAAGGTTTTTCATTTTGTCATTTTGCCACAGAAGTAATCATCCAGAAGAATGAACTAAGGAACATCACAACCCTGGGTCTACTCAGTTCTTCACAAATGAGGCGTTAAAAATACCACCTGAGTTGCAATTAGTACCATTAGTTTTTAATCATTCTTAGATTCATACACCTGTCTTGCTGCTTAGCCAAGTCCAGTCTTCAAGAGTATCTAGTCAAGCCTTTTGAACTTTGCCACTACTATCTTAAGACTTCTCTTTAAATTACTAAAATTTTCACTAACGCTCAGTTCCTTCAGAGAGTCATCTTTCTTATTCTATTTGGTAAAACTAGAATAATACACAGAGAACATTTGCTATAGCAGGTGACTGAAATTTCATTCCCCTTCCCATTTAGCCCATTATTCTACACTTACTCTTGGTTTTGTTACCCCTAACACTCACAGAAGAGAGTTTAAATTATCTCCTCTTCTTCAAAAGCGCTACACTGCCTCTCATCTTTACTTTCCCACGTTTTACAGACACCACATAACTCTATCTCTTCCCTGCACAATTCCCATTTTCTATGCATTAGAGTTTTACTGTCTAGAGGTATAAGCAGTTCTGTTACCTACAGTGGCCATTAAGAACTGGAAAGGTAAACCTAATCACTCTGCTTTATCAAATGCTTGTAGCCGTAATAACAACTTCTAATATTTCTAAACACATGTAAGCACAAAACGCTTTCTTTGAAAAGAATGGTACTAAATAATTTCAAGTGAAAAATCTATTAACAAGCAATGCTGTGTTGTGAAGATAATTCATGGTAAAGTAACTAAACTTTATGCAAAAAAAAGAAAAAACTTAATAAGATTTAGGCATCATTTTAATGATCTTCAAAGTTATAATACCTCATGAACCTGGTGAGATTGTTTTAGCTACTCCAGCAGAGAGGCAAGGCTGAACCCTGGGGTTTGTTCAGCAGGGATGTGTCCACAGTGCTCCCTGTGGGAATCACCCAGAGCTCCCACAGAGCCTTCAGCACCTCCTGCACCTCTGCACTGCCTCGGGACACAATGCAAAGACAATTTACATTATTTCCAAACACCTGGCAATCTCCAGGATTTAATGCTGCAACACCTATTAGCTCACGTCAAAAAGGATTTGCCAAAAACAAGCAGCGCTGCCAATCAGATGAAATCCTCACAATCCTCTGCTGTTGTAGACCAAATTCTCTCCTGTCAATCTGTCCTTCTGAGCTAACATTGTATTTCTTGAATGAAAGTAGCACACTGCGTGTCTCTGCACTATTTACGAGGAAATACTAAGTTATACTAAAGCTTTATTCACCTACAATGAATATCTGCATTACTAAAATACAGCACAACTAACCTGGAAGGAAGATGCTCCCTCACTTTCCCACAGCAACAACCAAAACTTCAAAATGTTAGAAACAAAATCAAGGAGCTTTAAAAAACTAAGTGAATTGTGGATTGACCTTCAGCAGATGCTGCAGGTTCAAATCAAAGGTAAAAATTATACCCAAAGACAAGTCATTGATTTAAAATGAATTTTGAATATCAGCTTTGAGTGTGGACTCTGCGCTAATCCCCTAATGCAAGCTAAGATTTTATACATTTAAGGTTTATTTTAAGACATAGATGGAAGGGAGAATTATATTATTACATCAGTTCTGAGTTGAGGGTGAAGAAAAATTAGGCTTTTTTCTACATTAAATTTTCAAATTTGAGCTTTAAGAATTAAAAAAAATTCTGCCCCCCAAAAAAATTAGAGCTTCACAGACACTTCAGAGATATATCATTTTGTAGTCATAAAAATGGACAAAAAAAATTCATGTTTATAGACAATGAGCTCTTTTTTTTAACATGCATTACTAATTTTGAGTGTGTATTCCATAACTGTATCTGTATTGTAGGTACTTTGCAAGGGTTCACCCATTTTGAATGAATCATGCAGAACCATGGATGGATCTCGGATCTGATCTAAAGTCCTCTGCATTTTCTCATGGTGATGCTTTTTATAGGACCTAAATTATTCTCTATATTTCAATGGAGATGACTTATTTTAAATCAGTACCACCAGTCCCACTCAAGTACTAATCAAGTTAAAGTACTATGATGAAAAGCACTGCATTTTAATTTTCCTGCACTTTAGTATTTGTACACAGAACCATGCAAACCTGCCCTACACCACCTGGAAATTGTCCTCTCGAAAACAAGAAAGAAAGCCTAAAAGCAAATGTAAAAATCAGTTCAAAAGTGGTTCAGCCCATTCAAAGCTGGTTTTGAGCTAACACACAAATTTCTGGGTTTATTATCTGCATAATCAGAGCAGATCTGTCTACCTATCTAGAATCACTCCTTATTTACAAAGCTTAGTAGCCTTAAAGAGGATCAGCCACTCTGTACAGCTGGGAATCAGTAATTAAGTCACAGCACAGAAAACTGAAGTGATGCAGGGATGGACACAGCATCACTTTTTTTATTTTATCCCACAGCAATGGGATAAAACCTCTCAACTGGGAAAGGTTCACAGGGCCCCAGAGCAGCCAGCAAGAGCTGTGTGCCCCAGTGATGAAGAAATGCTGATTTGTCCTGAAAATGGACTCATGTGGAGAGCAGCCACCCAGCTCAGAGATGAAAAGTGTCTTCTGACAGTGGAAAGTTAACCAAATATATGATCTCTTACACCAGAGGCAGAATATTTTGTAATTTAGTGGATGTGACTTAATGGATACATAAAGCACATTTTGCATATCAAAATAAAATATGCTTTGTAAGTTAAAAAAAAAACAAACTTAAAACTGTGTGTAAAAGCACTGAAACATACAATGAGTTCTGCAAGGATGTCATTTTGCTGAGAGCCTTGAATCCAGAGTTTTAACATATATAAAACATTTCTCCAATGCAAAACCAGTTCTACAGTCTGTGTATTCCAAGTGATGCCTCTAACCCCACACACATGAACTCCCATCTTCCAGACATCCAGGTTTAAGGGATGATAATCGTATTTTAGAAAAGTGGTTGGAGACACTCTGAGCCAACTCAGATGGGAATCCTCTAACTCCAGAAAGGAAGAAGTCCCAGAGTTGCTTCCATCAGTGCACGTTCTGCAGCAAGGCCATTTTGAGGGCAAAGCCTAATTATCATTTGGATACAGATTTACCTTCAAAACCAAATATGAAAGTAATAGTATAATATGCCTCATTTCCCTTGTCTATTTTTTCTATTTTAATTTTCCAATTTTAATGAACAAAGGCACTCCAGAAGCAGATTCTATACGCACAAAAATAGACTTCAGTCTTCAAATATGACCTTTTAATTAAAATACAACAGATCATTAAAAAAATTATTTCAACAGATGAAAACACTAGAAATAGAGTTCTTTTAAAACAATATAAAAGAGAGAAGTAGTGGCCAAAGTCACTTTCATTCTCAGGAGAAAACTAATACTGTTTGCACAGCGAGTGGGAGACACAGTATATCGTAATTACACCAATATTCATTTTAAGCTGAACTAAGGCATCGAGGCACAACTGAAAGTGGCAGACAACAAAACCTTCAGTTCCCACCAGCACAAACCCACAGACACTTGCTGGCTGCACTCTTGGAACAGCTGTGAAGGACTTTTGGAAGAAAGAGGATGACAGAAGAAAAGAGTTGCAGTGTTTTCCCTGTTCCAGTCAGGGCATCATCCTAAACACAGGGCATGTTCTCTGTGCCTGGTTCAGAGCAGGGGCAGCAAACATTGCTCAGAAAATGCTTAACTGAGGAGTCAAAGCTGCTTGGAGAGCGAGTTAGAGCAAAGGGGCAAATCTGCTAATGCTGTACATTTTGACTCAAAGTAAAAGATGTCACAGTAATCCTTCACAAAAGAGAGATCAGCTGGAGGTGCTGGGAAGGGATGCTGGTTTATGAGCAACAGATGATGTTACGAAGGGAGAGTTTTGGTGAACCACCCATGTGACAGAAGAGCAAGTGAGGGGGAAGAAAAGGTATATGTAACAGGTCAGTTTGGCTTGAGGGAAGGCTCAACCAGGTTACTATAAAAATTTGCTCCTGAGGAAAGCCTTTGAAGAGGAGCTGCAGGCACAGGAGATGAAAAGCCTGGAGGCTCATCCTCCTGGCTCCTGCACATACAGAGCTCTGTAGTCCTGGATGAAACAAGAGCAAGTGTCTCTTCATCGATGCTGGATGCCTTGTAAACAACACCTTCCTCCTGGAAACTTCCCTATTTCTGCCCTTCCTGAGAGAAAGCAATACCTAGCAAGAACAAACAGAACAGCAGCAACCACAGACACAGGAGGTGAGCTCTGCCCCCTTCTAGTCACTGCCTCCACATGGAGCCAGATGAGAGTATGGGAAAGGAGAAACCTGAGCTTTTACAGCAGAGCCTGAGGTGCAGACTTGCTGTATCTCCTAAGGAGCCTTGCAGAAAACCTCCCCAGCAGCTGACTTTCCTTTGATGTCCCCCCAGAGATGGGGCAATTTCCATCATCCCTGCACAGACAGTGTCACCACTTCCAACCCCAAACCTGTGTGTGCACTCAGCAGTCTACAAGGAGTGACACTTCATCTTCCCCAGAAGTTTGAAATGGAGGAAAGTCTCTTTTTTTTTCTTTCTCATGCTCTTGATGGCAGCAGTGGAAGAGAAAATTCATAACTACAAATTTTCTTCAACAGCTAAGCCAGCAAAATTATCTACCTCACATCATGCTCCTTTGCACATCATTGAAGCCACTGCAATAAAACTCAGCCCTCAAACCTTTCTGCCTCCAAGAAAGCTCTTTTTATAAATATTTCTTTAATTTCAATTTAACAAGAGGTACTATTACTCATCCCCTTCACATTCATCATGGCATATCTATCGGAACAGATATTTTCATTCATTTTTTTCATCCATTAGTTCTTAGCCAAAAGATACATTTTTCTTGGACTGTTGGTGACAAAGATAAGATAATATGGGGAGAACAGTCCCCAAATATTGCTTTTCAAACATTTTGAATTGCCAAGTTTCAAGGAAACTTTCTGGGTGCTCTCCATGGCCATGGTTTCCAGGGCAAACAGGTGCCCAAGGGAGATGCCTTTGCTAGAGCATACAGCATGTTTTAAAATGAAATATTTTTCAGTGGCTGCACACTGTCTCTCCAGCCTACCAAATCCAGAGTTTTATTACAAGGCAGAAGGTAACAATCCACACAGCATTTCAAGTTTCAGTGTTTGTTTGATGCCTCACTCTGTTACTCAGAGGAGTTCTGATCTCCGTACTTCAGATGCCATCATGGATCAGAGCCAGCCTTAAAAACATGTAAATTTGAATTGCCAGAGAAGTAGTGATTAATTAAATTCACAGGAAGTTGATTCAAAACATGTTTGAGGTAACAATAATTTTAAAACTGTCTCAGTTAGTATTCCACACACATGTCTAAGATTTTATATATTGCCAAACATTAAGAAGACGACTTTTGAGGATTACGAACAGTATGAGTTTTCACAACAGTCTCCTTCATTTTCTGCAGAAAAATGAGATACACAAGACTTTCTTTTTTCTTTCCTCATTTCAGCATCTGCAAATGTTCCTGCAATTTCCTGGAAATAATCCTCTTTTTTCAGGTTATCATGTATCAGTCCCCTATTTCAGGGCCAACAGCCACTTCTTGACAGAAAACAAAGACAAAAAGACAGAGTTGAAGTGCAAGGTTTGTCCTGCTTCAGAAAGCTGTATGTTGCAGTGAGCATCTTCACAAGAGCATCAACCAGATTTGGGATATTTTTTCATCGCTCCTTAAACAAGACGTTAGCCCAGATTCTGATTTCAGCTCCAGCTCTGGAGCAGCAGCACCAAAATCACAGATGACTCCAGTGCAGATGAAAGCCAGGCTGAGCCTGTTGTTTTCTTGGGCAGAGCTCAGAGATGCACTGTGTATCTCACCAGGGATACACATGGAGTCACCCAAATATAAATTTCCAAGAGGATGATCAGTTCCCCTCCAGCAGCACCTCATAAATCACATCAAGGATTCATGCATTGACAGCAGCAGGTCTTAAAGGAAAGGCAGAAGGGGCCCTACTGAAGGATCTTTACAAAAGGCTCCCCTCCTCAATGAGGGCTTTGCTGATAGTGAGACACACCAACCTCCTCAGGCAGCGAAGATGGGGACTGAATCCTAAGGTAGGGCTCGATATAAATCATCTTTTGAAGCCTGCCCTTCATGATCCCTCAAAGCTGCTATTGCTTTGGTTGAGTAAGCCCTGAAACCTTCTAGGACTGCAGACCTTTACTTCTCTAAGCTCTTCTCATACAGCATTTGAACAAAGAAAGGTTTTGAAGCAGACAATTCTTTATCGACTTCTTCACACATCCTGAAATGCTCTCTTAAATTTCATGGATCTCTCCACATAAATGAAGCACCCTTCTGGAATTTGGACAATAGAAAATGCCTTACAGTTTCTTTAAACCTGCTGAGAGTTTATACACCCTTATTTGAACAAATAACTGTAATTGTGTGGTAAATCTTGATCTGGGTTATAGGTGTCCATCACAACAGTGAACCAAGCATTACTTAATACCAATAATCTATTTTCAAAATGTTGGGGTTTGCTTTCATTGGTTTTCTAATAAAGTTTGGTCATTCTTCAGTGCTTCATCTGAATCCTTCTGCATTCAAACTTTGCTTGGAAACATGAATGCAGCTCCAAAGCTTCTTATTAAATGCTCATTCAATGCTTTCCATGCATGTACCACAAAGCTGAACTGTTACTTGCAACATTTACACTCACATTTCAGTAATTTTAAGTGATAATCTGTTATGCAGCATCCTACAAAGCTGGCCTGGTAATCACCTCTAATGGTTTCTACAGCTGTTGTTTAGAGCAAAAAGGACTCTCCTTTCCAAAACGAGCTGTTTGCAGGTAACATGCAGAGAAAGCCCTCTGACAGTCATGTCTGTCAGCACTCCTTGCACATTTTCTTACTCCAGCCTCTCCCTGCTCTTTCCCTATCCTTTAATAACTTCCTACATTTTAATACACTTTTGCATCACATTGTTACTGTTCTCTTCCACCAAATATCCCTAAACCTGCATCAAAGAACTGTCTAATCAAGTAAAGTTTTTTTTAATAAATATGCCATATTCATCCAAATTCTTAAATATACTCTGGTTTCCAATTCAGGTTTCAACTTTCCTACTTACTTTCAGGGTTTTCTACTACTCACACTATCAGTGTTTATAAATAATAAAAACTCCACCAGTTCTTTACGAATTGTGGGTCATCTGCTATTGATTCCACAGAGCAAAACAAGATTTTAGGAAAAATGCAAAGAAAGATTTTTCTCTGCTTTAAAGACCAGGCAAACAAGCACAACCAACCTGTGCCTGTTCCAGTTCAGCATTCAGAGCACACAGGAAGCAAAAAACTCTGCACTACTCCTCTGCAAACATGCAACATTTTATAGGCAAAGGTAAGTTACAAGCATGTCTCTTAAACTCTTTTCTTCAGCTCTGTTATTTGTCCATATTTTCTGAATGAATTCTGTAACTACAGTCTGTAATGAATGTCTACCTTTTCCTTTCTTTACTGTTCTTTTGCATTACTGACTGAAAAAAAAAGTGATTTATATGGCATTCCCAGCTTTCAAAGTAAGAGAGAATACATATTTTTCCAGCCCCAGATGAAGAGCCTTCCCCCATTTTTCAGTGTCTACATTGGGCATGCTTATTATGGAAAGCCCTGCTCAGGTTTGAATACTCAGCTAAAATTGTACCTGCCAGTTTGATGAAGAATTGATTGCAGCTTTCTAATAAGAAATACAAGACCAGAAAAGGGGGCAGGGGGGGAGGAAAAAAAGAAAAAAAAAAAAATCCAAACCACAAAAAGCCTCCAAACCAGTATAATCCTGATTTGTTGTTTGGGGGTTTTTTTGTTTTTTTTTTAATGGATTAAAACAAAACACAGTAAAAATTAAAAGCATCAACAGAGTAGCACCAACTGTGACGTTAATAAAACTCCTTTTATCGTCATGAACAATGAACTGGAAAAAACAGATATAGCTTATTCCTCTTCCACTTATGTAATGCACTAAATCATTCTAAGTGTTTTAAATGCTTATTAAATTATTGACCATACCAATCTCCCTAGTCCATAAAAGCTCCTGCAGAAAAAGGCTGTGCCCACACAGCTCAGCTGGAGCATCCCTGCTGCACAGCACTGGACACAGCTCTGGGTCCCACAGGGCATCTTTAAAACACATTTATTTAATTTTGTGCCTTAAAACACGCTTATTTACTTGTGTGGGACTTTTCTGGTTCAAGATGCCCAAAATAAAGCAAGGCTGTGCTGTTTTGTTAACAGCCTGTTTTAACAGGACACAGCACCTAGGAGATACACAGCAAGTGCTGAAAGCCCATTCCCATCCCCAGGGCGTTTCTGGAGTATTGGAGAAGCACATGGAGGCTGGGAAGGGATGTTATTACAATACGTTTCATTGCTGTATGTCTTTAATTATTTATAAAAACTATTTACATGCATTTTAAATACCCATACTTATGGATATTTGCAGACAGATATTTAAATATCTTGAAAACAAACTATATATAGCTATGGATATTTAGAACATTGTTCACAGAAATCGTGTTGCGGTGCCTATGGACAAGCAGCAGCTAAAATTAGAAAATAATGATAGGTTTTTCTTATAGGAATGGAACATGAAATATAATTCCTATGTCAAAGATGCCACTATCATTTCCTGCGGCAGATGACAAAAGATATCATCAAAATAGCTTACTTATATGAAAGCAGTGTTTTCAGGACAGCAAAACAAATGATTTTACAAGTCCAGTGCAATGACAGCAACGGGACTTTATGCTGTTTGCATCATGATCTAGAATCAGGAAATAAGAACAGTAACAAGCAGCTTTGTTAAGGATTAAACACTGATACAGTGATATGGACAGAGAGCCTGAATAAATGAGTATTCAGTAGGAGTTCATTATGCTTCCATGGCAAACTAGCGAGCCTTGTCTTTGAGATGGATGTATTTGCTTTCAGTTGAATGCTGTAAAGCAAATATCAAAGTTCAACCTATCCAAGAAGAATCTGAAGTCAAGAAAGGTAATCAGCATAATAGCAGCAATTTCCAAAAGTATTTACTATTAATTAATTACATGATTGAGAAAACTTGCCAGAAAACTCAAAGAGATTTCAGTTACTCAAAAAAAAACCCCATTAGTACTCTGCCTTTCTTTAACCTTAAAAGCTGCAAAAATCTATTCAAATTTGCCAAGGATATGACATGAAGCAACTAATTATTCTGTCTTACACATTTTAAATTATTTATTTTGCACAGTGCATCTACTGCATTGTTTCACAGCTGAACTAGAGGTGTTCTTGGCAGATACATAAATAGCTTCCAAAGGAAAACTTTTCCAAACTGAAAACAAGCTGCAGGTACCCCAATCAGCATCACACCTGCCTGTATACATCCTGCTGGAAATTGGTGCAAAATGGGGGAGAAAAGGCACTATGTGTATGAGCAATGACTTTTAAAAGTCTGAAAGCTCACTGTCTAAAATTATTAATCACAAGCATTATTTATTACTATTATTATTATCATTATTTGTAGGTATTCATTTGTTTAAACCACAGAATATAAAGTAAATATTATTTATATGAACTCTTACAGCACTAATTAATTTTCAAACGTGTTCTGAGATAATCCATTAAGCAAGAAGCACATGGAAATCACTGCCAGGACATGTACGAAAGACACCTGGCAGTCTACAAGCCTCATCTGCCAGGACACTTCTGCCCTTCTCTGCCACAAAGACACTGTAGGGATTTACAAATACCAAGTTACAACAGCAAAAGAAAGACTTGACTTCCTGCTATCTGGCACACCACCGAGTTAGTTAGGCTGCATTGTACTTTGCACTTTACACAATTCATGTATGGGAGGAGAAGTTTAGGCATGATTTTACAAAATGAAAACAACTGATCTAGAGTAGGAGACTCTTAAGGTAACTGTTCAGAGTTCCCATTGTTTCTAGGAAAACAGGATTTTTTTTTTGTTTGTTTTAGCATTTCACTACTGGTTCATCTATGAAACCTTAATTTGGCAAAACTTTCTTCTAAGTTGCAGCCTAAAAGTTAAAAATAGATAGGAAAATTATCAATCTTCAGTAGGTTCAGTAACTTCTTTCCTAAAGATCAAGACAATAATATTTCATGTGTGTAGAATTCCCGGCACCTTTTATGAAAGAGGTAAAGTATCAGCACACTGCACTATTTTTGCAAATAGTTTCCAGCTAGTGAGGTTCAAATTACAAACAGCCCCATAATCAGCCTTATAAACAGCCCTACAGCACATGCTGCATAAACCTGTAACAAAATCCATCACTGACCCAACCTGCCTCGGTCACTGTGCACCTGCTGCTGCTCCTATCTCAGCTCAAAATGTGGTACCATGTAGCATGAGTATAATGCCATTTAAACCGACACAATGTTCGGAATATTCACTGAGTTTGCCGAGATAAAAATAAGTGCCAGCTCTGCTGGCAGCAGTTGAACAGCAAATATCTTCCCACTGGCTGATGAAAACGTCAAGAAGAGTGAGCTGTAGTAGGATAAATGAGGTCACTGTTTGCAATTCCCTGCCAGCCTGCTGGTTGAAGAAAACACCATTCGTCAGTGAACCTAAAGCAAAACACACTATACCACAAAGCTGTCCTTAAGTCATTACTCATCCCCTCCCAAAACAAACATGCCAAAAAATTGCTTTTAATTCCGAAAGACAGCCTGCACACCTCTTACTATTATAAGCATGATATTCGTTTAAACACTGAATAAAAACTAAAATTTAGAAGTAATTTCATGGTAATCACGATCTACTGAAAAAAAAAAAAAGACCAAAAATAAATGCAAAGCAGTGGGTGTAGCACTGCTTCTGAACCACTTCTCCAAAATCATGCTACAAACTCTTGGAGGTCCATTATTTATAGGGGGCCCTGAATTCATATGCA
Organism: Grantiella picta; assembly: GCA_013397955.1. Taxonomy (NCBI): domain Eukaryota; kingdom Metazoa; phylum Chordata; class Aves; order Passeriformes; family Meliphagidae; genus Grantiella; species Grantiella picta. Next base: position 684,952 of record VZRM01003030.1, read on the forward strand.
GCACATTCATTGTCTTAATCAGCCTTAATAGATAGGTCCACCCCAGGACTTTGGGCAATCCTTTGATTCTCAGTCTGCCTGCTTTGAGGAGCTGCTCCAGAAAACTGTTTTAGGACTTTGAAATAGAATACATAGGGAGAAGGCAGCTGTGCTGAAGGGTTTAGGGGTGCTGCTCCTGGAAATGGCATGCTCAGCTCATGGCTCTTGGGAATGCCCAGATACCACAGACAATGGGATCAACACACAGTTTAAATCCCCTTGTGTCACCACAAAAAGAACAGCTACACAGGACAGTTCATTCCAGGACATCTGACTATCAACAAAAAAAATCTTTAACTTTATCCATTTTTAATTAGGCTTTGTCAATAAGAAAGCCTGGCTGAGCTTTACACAGGTCCTGCCGTGTGCAATGTTGGCACTGTTTATCCTCAGCGATTCTAATCCCGCTTTGAAAAACGAAGTGTCAGCATCAGGAATTAAATGCATTAAAAAATGAACACCAGAATGATCACACAGCCCATTTGTTCCCTTTAAATACTGCTTATGCACAAATAGATAAAAGTATTGCCGAGATAGCTGAGGAAGCTCTGACAAGGCTTTGGGGAAAAGCCTGCTGCTGCTGGCACGGTGCAGGAGGACACCTCTTTGAGGAGCATTAAGCAGAGCAGGTTTGGCACAAGGAGAACCTCTCACCCCTCCTCAGGCCAGGAGTCAGAGAGGGATGGAAGTTCAGGAACAGATACACCCGATGGCTTGGAAGCAAACACCTCCAGAGAGACACGCAGGGATAGAGCCCAGCTCCTCACTTCCACCTGCCCCAGGCAGCAATACAGACATATTTATTATTCTATTACCACCTCCACAAGCTGCTAAAGCAGGTGGGGCACAGGTTGTTATCTCCTGCTATAACTCACCCCTGATAACTGTTAATGAGCTAGCAAGAACCAACCCCATGACTCATGGAATTATCTCATCCTATTGTGAGATGCTCCCCCCAGGAGGGAGGAGCCAACATGCCCACCTGGATATAACCTGGCTTTGAACTGCACAAGCAGCTCCTGTCTGCTGGATTCCCAGAGGACAAGAGCTACCACTGGACCTTCAGGGGGAGACCAGACCTTCACAGGATCACTGCTTCAACCTAACTACTGCACTTGGACTGCTGCCACCACCCTGACTAACAGGGTGTCAGGTTGTGTCTGACTCTGTCAGTGCTTTTCCCTTGTATTATTGCTTTTGATTTTCCTATTAATTTATAATCCTGACTTTTGATCTCCCACTGGGTTTGTTTTCAAACTAATACACCACTTCAGATCAGGACCGAAAGGCACTGCCTGTCCCTGGGGAAAATGAACATCTTCCTCCCCTGGAAAATCCTACAGGTATGGTATGTACCACAGGGCTCTTTTCTGGGGTCACGGCTCTGCACCCTGCTGTGGGCACAGGTGGGATTCCAGAGGTGAAGGAAGTTCTGATGGGATGCAGGATCGACTATAGAAATTAACTCCATGCCTTAGGTCACACACCTCTGCTACCTGCACGATAATGCTCCCTACTCTCAACACACGGCTTTGCTAATAAACTAAGCCACACAATTAATTCTTTAATATACAGTAATGATCCTGCCTCTTCTGTGATCTTGGGATGAAAGCACAGCATGTGAATACAGATTGCTGTGTTATGGCACTGGGACCTTCCAGGCAACCAGCACCCTGTGGGTGCAGCTACACCCTGCCCAGCACTTCTGAAGGCAGGAGAGATCTCAGGGGGGTTTCCTTCTTTTAATAACTGAACAATTTAACACGGGAGGCACTGACAAAAGAAATGCACGAGGCACAATTCAATTATTTCCAACTGCTGATTTTACAGTTTCTTAAAATGCCATTTCCTAGATGGCTGCTCGTGCTTCCTGAGGGGGGCTGTGCTTAGCCAGAGGAGGGGCTGCAGTTCTGGGGGTCTGTCCTTGCACTCCTCTTGAGAGTCCCAGCTCCATCCTCGACCTGCAAATCCAGCCCACAGCTCACCACAGAGGTCTCAGGGTCTCAGACTCACCCCACAGGCTGCTCACACCCCCAGGATGGCTTCAGCACAAAGCCAGAGGATTTTCCTGAGCAGCAGGACCTGCTGGAAACATCTGCACCAGGGGAGTTGGGCAAAGCTGCTCCCAGTCCATTCCCAGCAGTGCACAAAGGCACTTGCAAACAGCGTGCCCTGCTACCCTCATTCTCAGCCACTCGACAGAGAATTAAAGACTCATAGAAATGGGCACATTTAGGGTCCCTGCCTGCCTTTAGGTGTTCGTGTAACTTCGAGACACTGCAGGAAAATGCTGCAGCAGACAGCAGCCTGGAGCTCTTGGCCATGGACAATGTGCACAGCTGCCAGGAGCACATCCTGACACACACAGGGTCTGGTGTGCAGAACATGGTGATCTGTTCGTGATCTGCACCTCACCCAACAGCCTGCAGCTTCCCCTCTGACTAAAGGACATCTCAACACCCTAAAACACACGGGAAGAGACAATCATACCAGCACCCACCCTGGCACAGCAGAGCTCTGTCAGCAACAAGTGGATGGCAAAAAGGAGAGAAAGATGATGAGGGCCACGGATGCAATGTCCTGATTTTCACTGGGATCTGCATCTTAGGGCTCTTGCCTTGATGAAGAAGGCTACATAGAGCCTGAAGGAACATTAGTCAAGCCTGTCCTATAGCACCTATAATTCCTGAGAGCCAGTTATGAGTGAAGGATCTGCTGCTGTCCACTTTCAAGAGGAGAAAAAGAAAGATTCTGGGGAAACCAAAACTGGCTCATGGAGAAGATGGATTCCAGAGGCAAACAAAAATAGCTGAAACATGAGACACTTGAGAACAATTTGTTTCCAAAACATCATAGCTGGAGCCTTTCACCTTCTTAGCACATTAATCCAGAAGACAGAAAGGTGGGAAGCAGCACCCAGGACCTTGGAAAGAGCAGCTGGTGAAACAATATCCACTTAAACACAGCTTTGGTCTGAAGCTCCACAATGTGCTGTACCAGCTGAGAGCATCCTGCAGGCTCCACTGCTGACAAAGGTTTTAGAAATGTACACATTTTACAAATGTCTTCCATCAGAATCTCTTTCATCTCTCACAATGATAAAAGCACTATGGTGCTGAAATGACTTTTGGTTTTACCAGCTGACATCTAGAGTTGTCTGTGAGACATTTTTCACAAAAGTCCCACCAACATTATTATACAGAAAGACTTTACATTATTATTATTGCTCTTCATTAGAGAATCCTGTACTGTGAAATGATTATTAATATTATAAATCTTTAAAAGTAATCACTCATTTATCTGACATAAATCTTTTTGTTCTTCTTTTGTGGGGAAAAACATAGGGATTGCATCTTGAAGATGGACTTTCACCACAAATGAACAAAAATGAAAAAAAACCCACATTGCTGGGAAGAAATCTCTCCTTAACCCCTTACTGCTGTCAACAGTATCTGTGCTACTTGTCCTGATGGGTTTAATCCCATGGAGTCCTGCTTGATCCACAAACCTTCATGTGGCAGAAATAGTCACCTTTACACTGTCCATACTTCTTCAAACAAACCTTGGTCATGCTGGGGCTGTGGGACAAGGATGTGGACAGCCCCTGGTGTGGGTGGCAGTGCCCTGACAGCCCCCTGTGCCAGAGCACCAGGGCAGCAAAAGGCACACTGTTTTCCAGCACAACAAAATGCAGGGAGACAGTGTGGAAGGCAAGGGGAAGTCAGGAGGACTGTGCAATACAGCCTGTTCTCCTTGCTGCTCTTTCTCATCGAAAATGCTCTTTGATCACAGGTCAGAAATAACTCACCTCTGTCACCTCCTTCCTTTCAGGGCTGCAGAGGCAGCTCAGCACAGCAGAGCCTGTGAAGGCTGAGCAGCTCCAGCCAACACAGAGCTCACCCTGATGCCAACAAGGGAGGCCATTCAGGCAGAGTGAGAGCTCAGGGCAAGGGGGTCAGCTCTCTTCTCAGATAAACAGGATTTTAATGCTCTTGCCTTCCTTGTTGGAGTTAGTTTTGCCATGGTCTGTACAGAACAGCTTCCCTGCCTTCAGCCACCCAAGGTAAAACTGGCTTTGAACCCTAACAGAAGGCAGGCAGACGTAATGGAAAAAAGCTTTTTACTGCATCTTGATGAGAGCACTTGGAAAAAAACCCACTTGTCCTGTAGCTGATGCTTTCAGGAGGAAGGTAACAACTTTGTCTTTCCCTTCTAAAGCCACAGAGTTGTTATGATGGTGATTTCCACTCTTCATGTGACAGGAAAAACATAAAAAAAGCCTGTTCGCAGCTTGAACAATGCTACCTAAGGAAAATATTATTCCTTTAAATTGCAGGGGGAGAAACATCTCAGAAGTGACAAATGTAATATTTGTACTACACTATTTAAGTGTGGATCTCAAAGCAGGCTCAGGTCCTCAGCTCAAGGCTCACAGACATCAGTATTCTGTCATGAAAAGAGCCAATAAACAAAGCAAAGTGTAATTTTCACTTAACTCTAACTGAGGCTCTCATTACACAGAAAAGTGAGGTTTTATGCTGATCCACAGTATACTTCCCTGAACAGCTTGCTGTTTGTTTCCAAAAAATACACAGCACAAAGGTCTTCTAAAGTTCCCAACTACAGAACATTAATCTTTGTCAATCACCTTTGTCTAAGGTTTATATTTTTTGCCACCAGAACACTGACACAATGCCACTTTCTCTCCTGGGAAGCAGCACTGTGAGAACTCTGAAATCATGACATAACTCTAACACATCCCCAGAATTACGCCAGCCCTGTTTGGGTACAAATGAGCCCTGAAGCAGATCTGTGATTCCATTCAGCAACCTCACACCACCACAGCAGCGCTTCAAAGGCACTGCAGACCAAACCCCCTTTCTTCACTGCTGGAATGGTCTTGCCTAGTTCCTCCTAATTCTGTTTGCTCTCCATTTCAAAAGGAAATCTAGGCAAACATCTGAAGAAAATCCAGCTCAGGCATTGCTATGTTTTATGCAGAGGAAATGTTCACAAAAATTGACTCTGAGAATGCATTTTTAATAGCAATGAAGAAAAAAAATATTTTTGCATTGGAGATTTAACCTGCCTGTACTGGGATCTGAAATCATTTCGCCAAGCTAAGATCCAGACTCATTTCACCATCATTGCAGGCATCTAATTTAAGAGCAAAGTCACCCAGGCTTCCCTCTATAATTAACCGCAAAAGACTGATGACCTGAATTGCTCTGCTGAAATACCTAAAATTTGTCTCATCCTCCCCGCTGATTTAAGAACCTCATCTAAGGCTTAAAGTCAGGTAAGAGGACTTTCAAATTAAAAAGAAATTAAAAAAAAAAAAAAAAAAGAAGGAAAGGCAACCCAGAAACCTAGAACAGCAGATTCTGTTTGCTTTAAAAGTTCAACAGCCAGACAGCTACTCAAGGTCCACAAAATATTTAATGCCCATGCATTAAAATGTTAGAAAATTGAATTGCATTTACAGTTTAATGAAGCAGATGGACAGAGCATGTGCTGTTTTCTCTGCACAAAAGCCCAATCAAAGCAAAACAGCATCCCTTCTGATGTCCACATGTTGGTAAACTCAGGGGATTAATAACGATGCAGTCAGAGTTGTAGTGCTTGGCTTCAAAGAAATTTGCAAATGAAGATTCATCTCAACAACTTGATGCGTATCTGATAAATGGCACTAGAAATACAAAAAATACACGTTTCAAAGTTGTGTTTTCATGCAATTATTTGAAAAGGCTTTGTCACAGTGGCATGAAAATTGGTTACTGTCTACTGGTTTGTAATCATTTCTGCCTTAAAGTGGTTTTCAGAACGCCAAGTACCTCAGGCTGGATGTTGTGAGCGTTTGGCATTTCTGAATGTTGATCAGTCACACTGCAGAGCAATGTGTCTGCAAACTCAGTCTGTGATTGTCTTCCCAGGTTTGCCAATGGCCAGGAGAGTTTACAGCACACACACATCAGCATCTCCAGCTCCAAAGGGTGGCAAATCACCATGAAAGGGATGCAAGAAGACCAGAAGAAGGGCCAGCTGGACACTGCAGGAACACATGTGGTGGTTACGACAATCTCTCTCCCTTTCTTCCCCCTCTGTTTTCCTATTTCTACCCCTTTCTTTCTCTCAATCTCTCATTCCTTGCTGTTAAATAAAATCTGTACCACTGACTTTAGCAGATGGTCTTGTTTGCACTTTAATTCGGACCCTAATATTACTTCAGGAGTGAGACCACCATTATTCCAGCAGATCCTAACATTAACTGGTGCCAGAGGTGGGATGATAGCATTAAATTGGTGTCAGGAGCAGGATCATCACACAGGTACAACCCTGATTTCCCAGGACCTGGCACACTTTGTGTGTGCACTGCCCTGTGCTGTGGTGCACAGTGCCTGCCCGTACCATAACCCTCTTCCCAGCTTTTAACCTATTTAACCTTGTCTAAATCTGTGATTATAATAATATAAAAGTACCACAAACTGTTGTAATATTTTTATATATGTATTTCATGGGTGTCTCGTGATCCACTGCAGGAGCCCTTCACCCTGATGAGCAGCACAGGAGAGAGGCAGATTACATCCAGACCGGTGGCTTTATTATGTAACATTTCCGAACAGGAAAATGGGATTTGGTGGTTTAGCTTCATGTTCAGGGATTGGGGATGACTGGATAAAGCTTTTTATGCACTGTTCTGTTACTCCTCCCAAGACTGATTTCTATTGCAGAGGACAAGGGGAGTTGCTGAGAGGAAAGGGTTATTTGCTCCAGAAGCAAAGGTTAATACGGATCACATATCAACCTTTACCAGTTCAGTATCTTGTAAGAATGGAGGAACTCCTGTAAGGCTGATTTCTTCAAAGCCATGGCATGGGGAATGAAAACTCAGCTATTCTCTGAGCAGCAGGGCTACCAGTAGCCTCATTAATATCCAAGAAAAATATCGATAAAATCTCCAACTGAATTTACACAACACACATCCCAAGATGAACACTTAAGCAACTCTCAACAGTAACAGCTACGTGTTTATGAGCACTTCCAGTGTTCTGGGGAACATTTTCAAAGCACCTACCATTGTATCATTTCAAACTGCATCACAAATGTTCACTACCCAAAATGTAAACCCTCCTGGGAAGCAGTTATCACTACATTCAACTACAGCTTACTTTAGTATCACAGGTGGTTTGATGCCTCCAAACTTCCAGATTCGACTGCAAGCACTAGGACAACTTCCAGGGGTGTGAGTGTATTTTGAAACAAAAACATGAATAATCCATGGGGGAAGGGCAGACAATAGCTTTTATACATGCCCATGAATCATAAATCCAGGCACAAAAAGGCTTCTCTTGGCCAGTGGAAAAATAATAAAACCCAAAATAAACCATTATGTTTCTTCCAGAATTAGACTCTTAGCTAGTTTTTGAAAGATCCTTTAAGCATGGACCGAAAAAGGAAGAAAAAAGTCAGTGTCAGAGATCTGAAATGGGATTAATGCACTCACAATCCTAGAAGTACTTACTGATTTAATTTCCAATTACTGTTTCCAGAGGCTTTTTGCAGCCTCCACCTTCACTGGACCATGCTCAGGGTCTGATCCCCAAGGTTTTGGGGCACTACAGCAAAGCAGGACCACAGCAGCTCAGCATTTGGCATGGCCAAACAACAGGAACTTATCCTGGGGTTCAAGATACCAACAGTGGAGTCAGAATGAACTCTCCAAGTCACTCCATACAAATAATTATACCACAGACTGCAGCAGATCAAAGTTATCACTATATGGTATGCTAAAGACATTCAATTAAATTAATTCCTTATATGCATAAAATTATTAATATTCACCAAAAAAGCCCTTGAACAAGAAAGCTCACCATGAAAATAACCCTAAAGTTCTAGTTAAATGTTTCCAACCAAACCACACACATACCCTCAGCTACTTCTTTTCCTAATACACAAACTTGCTGGCACTTTTTCCAATTTGATGGGATTGTTTGCCAATATTCTGTTTATGTAGTGATTTTTTTTAAAATCTAATCACTTCAAGAGCATGAAATAGTCTGCCCTCCCTTCTCCTCTGTATGGAAAGACACTCTTCCCATTTCAGAGACAGCCAATGCAAACTGCTGGTAGGTTTGTCAAATCATAGCAATTCATGGCTATTTTAGAAAAATTGAAACAGAAAAATGGAAAATGGAGATAACAGTATTAATTTTCATCCACTTGATACTTATCCTATCTATTTAGACCTCAGAAAAATGCTTTTGTTTCCCTCAATGTTCCAATTGCAATTCAATCTTGGGTGAGGATTGAAGCCCTGTCACAATGTAAATAAAACTTTCAGAAACGCTTAGAGTTGAACTGAAACCGCTGAAGTACAAAAACAACGAAACAAAGTCTTTGATGTCACGTAGCCGAAGAACTGAGCCCTCAAAAAACCAGTAGCTGCTTTGAAGAGAAATAATAAAGGGTCCCACCACCTTGTACAACAGAAAAGATGGAATATTTCAGTGACTGACAGGTACAGAGCTGTGTGCCTCTGTACCAAGAGCCCTGGTCACAGATCCATAAGGGAACAGATTTTTCTCGGTGAAAACACCTCACCCTCACCCACATTAACCTCCTGGCAGCCTCCAAATTCTGTTTTTACTCAGAAGTTTTATACTTGAGGTGAACTTCTGGAGACTCTCAAATTTCATGCTTCACCAACATCAGAGAAAGCTGCACGCTGAATGCATTGCCTTTGGGCAATGCCTTAAAAGCCAACTAACTTCTGATTTTTCCCAAATGATGTTAAATCTTGATAACTGAGAGCTGTTTTCAAACACTTCAAGGTAAGGAACAGACACCTCCAAGTCTCAGAAGACTGCAGCATGATCAGAAAGTAGATGTATTTTTCATAAGTATTACCAAAAAACTTAATCCGTAAATGCGTGAAGGATTCATATGAAAACGGGTAAGGAATTTTTTTTGGTAGCAAAAAGAGTCACAAGGATAGGAATCACAATGAAATACAGAGCAGAACTAAACAAAAAGAAAAAAAAAACAAACCCAGAAAGGGCATTGCAGTGTCACTGGCTCATCAAGGTCAGCTTGCAGGAGACTTACTATTGAAAACACTTCCATAACATGAAAACATTATCTCCGTCACAACAACCCCTTTCTCTGATGGAACCTGATAAAAAAACACAAAACAAAACAAAAACAACTTTATGCAAGGCAGGGCAAAAACAAAGGGAAAATCTTTTCCCATGTGGAAAAAACGTATTAGTATCACCTGGAAGTTTTCATCTCAGTGGAACAAATATGTGAAACCTTTGCTGATTAAGAAACACCAATTACTATCCTTTCTCCAGGACCAGTGGAAACTGATGAAGGGTCCCTTAACATATTTCACAGAGTTCACTAGTTTATTTCATGGATTTGCCTCAAATGTCCATGAAATTTAAAGGATTTACACTCTTGAAATGTCCCTCTTCAACAATCAGGATTCTTCTAACCTACACTGCCTATTCTATTTGCGCAGATAATTTTGAGCAACTTTGGTTTCTTTATTTTTTTTACAGAAATTATTAGGAGAGGCCCCAGCCCTCCCTGGATGCTGTGAAAGAGAGAAACTGGAGGAATCATAGACAGAGGGATGAGCTGTTAAAATGTACGATTTGGCTGATGAGTGCAGGAATGAAAACACAAGACATGCACCACAATGTATCTGGGCCTGTGTGTGCTCAGATATAAAATATGCAAAAGTTATAGACAAAAATTATGGACAAAATAATTATGGACAAAATAATTATGGACAAAATATGCCTCCAGATCTTCACAATGACCAAGGGACAATATCAGAAGAGTATAAAATCTCAGTATTGTTACAGAAATAGCCCTTAAAAAAGCACAATAGAAAATGGACTCAGAATAATTAATAAATACTTGGACAGATAAGGTATCTCACAGTGACACAGACAGGGATATTCTAAATTTGCATCTTAGATGTTTCTTTGTTGTTTTCTTTTTCCTCATAGGAAAAAGGATAACAAGAAAAAATTGGAACTTGAGAAGATTCTGCAGCAGTACTGGAACTTGTAACAGTGAGATCTGATTTACTGTTACATTCCAAAGACCATTCACTGATTCCTGAACAGCAAGTACATGTGTCTAAAGGATAAGGTACTCAACCCAGAGGAGATAAGAAGGGTAAAGTTTTTAGAGGGCTGAAGGAGTTCATGCATTGAAACTCTCAGTGACTGGGGAAAAAAGAAAAAGAAGAAAATAAAAAAAGTATGAATGAGTTACTGTAGCCCAGAACTCTGCAGAAATGCATGCACATTTCTGTAATTTATGTAACGTATGTGTTTCACACTCCTACTGCTCTGCACCACTCTGTAAAACCTGCTGTTAGTACATGCTATACTGGCATGTCTATTATTTTCCAACAAGAAAATCATTACTTTGGCCTGCCTCCTGGTCTTGTTTTGTATAGCTCACCTGGCCATTTCAAAAGCACAAGCTGAAAAATTGTCTATAAATCAGACACTTGACAGAAAAAAGAAGTATTCTGCACAACTTAGCACAGCCAGGGCTGTACTGCATCAAATTCTAGTGCCTGCTTTTTAACAATGCCATCACTTAGAAAAAATGGCACTAATAGAATGGTTCAATATTCAGTGTAATGAAGTGGGCTCAATAGCATTCCACCAGTCACAAAAGAGACATTACCGTCTGTTGCTTGTGAATAAACTTCCCTCTGTCGTGATTTAATCAACCTTAATTTTTAACCTGCATCCATAAAACATTAAATACTAGAAGCCTTAATTACTTTGAAAAACACCTGAATAATTTAGTCTCAAAGCACAGCTTTCTCCATACCAAGAGCCTCAAGGAACTCCTTAAGGGCAGAAGCCTCCCAATAATCCATCAGCTAAATCCAGGAGCCTTTGTAGAATGAGTTAACTCATTTTCAATGATGAAATATTGTTTCTACAAACACTTTCAAACACAGACTTTGTCTAGATAGAACACAGGAAAACGATGTTTTAGATTTGGCCAGGCCTCAACAGCAAGTCCCAAAATACCAGATGGAAAACAAGACTTGTTGGGAGGAAAACACCTCCCTGAGGTACAGGACAAGTGATCCACCACAGAGATGGAGTCACTCCACCTGCACAGCCAAACATGGACCTGCTCAAGCCACCAAACAAGAGCTAATGTGTTTCTGTGCTGCTTGACTTGAACCATCATCCTCCACATCCACAAGGAAGACACAAATCAAGCTGCTTTCACTGCAATAGTCCATGTGATAAAAAGAAAAAAAACCCACAAAAAAAGTACTTTCCTCAAAAATTTTATAGCAAGTGAGATGCAGTAGAATTAAAATTCTTGATCTCTCAGGGAGAAAAAGAAAAAGTTTGCATAGTTCTGACAGCCAGATCAAGGTCCTGGAATGAGAGTTAAAGCCAGGTCATGGATGAATGCTGACCACATCCAGCCAAAATTCAGCCTTTGAAATCCTTTCCATAGTCACGGCTGCAGCTTTCAGACTCCAAAGTAAAGAAGTTTCAAGTGCTGCATGGAAATCAGTAGAATCTCCTATTTCAGTCTGCAGCTCTTCAGGAAAAGTTCTCCTTAGCTCAGATATAAGATAACATATTATTTCTTTCTTATTACAACAAAGATTTACAGTAGCACATGAAAAGGAAAGGAGGAACTTTCTATCATTGTCAAGCAGCAGAAAGGAAAAAAAAAAGATATTATTGTAATAAAGGTGGTTTTCTTTTCTTGTAGGAGTTCATTTGTATCGACTATCAACAATAGCAAAACTACCAGTAATTCACCGATTCACCAAGGCATCCCCATCATTCCATCTCCTGTAGATTGCAACCCATTACACTTCCCAGGGACACTACCTTTTTCCAAGGGCCAAAACTTTTTTGCCTGGGCATCTTTCTGGAAACCGTTTTTCATTTAAAGCCATCAAAAGGCGAAGAGTTCAAAACTTACCTCAGCATTTCTATTCCAAGGGTTAAATTGCCTGACTTAAAAAATATGTTCCTTATTTCACTTTCCTTTTTTCTTTCCTCTCATTTTATGTACCTACCCTTTCCTGTTATGATTTGTGCAAGATCGGACACCTGACTACACCACAGACCAGCAGCTGGAAGGGATTTCTTACAGCATCTGTTTTCTCCCTTAAGTGTCACAGCCTGAGATTTCCTCCTCACCCATCCCTCCTATTTATGTTCCTTGTTTCCCACCAAGCTCGTCCCAGCACACATTTCAGATGGTGGATGTGCTGAAGTCCTGCTTTTAATGGAAATCCACTACAGCAAAACAGATAACGCCATTCCTCTCATTAAGGGAAGTGGTTTCCATGTAAATGTGACTATGGCTCATTGCTCCATGCTCTACTTCAGCACACTAAGCACAACCACAAACAGGCAAAAAAAAAAAAAAAAAAAAAAAAGCTGTTTTTCTCAGGTATTTAGCAATTTGCTGCCAATTTTGGTGTGCTGCTCCTCTCCTCCTTATTACTAGTGCAAGTTCAAGTCCCTAGAAATGATGGAAAGACTCCCAGTGGTATGAAAGCAGCACTCAGTTCTGGACCCTCAACATCCACAGACCACTGAAAAAAATAGGTGATTAGTTAAGAGTCCATCCTGCTCAGCTGAGTCCCATGGGATTGTGCTGGCAACAAAAACAGAAGAGGAATTCACAGCCCATATCTGCTGGGGTTAGATAAACAGGGAATACTAATTCTGCCCAAAATCATAGAATTATGCAGATAAAATGCTGCCTTTAGCACTATTAACCACTTCAGAGATAATCACTGAAAGCTATACTGGATCATACCCAACATTCTTAAGCATGCTTTATTTACCATTTTTCTGGAATAATGGATGAAGAAGGGATAGTACAAGAAAATCAGATTAAACTGTTTTTTTACAACAGTCTTTTTTCAGGACTACACAAATTTTCTAATGTGAGACTCCATTCAAAGAATCAATCTGAACTGAAATAAATAGGAAATCTTCAACCTGGAATTTCCTGCATAGATGGTCTTGAGGGTGCAAGGTGGAGGTCCAACATAGGCAACTGACATTTCAAATGCCCACAAAACAACACACCTCTAACTCTGACAATACTTCTGGAATTGCAGCCTCCAAGGGCCTAAGTCACACAGAAATTTTGCAAACAGCCAGGAATGGAACAAGGGCTTTTAATCTCTCATTTTACAACCTTCATCACCTTTCAAGTTGGTGTCCCTCTTTCAGATACATCCACCTATGCAGAACTAGGAAGAAAGTCTGCTACAGAAGATCATATGATCTATAAACCTCCAGCAAGACTTACACTTATTTTGTTTCCTGCTGTCTATTTCAGATTCTGAGCAGTCCTCAGAAGCATCTCTGTGAAACTGACACTCTCCAGCACCTGCAACTCACTCATTCATGTCAGTGCATTTCTGTCTTGACTGGGGAGGCAACAAACACTGGTATGGCTGAAAAACAGCAAACAAATACCTACAAACATACCAGAAACACATCCAGGGTTGCAATGAAAAAACCAAAGTCATGCAGTGGAGTTGTATCAGGCCTAAGCCAAGTGAAAAAAACAAACCAAAATCCAACAACTGCTTTTAAATACAAGCATGTATTCATCACCCACATTCACACCCACCGAGAGCTGCTGCACCCCACAGGTGCTCCTGGAGCACATCAGCCTCTTCACTTTCATCCTAAGGGAATCCAACCCACAGTCTGACACTGCTCTGGGGTGCAAGACAAAATTCATCAGGTCAGTCAGGATTTGTTCACATTTTTGATTGAAACTAAAATACTACCACGGGCTTGCTTAGCCAACTGAAATATACTGCAGGCCAGGGGAATCCTCTTGAACTGCACTGACTCAGGTCACCCAACTTCTAGTGCAATTGTGTGTTTAGTTAGAATTGTTATTAGACCACTGATTTAAACAGCTCTTCCTTAAGACTCCAAACTGCAGCACACCATCACTACTAATTAAGTGGACTTATGCTCAAATCCTTGCTCTGAAAGACTCCCCTAATATATCTTAAATGCTTTGATTTAACCTGGCTCTGAAGCCATAGGATGGGAAAGGAGGTCAGCAGTCTCTGCACTGCCAGGAACAGAGAGAGCAAACACGGGGGATGAACGATCAGTTGCACTGGCAATATTTGATTTACTCTCATGCACTTGCCCAGCATTTCAAGCGAGTTTAATGGTTTTCCCATTGGCATTTGGAATTCTCTCTGTATTCTCAAAAATAAAACTGCAACATTTGCCCGGTTTGTTTTTTGGAAAGCTACAAAATGCTTTTCTTTCCTCTCCAAAGGAATGTGAATTGCAAATATTGCCCCAGGCAGTCTAAAATATGCCCCCAAAAGCTTTTAAAGAATCATTATTTTCCTTAAATTATCACATTGTTTAATACTCCCTAATTGATTTTCTTAGGCAATATCCTCCAAACGCCAGAGGGGTTTTGTCTTATCTATTTTATCTTAGAATCGGTCAAAACTATTTACAGATTCTCTACATAAATAACACATAATAAGTTATGTGGCTGTTGCCAACAGCATTAAGAAAGATTAGAAAAGGTCTTTTAGCTTCAGCCTCAGATCTGTAGGTCATCCAATGTCCTTCCTAATGGATAAATACAGTAATTTATCATCATCAGTCACCACCAGCATTGTTCTTTTTACTATCATATATTCATGAACATCATTCGCTGCAGCTGAGTGGAGCGTAAAAGAAGTGTATGATTAAAGTGGAAAGGGACAGAGTTTGAGACAGCCGAGATTTTGTGACTAATGCATCGACCTGAAATATGACACAGGTCTGGGAGGGTTACAAAAACAGTGTCAAAAAATTCCAGGTGCCTGCTGGCAGCACACAGGCAGGTGTGGCAGCAGGTGAGACCACCTGTGCCTTCTGATGCCATGGTAAAGTATAATAAGTGAAATACAGACTTGCACACCTACGAGTTCTTCCATAGGTCAGACAAATATCAGAGCTCTAATTGCTTCAAAAAAAAACCCACAACAAAACACAGCAACAACAACAACAACTGTGATACCTCTCTAGGGATCACTTATTACATTCTTTATTACCACCGTGGGAAGAGAGGCTGTGGTCACATTTGTGAGTCACTAATACATGCATGTAATATCCAAATGCCCCCAAGTTATTAAAAAGTGCTAAAATGATGGCTTTCAAATTTGAGAATAACATCAAACAACAGCTCTGTTTGCTTTAAGAGTTCCTCCCTCTTGTAAATTATCAAAATAGCTTGCCTGAAGCAATACTTTCAGTCGGAAGATACTGGGAAAAAAACACTGACAGTGTTTTTTAAAGTAGCTAATACAATATGTATGTTCAAATATCTGAGGCTACTATGCAACCTACACCATGCCTGCAAT
The DNA here is from genome assembly GCA_013397955.1 of Grantiella picta. Lineage (NCBI taxonomy): Eukaryota > Metazoa > Chordata > Aves > Passeriformes > Meliphagidae > Grantiella > Grantiella picta. The sequence goes on from VZRM01003030.1 coordinate 700,421, forward strand.
TCTGTCTAACACAGAAGAGCCAAAAAGATTGCCCTGTTTCACAGATTTTGATGTACTGCATTAAGTAATCCCTTTAATCCACCTGCAAGCGGAGGGCTCTAAATACTGGAAAGTCAGGTGCTGTGTGATGCTGCCCAGGTTCCCACATGCTGTTTTGCAAGCAAGGCACACTGTAAAAAGGCATGGGAACCACGAGGAGAGGGTGCCAAGAGCAAGAGAGCATCAGCATGATCACCTCGCCCTGTGTCCACCAGCAGAGACCTGTTTGTGGTTGTCCTCCCATCAGGTTCCCAGGGCAGAGGGTGGATAAAGCTCTGGAAAGCTCCTGGTGAAGTTTTCTGCATTAGGAAAGTGAGTTTCTGGCACTCATGTGATAATCATCACTCCTGAACCTGAGATGTACAGAGAAATACCCTCATGTGCTATGCAGATACTGAAAAACCTGCACGGCTGCACATTCAAGCTCCCCGAGATTGTGTTTGCACTCAGAGCAGTCAGTGATGCTCCTCAATCAACACCAGAAGCATCTCACCCAAACCCAGATCCTGCTCACCCTTGCCCCACGCAGCTCAGAGCAGAAGGCAAGAAATGCACTGAAGGTGGAAGACAAGCTTCAGGCGTTTTGTGCCAATCACCAACTCAGATACACGGCTGAACTACAGCGAAACAGTCACAGGCAAAGAGAAAATGAATAAAGGCCACGTGTAGTATTTGAAAGATGACACATCCTGCGCCTTCCTCTAGAATGTGAATCCTGAACAGTATTACAAACCACCACAGGTAACACATTTTCTTATAAGCTTCTTGTGCAGCTGGTCATACAGTCAACAGATATTGCTGAACTGTAATCCCCCTTGCTGGATTCACAGTATGGCCTCTGTACAGTGAAAAAACAGAATTTAAAAGTTTAAGGTAAGATTCAAATGATAGCTCTTTATTAAATACTCTGGGCATAATAGTATAACCTTATTTTCACCACTTCTCTTGGCTTTTTTTACCTGATATTTCTGACATTGTGTTGAAACTTGCAATAATGCCGTGAGTTGGGTAGAGCACCACAACAAAGCAAGCTAAAAGTTCCACTAGGTTGGTAAGCAGGAAAAATGCAAAGTCACTTTGGATTATGTACTAGAACAGGATTTCTTATTTCAGCCTGAAGACATCTGTGAATATAAACAGCAGTGGGGGACATGGACTTGGCCACCTGACTAAATCTTCTAAGTTACTGGAACTGCTGTGTTTGTATGATTAAGAGTTCAAGCTTCTCCCTGACCCATCAAGCTCAAAATGACCTCAGTGGGGCAAGGCAGAGTCCTTTCACCTTGACAAAACCTCATTAAGGTGAATATTGCTCTGGACAGACACAGCTATCCATCAATATTTCTCCCACTACAAGATCAGAGTCTTTATTTGGGAAAAAGAAGTTAAGAAAAAGAAGAAAGACATAGAAATTATTTTGGCTTGAGTCACTGAAAAATGAAACACAGATAACTGTCTTTTGTTCAGGTGTACTTTTAGAATGAGCCACTTGTCTGGTGACCACAGAAACTAGTCCTGAGACAGCGAAAAATTCGACTCCTTAAACCAAGACAGTCAAGCAAACAGTAGTCAGTTGCACTTGTTTGTTTACTAAACATGTAAATTAAATGCTTACCAAATAATATCCCTATTTAGTGCAACACAATGTCTGATTGCCCTTACCTGTTTTAAGAAGAATAACATAGTAGATTCTAAAATGATATACCGCCAAAAAAAAAAAAACCCCACATTTTTTTTCTGTTTTAAAATCAATTTTAAAAAGGCATCAGGTTGGGGCAGTAAAAGAGGCTCAGGAGAAAATGATTATAAATTTCAAAGGTCTGTCTTCTGCACACACAAAGAACAGCGAGTAGCACCAGGTGGTGTAGATCATCTGGTTTTTTGTAAACAGACTGAAGCCTCACAAAGGTAATACCTAGAGGAATTATCTTAGTTTTTCATTTGCAAAGACAGCAACATTCATCAACCAGCAAGTCATACAGGTACATTATATTTTCCAAATATGTTGTGTTCACTGACTACCAAATGGTTGTGCCTTCTAAAAAAGATCACTAAACATCATTGTCCAAGACCCCAGGACAATTCTTAAGAGCTAAAAGATAAGAAACACTCATTTTTGTACTCTGAGGGGAACTGAGGGAGCCACATTCACTCCTGACACAACACTCAAGTGCCAGAAATCTGAACACTTGGATAGAGCATTCCAGAAATACAATTTACAGCTTTTTTTCTTTCTACAGATATATCACCTGGCCATAAAACTGTAATTTTTGCAATAAATATGACTCATCATTTAGCGGCGAGGTGAGAATAAATCTGGCTAATTTATCAACCGAAACACCAAAACATCAATAGCACTGTTAATGGAAGTTGTTATTGGATGCTTTGTCCCAAGGGAGCTGTGGTTTAAAAACACTCTCAGAGGAAGCGTTGGATATCAAGTTGTATCCAACCTATTTATAAATTGATGGCTGTGGATGCTCCAGTGAATCAATCCAAGCTTTTATTTAAAGTGGAGAGTCCCAGCATTAGCCTGCTGTAATTTGAAATCCCAGCCCATGCCACAAGCCTACAAATTTACCAGAAATGTTTCACCTTTGCTATGACTGCTCTCAGAGGTATCTGTAAAACCACACTTTTGAATCAGGAAAGAGATTTACACTTAGAAGACCTTGGTGCAATTCCTTGCTCTTTGTAGGACTTTCTACTTGTCTACCAGAAAAGATCTGCTGGCCCTGCTGCCTCAGGAAACCCTTCTGAGAGCAGACACCTTGCTGTAAATAGATCAGTAAACTACAGGTGTCACAGGCAGTGACGCTAAGTTCATACAAGCCCACCAGCAACATGCAATATGAAACATGTGACAGAGATGCATTTATTGAAGGCCTTAAGAAAGATATATTTTCCATATGAACAAGCCCATGACAGTGCTATTGGGCATGGAAAAACCGATTGAACATAGGAACTCATTTTCTTCTCCTCATGCTCACCACAGCACCAGCTCTGCAACTGCAACCATGAGAAGCCAACAGAGCTTTGAAACGATGATATTCTTCAGTTAGGATCACAGCCACATCACACTGCTGCACCAAGACTGGTTTCCAGCACAAACCTGAAGTCAGACACAGCCTGTGGTCAAGCCCTGGGCTGAGAGCATGGATCCTGGCTGCTGCAGGGTGCATGAGTGGACATCCACAGCCCTGGCCTTGGGAGCACGGAGCTCACTGCAGGATTCAGGGCTGCCTCCCTATTGTTGCCATTCAAACCCACAGAAAGACTTGCCATCCACTAAAAGAAACATTCTGCATGCCATGCTGTCACATACTGCATGATGCACCTGAGACAACAGGCAACCAAAGCTGATACAGTATCAATTTTAATCAAGAGTAGCAAACTGAGTCTGAAAAACCCAATGCAAACACACAGGACTTCACGTCTACACGTCATGCAGCCAGGCCCACAGACAAACCAGTGGCTGCCACATCCACCTCTGAGAGAGGCTGAGAACTTCAGAGCACTCAGGCAAAAATATTTCTATATTTAGAATAAACTCTTAATATTTAGTGTGCTTTAAATTGATATCTCACTGCTACTCCTCATTACAACCTAAAGGAGCAAACTGGTAATTTTTTTCATGCAATATTAATCCTGCTTTGAAAAGATTTCCACCTCCAACAACAATTGCCAATTCAACATCTCTGAACTGAATATAAAGAAAAAGAGATTGGTTAAGTTCAAGTACATTTTATTACCTCTAATAGCAGTATCCCTCTAAAGCAAAACAATGTCCTTAAAATTTATGACCTCTATGGACCTCTGAGACTATTTAAAATGATCCTCCCTTTTCCATGAATTCTACCATTTGCATGAAATTTAAGCACTGATGGAAGTTGCCCATCTATTTCAGATGATGTAACTCATGCAATTAATTTATTCAAGAAGGATTCTCAAACTCGAATGTATTACTTTACCAGCACTAAATGAAAATGTGCCATAGTGCATACGGCTCTGAGCAGAAAGCATTCATCTTTAAATTTATTGAAATGGATGGGTTCAGTGACACTGGAAGGGCTCCTCAGAGCTGAACGTGCAGCCTGGGTGTGCTTGCAGGACTCGGGCTTTCTAAAGCATCTGAGCCCAGCAGCTTCCACTGCTGGCGTTTTTCACCCAACGCGAGTACATCGAAGGAAAATTAAGCTCCGTGGATGGATGTAGCAGGGAATGAAAACGTGGAATGCATCTCCCCGCGTTCACAGCGTGCCGGAGTTCCGAATCAAAAGCGGTGCGCACAGACAACGTGCAAAAAACCCCTTCGCTGGAGTTGGCGTATTTGAAGGTGTTTGGGGCTGAAGGAGAGCTGAGGATGCCCGGGGTGCCGAGGGCAGGTGGGCAGCCCGGCTCTGGCACGACCCCCGCCCCGCCAATGTGCCGGGGGACCCCGGGGCCAGCAGCATCCCTCCCCATGCCTCCGTGCTGTCGCCCCGGAACATCAGGCACAGCGATGTGGTGCTGAAAACTTCGATTCTGTGATGATGCCATGCAAGTTCGGCTGCTCCCCGGTAGCATCTCTCGTATGCGGACGCCGCCCGAGACTCGACAGCGAGCCGGTGCCGAGTGACATCGGTGCCGAGTGACATCGCTACCGAGAGGCACCAGTGCCCCGCCGGCTCAGCCCCGCCAGCCCGCGGGGCGGCACCGTCGGGCCACGGGACGTGACTGCCGCCCGGCCGCTGCCAAAATCCCCCCGGGAAATCTGGGGCCGCTCCCTGCCCGCTCCCTGCCCGCTCCCCGCGGCCGCCAGCCCCGGCCAGGGCAGCATCATCCGCCCGAGCATCTCCCCCGGAGCAACTCGCGGGGAAGCGGAGCGCGAAGTGCTGCGGGACCCGCCGGGGCTGACCAACATCCCAAGCCCGATGCGGATCCGGATGAAGGCTGGTCCCCTCCGGGCGGCCCCAGCGCAGCCCGACGCAGCTCCGCGGGGCTCCCTCTGTCCCCGGCCGAGCCGCCCCGAGGGCGCCCGCGTCCCCGCCCTCCCTCACGCCCACTTTTCTCCAGCTCCG